>OY755248.1:63220758-63445758 GCA_963576725.1 Azorinus chamasolen
GAAATACAAACAAACTACAGTAAAACCTCTCTGTAACGACCACTAAATTACATCAAGTATTTTGTGTTAAATGCAGGTGGCTGCTTATAGGAGTGTTCTGTTTTACTTTCACCTTGCTTTAACCCTTTCCCTGTTCTATATTTAGCCCTAATTTTTGATACCTAATGAATATTCATGGAGAAAATTCTTATAAGGAAATATGCAAGGTGGAACAATGTACCCAATTTGGAAAGTAAAGAAACCGAGCTTTCAAATTCTATTAGCAAACAGAGCAGACCCTGATCAGACGGCTTCTCTAGGAGCCGCCTGATCTGGGTCTTCTCTCTTTGCAAATGCGTGAAAACACGTTTATATGAGGGAAAGGGTTAAGCAGCCAGCTGTCCTAAATACCAACTAATTAACTTAATGTAGTGGTCGTTATAGAGAGGTTTTTACTGTAACTTTAATTCACTCTGAAAAGTTAAGCAACCACTCAAGAAAACTAATGGTCAGCTACTTAATGCCCTCTCGCGAAACAAATGCAGAAAACTCTCAAAGGAGAATGATCTGTATTATATTCATTCTCATTCTGCTTTAACCTTATCCCTTGTAAATTTTTATGTGAGAAATAATGAATGCATGTATATTCATCAGTTTAAATTCATATTGGATTTATGAAAAGGGGATTTTTTGATAATAGCAGATGCTGTAGAATCAGATCTATTTCATAAGCAAACAGAACATATCTTGATCAGAAATCCTACAGGAGCTGCCTGCTCTGTGTCTACTCTCTTTAGAAAAGCGTGGAAAAGTGTACATGTGAGGAAAATGTTAAGCAGCTATCCCTGGTTTTAAAATCTCTATTTTTAATAAGAGATCTCTTTGGGGAGGTTTTACTGTAGATTCTGTTTGTTTTCCCAGCCTGGGAGGATCCTCCGTATCCCCCTGCACATGGAGACTTCGCAGTCTATGACAGGAAGGACATCATAGAGCGAATCAATTATGCGGTGGAACGGGTAGGTATTAAATTAGATCTTACACTAATATACATAAAGAACTATAGCAAAAAAACACACAGAATTGTTACTCTTCGATGTGTTGCCTCAATTTTCCACAAGCTGATATTCAAACAGCCGATCCATCATAAACAACAACATTAAAATATATGTAACCAAATATTTGTTTTCTTCGTAGAGGTATAAAACAACATTTATTGAATTGATTCACACAAAAATTAAATATAAATCAAAAACTATAGCAAACTAGAAAATTGTGTTCATAGGACACGGATGGCCGATATCAATATTGTCTCTAAATCAAGCACTTTTCACAATGCATTATATAGTGAAGGCAGATGGATATCATTGAGAGTGCAAGAGTACTTGGATAAAGAGTTGCAGATATCAATAGGGATACAAGAGTACTTGGTAATAGATATCATTGGAGTGTGACAGTACTCGTATAAAGACTGGTGGATATCAATGGTAGCAAAAGTGGTCGGACAAAGGGTATATATATCAATGAAAGTGACAGTGGTCGGACAAAGGGTATTGATATCATGGGGAATCATTAATGTTACAGTACTCAGCTAAAGATTGGCAGATATCAATGGAGGTTCGACTGCACGAGTACTCGCATAAAGAGTAGTGGATATCATTTGAAGTGACAGCACTTGGACAGAGGGTGATGAATATCAATAGTAGTGCCAGAGTGCTCAGATAAAGGGTAATTGATATCATTGGGAGGGTGAGAGTACTCTGATAAAGGGTAGTGGATATCAACGGGGTGCAACAGTCCTCGCATAAAGGGTGGTAGATAAGTGTGGGTGAGACAGTACCCAGATAACGAGTTTAATATCAGTGCTGTGAGACAGTACTCAGATAAAGGGTGGTGCATATCAATAGGGAACGACAGTACACAGATAAAAAAAAGTGGTGGATATCAATGGGAGTATGACAGCACTCAGATAAAGTGTACTGCATATTAATGGAATGTGAATGTACTCAGATATTTAGCGACAGCACCCAAATAAAAAAAAGTGGTGCATATCAGTGGGGTGCCATAATACTCTCATAAAAGGTACTCGAATAAAGGGTGATAAATATCAATGGGGATGCGACAGTACTCTGGAAAAGGGTGGTATATATGAAAGGGGAAGTGACAGTACTCAGATAAAGGTCAGTGGATATCAATGGGGATGCGACAGTACTCAGATAAAGGTTGGTGGATATCAATAAGAGTGCTAAAGTACTCAGATCAGATAAAGGGTGATGGATATCAATGGGGATGCGACAGTACTCCGATAAAGGTTGGTGGATTTCAATAAGAGTGCTAAAGTACTCAGATAAAGGGTGGTGGATATCAACGGGGATGCGACAGTACTCAGATAAAGGTTGGTGGAGATCAATAAGAGTGCTAAAGTACTCAGATAAAGGGTGGTGGATATCAACGGGGATGCGACAGTACTCAGATAAAGGTTGGCGGATATCAATAAGAGTGCTAAAGTACTCGGATAAAGGGTGGTGGATATCAACGGGGATGCGACAGTACTCAGTGTGTGTGTTAGAAAGGTCTGTCGGGAGATAACATTTGAGGAATTACTGGGAGAAGAGAGTGGAAGGTGTGGCCTGAAAGTTGACTAAATATTTACATTTATTTATTTACATATTTATTGTATGTTTTCTTTCAGTACTACAATATTGAAGAGGAAGCCATCGGTTTCTATGTGCGGATTCCTTCAGACAAAATGGTTGCTAAGATACAGTGTTTTGACGCCTCACAGTGTAGTAATTGCACTAATAGAAAAGGCTTTCCGAATATTTCAGGTGAGACCATCTTCATATTTCACAGCTGAATCAATTAATAATTGAAGGATTCATATATACAGTAAATCTCGTCTAATGCAACCATCAAAAGAGAAGTCTTAATTCTGGTTCTTAACCCTTTCCCTGTTCTATGTTTATTCCACTTTCAATACCTACCGAATAGTCATGGCCAAAATATAAAGCATATGGTAGGTTAGATATTGTAGCCATTATGGAAAGTAAAGAACCAGATCTATCAAATTCCATTAGCAAACAGAGCAGACCCTGATCAGACAGCTCCTGTAGGAGCCGTCATTTGCAAACGGGTAGACCCTGATGCAAATGCATGAAAATGCGTCTATATGAGGGAAAGGGTTAAAAACAGATCACAGGTGGTAGCTTAATACATGCATTAAGCAACCACCTGTTCTTATTCATCCTCATGTGCATTAATTAAGTTGTCAAGCATTAAGGTGCCTGCATTATGCTGTGTAAGGGTTAGGAGTTTCAACTTGAAGACTTACACACAAAACAGCTTAAACTCAAATTTGAAAACAATGTTTTTTCTTTTCTATTCATAAAAACTCTGGTGTTTCAAACTGTTTGGATTCTGATGAGATGGAGAGTTATTGTTTGCCTAAATTAACCTTTCCTTTATATAAACGCCTTTTCACACCTTTGCAAACAGTGTAGACTTCAATCAGATAGCTCCTATAGAAGTTGCCTGATCTGGATCTGCTCAGTTTGCTTATGAAACTATAGTAGACCTGATAAGTATGTATATGTCTCTGAGTTAAGTAATCGCTAATTTGCTGTTATCATAAAGAGGATACAAACTGATCATAATTCTTATATTTTGCTTTACAATTCCGAAACAGAAAGAAATAATGTCAGTTTCTATATTTAATACTTCGAGCATTTTGTTTTTCTAGCCAAAATTTGATCAGATTGCCATTGATAAATTGACTTGCTGCTTTAAATGACCACATACATTGGATGGAAAGTAAGTATGACAATAGTTATGATAGTCGTTCCTAGAAGTTGAAGTTATCGGTGAAACACTTGATGAATCAGAAACATATACATACATGTATGTTTATTTCTCTGGATAATATTTCTGGTTTCATGGGGGGGGGTTACGCCAGCTTGCTTGCCCAGAGCACATGGCAATCTAAATCTGAATTCTGGATTGGTTATACCGAAGACAACATTGCTTGCTTTGATACGAACGAGGGGAGGCAGCGCATTACTTAGTCAAAGTGATAGTCTCCGAGTTTCTAACGAAAAATGCACACTGACTCTGCATTCACTTACTCTTCACCATGTAAGTCTGTTCCAATCTGGTTACAGTAGTGTTGGTCTTATAAAAACAACTCTTAAACTGTTTTTTTTTTTTAGATTTTTAACTAATTAATATTCATGATGTCATTTTTAACCTGAACATTGAAATCATGGTAAAGATGGTTATGATATGAGGTCCGTTTTTGATGTGAAAATCATTTGTTTTACAGAAAAGAGCTTTCCGATCAGCAAGGGATTAACAGCTCATGTAAACTCAACCACTAACAAGACCCGTTTCACGTATGACGTCATGACTGAATTCGCCAAACATAATCTAGAGGACCCAATTAAAAGGTACAAAGAGTGTCTAAAAAACTGATCTGGAACATTTTTCACCATTTCCCTCATACAAATGTTTTTTGCGCATTTTCAAACAAAGTAGACCCAGATCAGGATCCATCTGATCAGGATCTGCACAGTTTTATTATTTAACCAATAACAAAAACGCCTGTTTAACTTTGGGAAATAAATATTTATGATGTTATAATTTCTTTCATGAATATTCAACAGAAAAAGGGTTTACAAGAAACAGATCTATCAAATTCTTTTAGCAAACAGAGCAGACCCTGATCAGGCGGCTCCTCTAGGAGCTGTCTTATCTGGGTCTACTCTGTTTGCAAGAGCGTGAAAATGCATTTCTATCAGATAAATGGTTAATTACCTCCACTTTGTTTGAGCTTTTGAGAAAATATTGACTGAGTATTCTACAGGTTGGATCCTGATCAGACATCAATATTCTTTGTGTCTGATCTGGATCTGCACAGTTTTCAATTGCAAGGCAGATCACAATCATTCTCAAACAGCAGAGTGCAGTAAAATCTCTCTAAACTGGAATTTAAGAACACTGTAGGTCTTTTTAGAGAGGTGGCCATTTAGTGCAGGGTAAAAGTCATGCAGAAAGGAGCTTAAAGCCTGCTTTAAGGTATCAATTTAACTGTCTGAAAGACCTGCATGGACACTAATTTTAATGTCCAGTTTAGAGGGGTTTTACTGTAGTTGGAATTTCAGTTGAACTCAAAACTGTGGCACTCAGATGCTTGTGAATGAACTTAAGCTCAATTTCAGAAGGTTTATAACCATGAGTCTGGAATCTGTGACTTGTGATGTTTGTGTTGTCTACCCAGCTCTCTGCTTGCAAGATTCACATCAGCAGTCATCAGCTATGTGGAGTTGAGGCTTAGCAGTTGCTGCTGTTAATTCTCAAAGTAAAATTTTCCTTTTTATCCCTCTACTCCATGAATATTCATATAAGATAATAGTATTATGAATATTAACCCTTCTCTTGCTGAATTTTAAAATACATTTCTCCTTTACCCATCCCCTGTTGTATATTTACATATATCTTCACTGTGTACAAGTATTTCGCTGTGAAATCACTGCTGTGGAGACTGCACTAGTTGCACAATCAACTTGTAAATAGTGCAGATCCTGATGAGACAGCTCCTGCAGGAGCTGTCTCATCTGGGTCTTCACTATTTACAGGTAGGTATATTGACGTGAATAGCAAGCGAAGGGTTAATTGGATGAGTTTTATTATAATAACGTGAACATAGAACATTTTGGCCATGGAAGAATTCTTTATTTTTCAATGAAACAAACAGAGCAGACCTTGATCAGACAGCTGCTACAGGAGCCATCTAATCTGGGTTTACTCTGTTTGCAAAAGCATAAAAGACATAGGCCTATCTTGGGGCGTAAATGGTTCTATTAAAACATAATTATAATATCAAATTAACACTTCTTATCTGGATCAAAACAATAATGGTTATGATAAATCAGCAAATACAAGACTTGGGATGCGATAGTACAACACTTGGGAAATAGGCCACTCTTAATCCATTTGTCTTCCCGATGTAATAAATGGGATAAAATTGGAAAGTCTTTCATAGAAATCAGTGTTTCATTGATTTAGTTTTTATCCTCAATATTTAATTCAAAATATTGTTACTTTAAAGTTTAAACATAAAGTGTTTGCCATAATTTACCAGGAATAAGTTTAATTTAAAGTTTGTCTGTAAGGTGTGTCTTGACTCAACCTTTGGAAACAGCTTGGATGCAGATCTCAGCATCTCATCAGAATCTAAGCTGTTTGACACTCGATCAATATTTTCTCAAATTTGATCATATATCGGAAGTCACTGAAAAGTTCAGCTAATCATAGATTGAACTGACATTATTTTATCAGCATGAAAAGGGTTAACCCTTTCCTTCATATGAACACCTTTTCACACATTTGCAAACAGAGTAGACCCAGATTAGACGGCTCCTGTAGAAGCCGTCTGACCAGGGTCTGCTCAGTTTGCTTTTGACATGATATGATATAGATTTGATTCTACAGTTTTTGTCAAGGCAAAAAAATTCCTTGAAAATCACTATAAAAAGTTCAGCATATATATATTCATGATGCCATTATTTTGTACATGAGTATTGAATAGGTAAAGTGTTTGGGTTATCTCATTTTGTTTTTCAGACTACTGTTGTTAACTTTGACATTTGACCTTCATTCCGTGAGAATATTTGAGACCGAAAACAAAGCCCTGTGTTTGTCCATTTCTGGTGAGGTAGGCGACGTTTTTATGTTTTCACAACCTTTAATCTGTTAAGCACGACATGAGTTACATTTGCAAACAACTTTGATCCAGATGGGGTGTCGAGTTACTTGTCATTTTTTCTTTCATGAATATTGAACAGGGAAAGGGATAACACAGTATGTCCACATAAATTGTTAGTATGAGTAGAAACCGTAGAATCAGCTCTATTACAATTCCATAAGCAAACAGGAGCAGCCCGGATGAAATGGATCCTCCTTATTTTAGGGAAAGGTTGTTGTATTCAAGTAACATTGTCCTCTATAAAGCAAATTATTTTTACACAATTTTTCAACCGCTACATTTTCAAAATTTAAGCTGTAAATCATATTGTCTACTAAAATGCAATAAGTGTGTCAAACATTTTGAATCCTGGTGATCGAGACATCGAGATCTGGGTCCAAATTGTTGGCAAAGGTAACCATGCAGCAGACTAAAGGTTAACACCGCCAGCAGCAGACTAAAGGTTAACACCGCCAGCAGCAGACTAAAGGTTAACCCTTTCCCTCATATCAACGTGTTTTCACACATTTGCAAACAGAGTAGACCCAGATCAGACGGCTCCTAGAGGAGCCGTCTGATTAGGGTCTGCTCTGTTTGCAATGAATTTTGATAGCTCTGTTTCTTTAATTTCTAAAATGGCTACAATGTTCCACCTTCCATATTTCATTATAACTACATTGTACTTTGTCCATGTTTATTCAGTAGGTATTGGAATTTGGAATAAACATAGAACAGGGAAAGGGTTAAAAAGTACCAAATAAGTGTTTGTGCAGACTGTATTTTTAGATCAGAAAAAATGGTTATTTTTGTGGACAGGTGACCTTCAGTGACCTTGACAACAATGGTCAGGTGATTGTGGAACTGACAACAGTGTCTAGCAAGATCCCATGTGTCCAGCTCCAACTGGACATAACAGGTAAAGTTACTTCGTCAACTCCTTCACTGACACACACTGTTTCTGCTTGAAATTTATTCTGTTTATGCCTCCAAAGCCTGCTTGGTGTGTGAGTAAATCTAGGGCTTATCTGTCAAGGGAGATAATTTGCAGTTGAATAATATCCCTCATTATAAATATTCATAAATTCATAACATAATTATTTCTGACATGAAGATTAATGGTGTAAAGGGTTAACGGAAGAAAATTGAAGCTAAAGTGTAAGGATTGCATAGTGTGATCTGGATCCACTCTGCTTACAAAGGCCATCATGAATAAATTCATAAATTTTGGTTGTAGCAGAAACATTTTTCTTGTACTACCAAATGATTATGATGATTGTTTCACACTTTTTTTTTAATTAAAACTTTAATGACTAATTTAATGTTTAAAGTTTAAGGAAAAGGACAAAGAAATTATTCACAACATCTCATTGAAAAACAAATTGGAAAAATAGTAAT
Source organism: Azorinus chamasolen (assembly GCA_963576725.1). Taxonomy (NCBI): domain Eukaryota; kingdom Metazoa; phylum Mollusca; class Bivalvia; order Cardiida; family Solecurtidae; genus Azorinus; species Azorinus chamasolen. The sequence continues at coordinate 63,228,869 of OY755248.1, forward strand.
CCAATTGGAAAACCCCACTTATTTCTTATACTTTTGTGCTTATCTGTCAAGGGAGATAATTTGCATCTGAATAATATGATATTCCTCATTATCTTTCCAAAACGTTTGCATCCAGTAACTCAGCATCTCAATAGGATTCAAACCATTTGACACTCTGATTACATCATTTAACCCATTCCTCCATAAGCTATTTTAGACCCAACCTCTTTGAATGAATTAATCTACCCAAAAGGAGCATTTACTAGAGAAAAGGAAAATTTTACAATTTTGTAGTTTGAAACCATTGTGATAAATAGTGCATTTGCTCCTATAGCAAATGCTCTATTTATCACAATGGTTTCAAGAAGTGGTTATTACACAGGCGTAGATAGGCATATTAATGGAGGAAAGGATTAAAAGAAGTGAAAGACTGCTTGGAAATCTGAATCAGAAGACGCTTTTGTTATCTACGAATATATTACTACGATTAACCCTTTCCCTCATGGATATCAAAATAAGAAATAATCACACCATTTATATTCATTAGCTGGATTTTTACAATGACATAATGTACACATGAGCTTATGGTGTTGATAGAAACTGGAGAGTCAGATCTATAATAATTTCATAAGCAAACACAGCAGACCCTACAGGAGCCCTTTATCTAAGGTCTACTCTGTTTGCAAAGGCGTGAAAAGATGTTTACATAAGGGAATGTTTATAGAGTTTTATATGATAGTTTTACACTTTTGTATGACTACAGACTGGAGCCTTCAGAGAGCATCCAAGGACCTCGCCAAAGCCGTCATTATCGTCTGCGGTGCCGGCTTGGTCATTACACTGGTGATACTCCTTTTTGCCGGATTTGTACTCGTAGTAAGTTGACTGTTACTCATACTTCATATAGCTCTGCATCTCATCTTGATTCAAACTGTTTGACAGACTGATTGTATTTTGGCAGACAAACTGATTATAGCTTGAATTTTGAAAATGTAGTGGTTGAAAAAATACTTTGGTCAGCGAGCAATGTTATTTGGATACTTTACTTATCCCCTCAAATAAATGCTTTTTCATGCCTTTGCAAATAGAGTAGGCTCAGTTCAGTCAGTTCCTCTAGGAGACATCTGATCAGGGTCGGCTCTGATTGCTCATAAAATAATATATGCCATCTGATCAGGATCTGCTCTGTTTGATTCTGAAATCTTAATAGGTCAAACTCTACAGTTTTTACAAATACCAAACAATCCTCTGCACATATGATTATGCCAGTGTAAATGCTAATAAATGTTCATGATGTCATTATTTCTGACATGAATATGGGAAAGTGTTAATCAGACATACAATAAAACCTTGTTAAAATAAACTTTTAGAGAACAAGAATTTGGAATTCTTTAGAAAGGTGTCTATACTGCTTAAATGTAGGGTAAAAGTCATGCAGAAAACTCCCAGAGGAGCTTTCTGCATGACTTTCACCCTGCATTAAGCATTTCATTATAATTATTTTGTCCATGAATATTTAGTAGGTATTGAAATTTGGAATAAACATAGAACAGGGAAAGTCTTAGTCTTAGTCTGGTTAAAGACTTGTAATAATACTTATTTCAGTTGTCAGGTCATTGAGAATTGACCGTATTTTCAAAATCACCTATATATGATTTCATTCAGTCCAGAAGGGCCTGGTACGATTTTCTACATGTAAATAGTTATATCTATGTCACAAAGTTAGTTGATACAGCAGTCTGTGGTTTTCACTGCCAAGGTCACGGAAAGTTAATGGCAGGATGCGCTGCAATATAGGAATCTGTGATTACCTTTGTCAACAGCTTGGGTCGAGATCAGACACCTAGTCACTGTAAATGTTAGACACTGTATTGTTTTAACCCTCCACCACTTTGCAAACAAGTTCTGATCAGGTTCTGCTGTTTGCTTGTGGAATTAAATATTAACCCTTTCCCTCATATAAATGTGTTTTGATGCATTTGCAAACAGAGTAGACCCAGCATTAAGCTATCATCCGGCTTAACCCTTTCCTTTATATAAAGGCCTTTTCAAGCATCTGCAAAAAGAGTAGATCAAAATCAGATGGCTCCTATAGGAACTGTCTGATCAGGGTCTTCTCTGTTTGCTAATGGAATTAATATTCAGTAGGCAGGGAAAGGGTTAACCTGTAGTTTTTGTCTGAGCCAAACATTTATGTAATAACGTTTAAGTATTTGAATATTCATGAAGTGATAAATTGATGCATAAATGTTCATTAGGGAAAGGGTTGAAATACATTGAAGACGAATACACTCTGACGACAGTGTTTTCTGATGAAAATTAGTGGGTGTCAAAAGAGTTAAAATAAGAAAACTATTGACATAAGTGTAAAAGAAATTGGGCCTAAGTAACATTTGATTGAGAAAGCATTGTAAGCTACTCTTTCTAGAAACATTAGTCACACGAAAGCGCATTGTCACTTTACAAAAACTGAAACTGACCGGCTTGCTGGTACGGACGCATTGTCCCTTTTCAAAAACTGAAACTGACCGGCTTGCTGGTCCGGAACTGCTTCATCAAAGTTATGTTACATGTCCAGCTATACTTACATCTCTTGATATGTGTTTCAGCAAACCAAGATATTTATGCACAAGCATTTTCGCCAATACTACCAACCTGAGGATGATAATGAGAAAGATTTGCCATTTAGGGAATACTTCCGGTTTATTGTGCTGTGGGACTTGTGTGCAACCCTGGCTGACTGCTTGACATTATACGGCACTATCAAAATCAGCTTCAAAAGTGAAGTATGTCTATTTAACATATTTTTAGATAAAAGAACATTTTTAGTTTGTCTGTTTTGAAGAAACGTCAAGCTAATGTGATCACTGGGTGATAGGCGTTGTCGTTAGTTGATGGCATAGTTGTCGGCATAAAAAAAAAAGAAAGTTAAAAAGTATAAGAATTATCGACATGAAACTTCATAGGTGGATAGATCATATTAAGGAGAAGGCCCCTACATAAGAACCATATTTCTTGATTTCAAGATTTTTTAGTTCTGGCCCTTTTTTCCAAAAGTTTTAATTTAGCTGGACAAGCACCAAATAAGACAAGCGTTGGCACCGCACGAGGCTCTTGTTGCAATTTTTAATTGAACGTATTGGCTTATTAGTGTATCTGAAATCTAATTTCCGACAATATCTATATCTAGTGGAAGGATATGTGAGAATTTTTAACATTGTGTTCACTGGAATATGCATGAATACACCAAATGATTAGATCCAACAGTAATAGTGTATCTAATCTTTTCCTGCTGTAAAAAATACTGTCAGCTCAATTTTGGATCTAATGAAATTCAGACTTAAGTGGAGCTCAATGTCTGAAAAATTCAATGTCAATGTCTGACAGATTCAGTGTCAATGTTTAACAGGCATTTTGTCAATGTCTGACAGACTCAGTATCAATGTCTGACAGACTCAGTATCAGTTTAACAGGCTCTTTGTCAATGTCTGACAGACTTGGGGTCAATGTCTGACATGTTCAGTGTCAATTGCTGGCATGTTCAGTGTCATTGTCTAACAGACTCAGTGTCAATGATTGACATGTTCAAAGTCAATATCAGACTGACCAAGTGTCAGTGTGTGACATGTGTAGTGCCAATATTTGACCTGATGCCAGTGTCAATTTGTGACATATGTAATGCCAATATCCGACCTGAAGCCAGTGTGATTGTCTGACAATAGACATGTTTAGTGTTTATGTGTGACAGACGTGGTATCAGCATATGCCTGTGCATCAAATTGTTTATGGTTGCCTTCTGTTGTCTGTAAACTTAATCTATATGTAATGATCAGTTGTTTATTTCATAGCGACGGCAGATTAACCTGAACGAGCTAGACTCTTTCACCATATGGCTGGGTGTTGGCTGTTTCCTAGCCTGGTTTAACATTCTACGGTTTATTAGATTCTACGAGAAATTCAGGGTATGTATCCCATTATTCATGAGAAGTCATCTAGTTCTGGATATGTATCCCGGTATTCATGAGAAGTCATCAAAGTCAAAGGGTTATACATTATGTTATGGTTATGGGTTATGCATTAGGTTTTGCATAAGTTAGATTATGGTTATGCATTATGTAATAAATAATGTGTTTATATGCAGTAGGTTATGCATTAAGCGTTATGTTATGGTTATTCATTATGTGCTATGTTAAGAAATAAAAGGTTCTGTTTTTTCCAGAATACAGGTGGTAGCTTAATGAAGACTGAAAGCAGAGCAGAAAGCTACCCCAGGAGTTTATGCATTGATTTAATTCTGCATTAAGCTACCACATTTTTCCACCTGTGTACAAAATGCAAGGAGCTCCATTTTGAAAAATGCAATGCCCCTCGACGGTTTGTTAGAGATAGTGCAGTATTTATCATCGCTTTATGCCAACTCCACATCTCATCAGGATCTAAACTGTTTGATTATCTGTGTTTGAGCTTTTGAAAAGGAATGGTGATATAAATTTATTCTGATAAATTAACCCTTTCCTCGTTCATTATTCATGTAAGAAATTATGACATGAATATATTAGCTTTATAGAAGTTTTATTAGAAGTTTTATAATGTTAACTTTTCAAGGAAATTTTATTGCTTTATCAAACACTGTAAATCCAGATCTATATCATATGAAACTGTGCAGACCCTGATCAGAGGGCTCTGTAAATGAGTAAAAAGGTGTTTATATGAAGGAAAGGGTTAATAATAGTGTCCATTCAGCATGGATGACTTAAATTTGCTAGTTGAGTTTTAAATGACACACATTGCAGACACTTGGCCAGATAACTTCATAAGAAGCCTCTGATCTGGTTGGACACTATCTGCAAATGCCAGTACAATCGTTCCCTAGATTCAAAGGGCTAGGTATCAATAACTGCATTGTTTAACCCTTTAACTCCATGCAATCTCATAGATGGGACACAGACAAACAGTCTTGATCCAGATCAGAGGGTCCCTGATGGTCAGTGGTTTATACCAGTACTTTCTTTGTAATATTATTATACCCCCGCAAACTTGTGTGTGGGGACATACTAGAATCACCTTGTCCGGTTGTCGGTTGGTCAGGCGGTCCGTCCATCAGCATTTGACTATGGCTAGATGGTGCCGGGAATTCCACTTTCACTTTTAAAGTTACTGAACTTATATTTGGTATACTTAATAACCACGAATGGTAGATGTGCAAGACGCAATTTTCACATGTATACTACTGGCCATTGCAGAATTATCTCCGCCTGAACTTTTGAGTTTTTTTGTCACGTTTGCATGAAACATGGGCAGTTGGAGTCGCAAAGTCCTCCTTAAATCTGAAAGTTATTAAACTCATATTTGGTATACATGATAACCATGAATGGTAGATGTGCAAGACACAATTTTCAAATGTTTAGCAATGGGCATTGCAGATTTATCTCTCCCTGAACTTTGCGTATTTTGTGTCATTTTGGCATGAAACATGGGGAGTTGGTGTCACAAACTCCTCTTGCAGTTTTAAAGTTATTGAATTTATATTTGGTATACATAATAATCGTGAATAGTAGATCTGCAAGACGCAATTTTCATGTGTTTACGGCTGGTCATTGCAGAATTATTTCCCCCTGAACTATGAATATTTTTTGCATGAAACATGGGGAGTTGGTGTCGTGAACTCCTCCTTCAGTTTTAAAATTATTGAATTTATATTTGGTATACATAATAACCACAATAGGTAGATGTGCAAAACGCAATTTTCATCTGTTTATGGCTGGCCATTACAGAATTTTCTTCCACTGAACTTCGACTATTTTTTGTCATTTTGGCGTTGCGAACTCCTCCTTCAATTTGAAACTTATTGAACTGATACTTGCCATACATACTAAACACGAATAGTACATGTGCAAGACTTAATTTCTTTGTGTTTACGGGAAGCCATTACAGAATTATCTTCATTTGAACCGATGTTACCGGTAGGCCTAGTTGGTGTCACAAACTTGGATTTGCAATCAAGACTGCCGTGCGGGGGTATTCATCACCTTTAGTGATAGTTCTAGTTTCATTTCTAGCAGTCGCTTATGACATGTTTCACTATAAAAAATAATTTTGGATCTGATGCAATTTTTATCAAGTTTTAGAGAAAGTACTGACTGAGTGTCAAACAGCTTGGATCTTGATGAGAAGCCAAGTTACTCGAAGTATTATCTGGATCCAATCTGTTTGCCAACGCGAGTCAGGTCATGGATAGTAGGATAAAGAATTAGCAAGAAGTCCTGTTTACTCAATGCACTCAGATTTACTTGCAGCTGCTGTTCAAAACCGTTTACCGGGCCATACCGGATGTTCTGGCATATTTAGTGTGCATTGCCGTGCTGTTCCTAGGCTTCTACATCGTGGGTTACGTAGTGCTGGGTCCATATCACATCAAGGTATTGTGTAATATACCTCAGATTCGTATTCCGTTTTTTTTTTATATTTTTATCACGAACGCATTTGCAAACAGCTTGTATCCTGATGTGTAACTTGGCATCTCGTCTGGATCCAAGCTGTTTGACACTTGGTCAATAGTTTCTCAAAAGCTTGGTTAAAGTTGTCAAAATTGTACCAGAAAAATTGCATTAATTGTAAACAGTGTAGACCCAGATTAGAGAGTTTGTAGATATTCCTCTTATCAGACTATATAGTTTGTCATTCGAACATTCAAATGTGGCTTTGTCCAATGCTGAGCCCTGCAGTCAGGATGTTAGACTCGAGATCCAAAATGTTTGCGTAGGAAATAACTCATCTGCCTGGCTAAAGATTAAAAAACAAGTGTTTAAAAACAATGGTGAACTTTGATAAACATTTAGATTTGCAGTATTTGAGACCGAGTTAGACTCAGTTGACCTCTTGGCAGAATGAATAGGATGACCATGCCCCACTGTGTGAAGAATTTCAGATGTGTCATTTATTACACAAGTTAATTCTATTCTTTGATAAGAACTAACTTGAAAGACAGCACTCAGACTTAATGATATATATATAAAAAACAATAAATGATGAAAATGAATTCACCAACCCTGTGCTCCTACATAAAAAATGGGTAATTTTCAAAGCAGGTGGTTGCTTAATGCAGCTAGGACAAAAGTAATGCAAAAAGCCAATATGGAAGCTTTCTGTATAACTTTCATTCTGCATTAAGCTACCAACTGTCATAAAACTTTCCCTCACACCTTTGCAAACACAGTGGAACCTATATAAGCCTAACCTATATAAGCCTATCTGATCAGGTTCTGCTCTGTTTGCTTATGAAATTATTATGAGACTTGACTCACAGTACAGTTTCTACCGATACAAAATCACTTAATATACATATGCAGTTAAAACAGCTAAAATTTCTTACATGAATATTTACCAGGGTGATCACATTCGAGAGGTTCTACTGTGTATGTATCATGTTTCTAGAAAACTTTTGATTCTCGAGCAATGACGGATTCAAAATAAAATCTTTTGACACCAAAAACCATGAATAGTAATATTTTGCAAAACCTTTTAGCAATGACTCTTTTCAAAAACTGTTTAGCAATGCGAGTTTTATGAGTAGAGTCTTAGAGTGAACCTTGCCAGCTATTTTCCAAAAGTTTTGAGAGATGTTACGGTAATACAACAAAGCCTTGGTAAACCATTCTTACTTCTTTGTATCACTAACATGCATTGAGAGCTTGATCCCATGTTCCTTCTTCATATCACTAAAGCCAATGTTTTTTGGTCTTTTCTAGTTCAGCACGCCGTCCAAGGCTTCTGAGACTCTCGTGGCACTCGTTAACGGGGATGAGATTTATGCGACACTGGGCATACTACAGGCAGAAGACTACAGCAGGATATGGTGGTTCTCTCGTGTCTTCCTCTGGACCTACATAGCTGTCTTCACCATCATTGTCCTAAACCTCCTGGTGGCCATCTTCATGAGTGCCTATGAGACTGTCAAAGTAAGTTACCCCTTTCCTTCATATTAATGCCATTTCACACCTTTGCAAACAGAGTAGACCCAGGTCAGATGGCTCCTGCAAGAAACCGTTTGATCAGGGTAACTCAGCGTTTCATCGTATCTTTGATACACTAATTATATTTTTGAAAACTCTTGAAGGTAAGTCTGTTTTGAAACTTAAAACGGACAACATTGGTTGCTGAAGAAAATCGCTTGGCACCATAAGAGCTAATCTTATTAAAATTGAACATTAATTAATGGAATTTATCGCACTGTTTTATCTCTAGTGTCTACAGCAGGCATCATTTGAAGTAAAATCTTGCATCTATTTCTGAAATGAAAATATACTTAACACCATATAGCTTGATAAAAATGTGTCCCTGAACAAAACCTCATTTATAAATGTCCAAAACGGATAGGCTGTTCATTGTTGTTTTTTCAACAGGATAGTTACAAAGAGAAGGAAGAAGACCAAGGGTTCGGTCCAGTGGAGAAGGCTCTGAAACAGTTTCTAGAAAATCCACAGAAAACCAGATTCCGCTCATCTCTGTGTGATCTTATGTCATCTTCTCACAGATTCGACTCTATGGAAGAGAGGGCGCTGCGAACCCAGCTGTCAAAAATATGCCGAATGTCTACGACTGGGGATGACGTCATCCTCATAAAGCCAAGGACGCTAAAAGACTTCATGTCGTACCACGACGAGGCCAAAGAATATACTTTCAAGTGTATGACTTTCTCGTTTATAATGTTCTTCCGAAAGTAAAGAGAGAGTTTATATTGTTCTTCTGAAAAAAACAAGAGAGTACTTAAAGTTATTGATAGACATTGAATAGCAGTTCCAGACGGGAACAGAAGTAAGTTTTTTTGTTGTTGTGTTTTTGCGTTCGCCTTGATGGCGTGTTTTTACATGGTGCTATGTTTTTGGTTAGGAGAGCGCCGTGAAGGCACCACACCTTTGATTTCGGATCTCCTTGTGGCTTATGAGGCACACCAGGGACTAATACCAGGCAGTCACTTTATCCTGACACTGATGAACCAGTCATAATGCTAATCCTTAATTCCTGAGCGCCAAGGAGGGAAGCCATTACTACTAAAGTCTTTAGTGTGACCCGGCCCTGGGAATCGAACCTAGGTCCTCCCATACCGGAGGTGGATGCTCTACCACTAAGCCAACGCTGTCAGTAAAAAAACAACAGTCTAAACTGTTCAAAATCTAGATTGGTATCAATGCCAGTCTGTAAGATAGGTGGCAGCTTAATGCAGGGTGAATCATGCAGAAAACTCTAGAGGTGTTTTCTGCATGACTTTTATCCTGCATTAAGCAACCACCTGCCTAAAAAGATCTAAATTCTTCTTTGTTAAAAATCTGGTGTGTGTGTTGGTGGGTGATGGGGGTTACTGTACATGGGGGATTTGGTTTTTAATATGAACTAAGGTACTACCTCAAATGTGAGCTCTATCATTTATCATTCAAACTGTATTTATCCAATCTCGTTGTTGGAACCCCTACAGATTAAACCTATAAACCACAAATATACAATTGCAGTTTACTTTGATAACAAAAACAGATCTTTTGGTAGGCTGTTTTTTTTTAAAGAATTAACCCTTTCCTTCATATAGTCGTGTTTTCAAGCATTTATAAACAAAGTAGACCCAGATCAAACAGCCCCCATCAGGCTCTGCTCTGTTTGCTAATGGAATCTAAAAGATCGGTTTCTTTACTTACTGAAATGGCTACTATGTTCCGCCTTCCATAATTCATTAGAACTATTTTGTCCCCGAATATGCAGTAGGTATTGCAAATTGGAAATATACATTGAACAGGGAAAGGGTTAAGGATTAACAATTAAAATACGGTAATAAACTTGAAACATCACAATATCTTTGCAATAGATCTATAATATATCTATCATACATCTAATTTCAATTTAAAGTCAGTTCCAAATATATGTTCATGATACAATGAGCTTGGAAACATACATTATGGATATAAGTTTATTTAACCCTTTCCCTGTTTAGCCCTTTCCTTCATATAAACGGCGTTTCACACCTCTGCAAACAGAGTAGACCCAGATAAGATGGCTCCTATAGGAGGCGATCAGGGTCTGCTCTGTTTGCTTATGAAATTATCATCGATCTGACTCTACAGTTCCTACCAGTACAAAAAAATGTATACATTTAGCATTATAATTATATTGACAGCTAATAAATATGCATGATATCATTGTTCCTTACATGAATATTCAAAAGGGAAAAGGGTTAATCTTTATTCAATATTTTATCAGCTCATTAATATTCATGAACAGAATCAATAAAATGGAACATGGAAAGGGGGATTTTTTCATCATGGTAGAAGTTGTAAAATCAGATTTATAAAATTTCATAAGCAAACAGAGCAGACCCTGATCACACAGCTCCTACAGGAGCTATCTGATCTGGGTCAACTCTATTTACAAAATGTGTGAAAATTCGTTTCTTTCTGGGAAAGGGTTAATTATAACACGGTACAACAAAGTATTAAATGTTAACATTACTATCGGAGCGAATAAAAGTATGCTTGTTAAACGTACTTCCTAATGGGAGGATAAATATACTAATAGGCTGCTGTATTTGTTATTTAGAGTGATTTCTTTACAAAAACTGGGAAGTGTTTGAACGCAATTTATGTTTTCATTTTAAATCTTCTAGCATTCACAAGCAGAAATTGCATTGGCATTATCTAAAGTAATGCAACCATTTTAATTTGTCTTTCTACACTGTCACTATTTGTTTCAAAAAGTTATTTATGACATTTTGATGACGTCAATCTGTCAATTTGTCAACTTTGTCCGATGTTGACTATGAAGCAGATCCCAAGATACACGCATTACTTTGTCTAGATACGAGATCAGTTACCCGCCGACAGATGGAATTTACTTTGTTAATTAAGATTAAAGATATGTCGGATGTATGCGATTCCTCCGTGAATTAGCACTTTCAAGCTTAAAGGTCATTTGCCTAAAAGCTTGCATACTGAAAGAACTTGCGATTAACATTATTAACCATTTACTCCATAAAAGCGGAGTAAATGGTTAACTTACGTTTTCGAATGCCGAAAGCACTTGCGGATGTAATACCCGCCAACAACACCATACCATTAACCCTGTAACTCCCATAAATCATCATAATACAGCTGAACTTCAATATCTCTAACTTCAAGGGACCATACAAATAACTTAGAGATAACAGAAGCTCGAGTCTTCCTATTTCTAATCTGGACAATTTTCAAGCGCAGCTTATGCAGGTCTAAAATAATGCTGTAACATCCTTTTGGAACTTTCAACATTACTTTAGAACTGCATTAAGTTGTCACATGTATATTTAGATATGCATAGTGATACATTTTAGAACAGTTTTGGAAGGCCAGAACTTTTACACGAGTTATCACGAATTTCGAGGTATCTGATATCGAGATATTGAAGTTCAAATGTATCATATTCGGTAATCTCGTTCAATCGGAGAATTGGAACCCATCCAATTGTTCAAGTGAGGGGTTCCTGCAAAATAAATATTTGCTGGTGAAATAATTTGGTATTGATTGGTAAACTGATCAGATGGCACATTTAACAGTCCTCTGATCATGGTCTACACGGTTTTGCCTATGTCCCATATATAGGAATTAATGGGTCAAAAATTAAAGGTGTAACTGGAATTTATTGGTATAGCAAATAATGCAGATCCTGACCAGAGGGCTCTTTCAAGAGCCATCTGATCTTGGTATGCCTTGTTTGCATATGCCCCATTATATTAAGTTGGGGTCAATGCAATACTTTAATCGACAAAGCGTATATAACAAAGCTCTTCTGTATGTCCATGTCCGTGCGTTGGTCATACATAAAAAGATTTTCATATTAATGGATATAGTTTTTGAGAGTTAATTGGTTCATCATGAATATATCATATCTAATTTATTGCAATAAGCTATAATCATACCCCTGTAGTATGTAAACTAGGGTTTGTAGAGGGGAAATATGCATCCACACTGTCTTGAAGCTGCTGCAAACGCATGTCAGAGTTCAAGGTTATACAATTTCTGAGATCTGAGCGAGTTCAGAATCTGTCCAGTCAGATGCTTGATAATGATCTCAGATTCAAGCAAAAAGTTTTAAAATCTCGAGACCTGTGCGCAGTTTGTGGGATAAGGGTTAATTATGGTAAGGTATTGCACGTCATAATCTATCTAAAATATTCCGAATTTCAAGTACCATGATAAGTTACAGAATCATGACTTTTTGAGCGACCCACGTCTGAAATGGGAGTAGATGTTTTACTTGCATTTCGCCAGGCAAGTACATTTTGTGGGCAAACGTGTGAGAGACAGGATGGTGAGCGCAGTAGTTTTAGTCTCCTTCGTGCTGCCGTGCACTTTATTGGCGAGAGAGCCATCGTGTTCTAAATTTGATTATGAAGAAAAAACGCTGGAAAAAATGATAAGACTAGATATCAAATGTGAAGCGATCTTAGCTGATGTCACCGCTCTGAAGCAGGAGGTGAATAACGCGGTACTGGGGGCGAAAATGGAACTAGAGAAAAAGATAGGAGACATTGACAAAACCTTATCTGACATGTCCAAATTAAAGAAAGACGTGCAAGACCAAATTCAAACGGTCATTTCAGGTAAGAATTACACACGTGTACATGGAAATCGGTATAATAATAATTACTGTGTAAATGATTGATTTAAGATCAAAAGGTTTATCTTTCCAAATTGAAGAACGACATCCATGACTGGGTGGTCAGGTTGGTTTGAAGACGAAAAGAAATATTTCATTAATATGGTTTGAATACTGAAAACAGGAGTATTGTATGACTTTTTAAATGAATAGAGTAGATCCAGAGCAGACGGCTCCTATAGGAGTTGTCTGATCAGGGCCTGCTCTGTTGCTTATGGCATAATATAGATATAATACTTCCAAATTCTGCTTTGGTAAACATTTCATGTCATTTTTTTAAAAATCTAATATTTATGATGTCATCATTTCTTTCATGAATATTCATAGAATAAAGGGCCCAGCCACTAGTTGCTCTAAACTTCACCATTGTTTAATCACTTTAAGTGTTCGCTTTAGCGGGGTTCAGCCGTATTTATTTGGTATTACTTGGCTATTTTCGTATATCCAGTATAAACTTGTGCTTACGCCTTAACAGCGTGAATATTCATGAATGAAATAATGACATCATAAATATATATCAATTTGATTATTATTATCGTATTTTATAATGATCACAGTGTTTTGGCCATGGCAGAAACGAGATATTCTATCGGCAAACAGCAGACAGTGTAGGCGTCGTATGGTCTGGGTTTACACTGTTTGCAAATGCGTTAAAAATGCGTCTCTATGGAGCAAAGCGTTAATCTAAGACGTGTTTCTTTTCAAAACCTAAATCGTAAGTTATTTATGGATCGTGTTACATTGATTGAACCAGAGACATATATGCATACGTGTATGTATGCATATGTCTCTGATTTAACCCTCTCATCGCACCACGACAAATAGTGCAGTCCCAGATCAGACGCCACCTCTGTTCATGAACTTCGACATTTGTATCTAATTTCCTTATCTAACCGAATTGTTTAACAAAATTGGATTGAAGACAATTAGAAATTTGGCGTCGAAAGTCCACACGAAGTCCACAACAACCCCTTATTAAACGACGTTTACACTATTGAGCATTTACTTCTTCACATGGTCTGCACTGTTTTGTGTAATATACAATGTAACATGTATATCGGATTCCACAGTTTCTGCAATTGCGAAAGATTTATGTATTCCTATACCATTATATAAAAATTCAGCTAATATATATTCACCGTGTCATTACTTCTCACATGAATATTCATGAGGGAACGGGTTAATTATTCATATATTTATATATACTAATATGTAATTACAGGTCAGAGGCCAACAATTGTGACATTCAAGGCGGAAATGTCACAAACCATTGTCGTTTCTAGAAGAGATGTACTGAAATTCCACAATGTTGTTAGTAACCATGGAGACGGGTATGATTCTGATACCGGCATCTTTACTGCTCCAGTCGGCGGGATTTATTTGTTCACTATACAGCTTTGTATTGAACATCAAGACAATATGGTTGTTGAAACTGTCGTCGACGGCAAGGTGACAAACCATGTCCTCTTCTATGATAATGTTCGAGACAACTGCTATGATCACACAGACATATTGATGTTGGGTGCTGGCAACACGGTGACATTCAAAGTCGGGGCTGATTCAACTTCATCCGTAAAGATACAAGTAACTTCATCAGTGCGTACTAACTTTGTTGCTGGTGTTTTGGTAGTAAAACAGTAACCGTTTTGGTCTTGGTAAAAAAGGGCCCCATGGTTATAAAACTTTTTTTTGCTTGAGTCAGAGATCATTCTCAAGCATATGATTGGTCAGATTCTGAGCAAGCTCAGAATCTGACCAATCAGATACTTGAGAATGGATCTCAGGCTCAGAATCAGAAGTTTTATAACCTTGGACCCTGTAGATACAGAGCTACAAGAATACATCAGCAAAACGAGCATATCCTGATCAGACGGACCCGAGTAGAGCCATCTGATCTGGGTCTGCTATGTTTGCAAAGGTGTTAAATTGCATATCTATGGAGCAATGGGTGTAGCATATTGATCTGATGAACACATTTCCAGGGATGGCCACCGTTCTAAACCCTTTACTTTATGAATATTCATGAAGAAGTGATGTATGTATTAATATTAATTAGCTTACTATTTGTAATAGCATATGAAGCAGAAACTGTTTGAACTTTGTAAAAACTGTAGAATCACAATAGTAAACAGAGGAGACCTTGATCAGACGACTCCAGCAGGAGCCGTCTGATCTGGGTCCATGCTTATAAAACTTTTAGTTGAGTCTGAGTTCGTTCTCAGTTTTTGATTGGTCAGATTTGAGCCTTTGGCTCAAATCTGACCAATCAAAAGCTAGAGAACTCAAATCTGACCAATCAAAAGCCAGAGAACAAAACTCAGACTCAACTAAAAGCTTTATAAGCATGGACCCAGGGTCTTCTCTGTTTGCAAGGTCATTAACTTTCATATCTATGGAGTAAAGGGTTTATTATATATTACTCTGAGAACGGCAAGTAAGAAAAGGAAGAACAACAGCAAATAATCTGGTGATAGTCGTTTCTTATAAAATGTCAACAAATTGAGACAAACACATGTATAAGCATGTACGTATTTTGTTTTACAACATGCATTTACAAAAATAACATATTAATTGTACATGCCATGTGAAATCAATATATCCATGATGTTATTTCATACATGAATATTCATGAGATAAAGTGATTCACGGCCGAAAGTAGGTCGTTGATATATTTAATTCCCTGAGTTACTATGGCAACATAATGACGAAATTTGATCATAAATGACTAGTGAAAGGGTGAGATATATGTAAGTCTATAGATGTACAGTATTTGTCCAATAAACGGAACCTCTATAATGAGAAACTCTGGTAAACGTTTGTTCTCATGCTTAACCCATTCCCTCATAGGCTATTTTAGACCCAACCACTTTGAATAAATCTACCGAAAAGGAGCATTAACTGGAGAAAAGGAATATTTAGATTATTGTAGTTTGAAACCATAGTGATAAATAGAGCATTTGCTCCTATAGGAGCAAATACTCTATTTATCACAATGGTTTCAACAGGTGACTTTCACAGAGGCGTCAAAAGGCGTCAATATGAGGGAATTGGTTAATCCTTACAACGCTGTAAAAATAATGTCCAGAGCAACAGATAAATGTGCGTACTCAGATACTAAAATCGTCATTTCTCCACCAGACCCTATGTTGTCACCACTCTAAGACGATTGTAAAGAGTGGTCACAACATAGGGTTCGGTGGAGAAATAAAGGAGTTATTCTTTAAAATGTTTTAATTTATACATCTTATCCGGACCTCTGAATGCTCAACTTTAGGTATGGTGTAGTTTTGACTAGTTCCAATTTGAACAAGATTTTGTGAACTTACAGACAGCATATTAAACAGATTGAATCCTGATGAGACGCCGAGTTACTCGGCGTCTCATCTGGATCCAAACTGTTTGCAAATTTGAGTCGGGTCGCGGATAACTGATTAAGGGTTTAAACTAAACATACATGATCGATTTGTCCCCAACTTGTATCGTCCTCGTGCATGTTTATAATATAAGAATGTTTGGGAAATAATTTTGATTTTTGTGTTTGAGAATGTGCACGCCTCCAATTATCTACCAGTACACGATTGTGTTAACCCTTTACCTCACACGAACGTCTTTTTACGCATTTGCAAACAGAGTAGACCCAGATCAGACGGTTCATATAGAAGCAGTCTAACCAGGATCGGCTCTGTTTGCTTACAGCTGGCAGAACTGTATACATTTGTTTTACAGATTCTGCAATAGCTACCCCCCCCCCCCCGTGTTTATATTTGGAGGAGATTCTAAATATTGTTCATAACATAGGGTTTGGTGGAGAAATAAAGTTTATCTTGAAAATGTTTTATTTTACGCATCTGATCTGGACCTCTGATTATTTGTTACATTAATGATCATAAGATAAGGGTTCAAAAGGCTGCGGCAAAGTTTCCTTTACAGACTGTTCAGATGTAATTGTAAAACTAATTAACCCCCTTCAATACCATGAAGACGGTCTGTGACATCATTTATGGAAACAATCTGAAACCAGACGAGACGCCGAGTAATTCAGTCTCATCATGATCCAAATTGTTTGACACTATTTATCTTTTTATGATGAAATTATAGAAATTCCCACTGGCACTCCAACCCTTGAATCAGACGAAATTGTGTCCAGCAGACGACAATGCTGGCACTGAAAGGGTTAAACTGGCTTTTCTATACAGTGGGTGCGTAATCCGTCGTTTGGGGCTGTATTGGCTGTTTAAGATGCCTGTATACCAGTACAATAAGTTTGATGAGCAGACAAATGGCCGCGACAATTAGCAACGCAAGACTGAACACAGAGTTCCTGTAGGCGGTGTCCAAGTTGTAGTTTTTCTGAACTACACCCGCCATGGCAACGGTCAAGGTCACGTAAGGGGAAAACAAATATCGCGTGTATCTGTCGAAGACAAAAATATCCAAACTAAACCACAAAAGTATCCCAAAGGCTAGAATGGCGAGGACTATTGTACTGGATACGTCCTGTGCAAGGCTAATATCTGTGATGTCACTTCCGTCTTTGTATGTCATGACTACACCTAGATTAATCAATGTGGCTACAGTAACCCAGGCCGCGTAGAAAGCGAGGCCGTTTTGAATAAGAAACCTTACCAACCACACGTCCATTGTCAGTCCGCTTCTGCCCAAATAGTCAAGGTTCTCATTAAGTCGTTTGAAGGAAAAGAAGAGACATATGTACAACGTAAATGGAGTGAGTGCAATTAAGACTAAGGCTACTATCAATTTCTGACTGGCCCACGCAAACAGCCAGCCCACGTTGAAAGCATTATTGGCGATGAAGAAAACAAACAATGCCACCGGAAACACCGGCAGCAGATACAAGTAGGTGCCCACTTTTCGTCGGCAAATTGTGGTCAGTGTGTATATGAGCCAAGCTGCTTGCCAAGCATAAATGAATCCCCAAATGCTGAAGGTCCATCCTGCAGGTGTCACTTCTAGGTAAAACTTGTCAGCAATATCCCCGGTTTTGTTCTTGTAAATATCTGAAAGGAAGAAACACAGGGCCATTATGCCCGTGATGTCGCTCACCAGACATTCAGAGGAGAAGATTTTCAAAGTTTTCACTACATGTTTCTACAGAAAAACGGTCACCCCTGAGGCAGGCTCATTTGAACATCCGGGCATAATTCATATAACTTTTGTAGATGACTTGAAGATAATGCTATCAAAGCTAAGAACATTCTAATTTCAGGAGAAGAAAAGTTTTCACAATATGTTTCTATATAAAACAAGGCACCCCTGAGGCATGGTCAATTTTGCCATCATGGACATAATTTGTATCACTTTTTTAGAAGACCTGATGTTGATGCTATATGCCAAATAGAATATGATATGTACCAAATAAAATATGAAAGCTGAGAACCTTCCAGTTTCAGAGGAGAACATTTTCACTATATGTTTATATAGAAAACTGGCCACACCTTGGACGGGGCCAATTTTGACCCCAGGTGCACAATTTATATAGCTTTTGTAAAGGTCCAGGGGCATAATTTATAAATTGTTTGTAGAGGACCTGAACATTATGCTATGCACCAAATATGAAAGGTGAGCACCTTCCGGTTTCATAGAAGATATTCAAAGTTATCGCTTTATATATGTTTCTATAGAAAACAATGCACCCCTGGGGCGGGGCAAATTTTGACCCCAGGGACATAATTTATATAACCTCTGTAGAGGACCTACAGCTACTCGTACAGTACAAACCCAGACATACGGTTTCCTATGATTGTATCGTTGATCTTTGCACTCATCTGTATCCAGTATGTTTGCAGATACAAGCTAGGACGCGCTTAGCATGCAGAGAGTAAACTCTTACCCCGTGAAAATATGATGTCTGTATTATATGTAAGAGTTCAAATTTAGGACATAATGAATTTGAATTAGAACGGTCAGTCTTATAGCTTACCTTCACCTGCAGACGTCCCTGCAATGGCATTGAAGGCGATAGTCACTATGTATACGATTGTTGTTAGGACCATCAAGGCGATCTTGGCAGGACTATGCATCGCCATCCCTCTCTGTGAAGATAATATACCAACACTTACATTCAACATTTAACTTTACAGTAAAACCTCTCTAAACTGGACGTTCAATTTAGTATACATATCGGTCTTGGAGACAAGAAGACGCTTAATACAGGGTGCAAGTCATGCAGAAATTTCCTCTATGTGCTTTCTGTGTGACGTTCATTCTGCATTAAGCAGCCACCTGCCTAAACGTATCTAAATTCTTCTCTACTAGAGTTCCGGTTTAGATGGGTTTACTGTATAGGAAATGAGTTATTAACGTTCTATTCAAATATAAATAACGTTGCATTGTACGTATTTTTCAAGTAAAGTAAGGTACATTGTATGTTCTATTCAAATACAAGTAATCTATTCATTGTACGTTCTATTCAAATATACATGTATTAAGAAAGGTGCGTTGTACGTTCTATTCAAATGTAAGGTACATTGTACATTCAAATCAAATATAAGAAAGGTGCATAGTACGTTCAACACTTATATAATTATGAGAAAGACCCGGTGTACATTCTATTCAAGTATAAGAAAGGGGTAGTGAACATTCAAAGGTGCGTTGCACTTTCTATTAAGAACAGAAGGTGCGGTGTTCTATTCAAATATAAGAAATGTGCATTGTAGGTTCTGTTCAAATATAAGACAGGTGTCGTGTTCTATTCAAATATAAGAAATGTGTGGTGTTTTATTCAAATATAAGTAAGGCTCAGTGTACGTTTTATTCAGATGTATATGGTTTGTATTCTAATAATTCTTCATAAAAAATTATATAGTAAAACCTGTCTTACAGCGACCATAAAAATATTCTAATTCTTGGGTTTAGAGACAGGTGGTAGCTTTCTGCATAACTTTCGCCCTGTATTAAGCAACCACCTGCTCTTATAGATTCACATCTATATTTATTATATGGTCACTGTAGGCAAGTTCTACTGTATATATATAGTTTTGGTTGCAGTTGTTCGGCGTTAGCTTGTTTTGTGAAAATGGTTAAATACTGACAAGGAGGGTTTAGTAAAAAAGGATAAAAAAAAAAGCATGAATAGTGGAACAGACAAAACGCTACGATGATTGCATGCGCCACCTGTTGGCAGACTCGGGCTTAGTTTCACCAATATAACAGAGGCAAGAACTCATGCTTAGCTTACATATCTTAATGAAGCATATGCTTTAACTCATTCCCTGCAAGACTATTTTTAGACCCATCCTCTTTAAATTAATATACTGAATAGGAGCATTAACTATAGAAAAGGAGAAATTTAGAATTGTGTAGACTTGAAATCCTATGGAAAAAATGCTCTATTTATCACAATGGTTTCATAATGTGACTTTTGCAGAGGCGATGAAATGCGTCACTAGGAGGGAATGTGTTGATTAAATGAGTCTATTTTTTCATTCTGAAGGATGTTTCTTAAAAACTCGTTTACTGTTTCGAAATTGATTTGTAAAGCAAATAGCGTGAAACCTGCTCCGAAGGCTCCTTGGGCTAGGGACCTCCGGATCTGAGTCTACACAGTTTATCTAAATCCCATTTAAGGACATAACTAGGTTAAACTTTGTAACAGGGTGTACGCAGACATTAAAAGATGACATAATCGAGGTGTTGAGCACAGTAAGAGACAAGGGGTTCATTATGGTTCTAAATCGCCCACCTCGTCTAAAAGGTCAACAGGTCAGCATTGTGTGCTAAATACTGTGAACAAAATATGTTTTATCATTTCACTTAAAACACATAGCAAAGAGAAAATTCTACTCCTAGTACAATGTAGTCATATTTTTACCATTATGAAATCAGTATTAATTAACCCTTTACTCCATGACTATTCATGTAAGAATAAATGACATTATGAATATTAATTAGGTTCATTTTTAATGGCACATGGACACCTTTTTTTTGGCTATGGCAGAAATTGTTTTCGTCATATCTATCAATTCACATCAGCTGTTTATTGCGAATAAAGCCCCAGTTGAATGTCTCCAATATTTGACAGACTAGCGGAGTTGTTGGCTGAAATGGTTCTTAACTCAAAAGATTGTGTGCAAGCGTTACGTTTCTTCTGTGGAGCATTTCCCATACATTGTATATTAACAGTTTATTCAAAATACTTGATTATCCTCCTTACTTCATGAATATTCATGTACATGTATGGAATAACGACTTTAATTAGTTGTTTTACAATGGTATTGTGAATAAGGGATTTCTTTATCATGACAAAACTGTAGCTTCTGACCATATTTTTGCAAAGAAATGAGAGCATTTTTATGTTAAGGAATAGAAGCAGACGACAATTGTTGCAGACGAAAGATAACTTAGCGAGCAAAGAGGAAATTGTTAGAGTGTGATGGGCAGAGGGGCGGAAAGGCAGACGACAGTGGTGACACAGAAATGACATCTGCGACATATAAAAGCTGAATACATGTGAACATGCGAAATACAGTTAAACCTCGATAATTAGACATTTGGATGAAGAAAAAAGTCAGATATTTTAAGCCAGATGGCTGCTTAATGCAGAGTGGAAGTCGAGCGTTCACCATGTATTAACCTGCCACCCGTCTAAAAAAGATAATAATATTACTTGAGTGTTGAAATTAACGAAGTTTTACTGTATATTACTCAGTAAATCTTGCGATTTACCTGTATCAAGGGACGTAACTCTTCACGACCACTCATGTCAGATATCAACAGAAGACCTACGGGAGTATACACAAAGAGCAAAATATCAATAATAGTTACTTTACGACTATACAGCAACTTTGACTGCACAATAATAAGGGACACATTACTCTTTCAATGTCGAACTATTTGAGCAGATATTTCTGCATAGTTCAAATCGAGGGCTTGGTGCAAAACTATTCTAAGTCCTTCACAAAGTGAAGGAGTTAGAATAGTTTTGCACCAAGCCCTCGAAATGTTCTCCATGTCGAACTACATAAGCATTTGTTTTCTTATGCTGCCTCATTGTCGAACTATCTAAACATTTGTTCTCACATACATTGTATATATCGAACTATCAGAGCATTCGTTCTCACAAACTGTGTTATGTCGAACTATCTGTTATTTGTTCACACATAAGTGTGTATGTCGAACTGTTTGAGCATTTGTTCTAACATACTGTGTATAGATGTCGAATTATCTAAGCATTTGTTCCCGCGCACTGCCTGTATGTCGGACTATGCATTTGTTCCCGCGCACTGTCTGTATGTCGGACTGCATTTGTTCCCGCGCACTCTCTGTATGTCGGACTATGCATTTGTTCCCGCGCACTGTCTGTATGTCGGACTATGCATTTGTTCCCGCGTACTGTCTGTATGTCGGACTATGCATTTGTTCCCGCGCACTGTCTGTATGTCGGACTGCATTTGTTCCCGCGTACTGTCTGTATGTCGGACTATGCATTTGTTCCCGCGTACTGTCTGTATGTCGGACTATGCATTTGTTCCCGCGTACTGTCTGTATGTCGGACTATGCATTTGTTCCCGCGCACTGTCTGTATGTCGGACTATGCATTTGTTCCCGCGTACTGTCTGTATGTCGGACTATGCATTTGTTCCCGCGCACTCTCTGTATGTCGGACTATGCATTTGTTCCCGCGCACTCTCTGTATGTCGGACTATGCATTTGTTCCCGCGCACTGTCTGTATGTCGGACTATGCATTTGTTCTCGCGCATTGTCTGTATGTCGGACTATGCATTTGTTCCCGCGTACTGTCTGTATGTCGGACTATGCATTTGTTCCCGCGTACTGTCTGTATGTCGGACTATGCATTTGTTCCCGCGCACTGTCTGTATGTTGGACTATGCATTTGTTCCCGCGCACTGTCTGTATGTCGGACTATGCATTTGTTCCCGCGTACTGTCTGTATGTCGGACTATGCATTTGTTCTCGCATACTGTCTCAATGACGAACTGTTTGTGCATTTGTTCTCACATACTAAGTATAAATCAAACTACCTGAGCATTTGTTCTTGTTCTCGAAGACTGTCTCCATGTCGAACTATCTCAACATTTGTTCTTGCAATCTGTGTATGTCGAACTGTCTCAGCATTTGTTCTCGCATACTGTCTATATGTCGAACTATCTATCCATTTGTTCTCGCATACTATCTATATGTCGAACTATCTATCCATTTATTCTTGCATACTGTCTATTTAACCATGCAAACAGGAATATAACCTGAAAACTATGCTGTGTGACAGCTGGAGTGAGATAAAAATGTATATTAACACGTACATAACCCCCTAGTGACGCATTTTTGCGCCTCTATAAAATTCACACTGTGAAACCATTGTGATAAATAGAGCATTTGCTCCTATAGGAGCAAATGCTCTATTTATCACAATGGTTTCAAACTACAAAATTCTAAATTTTTCCTTTTCTCTAGTTAATGCTCCTTTTCAGTAGATTTATTAAATAATGTTGGGTCTAAAAATAGCCTAGGAGATAATGAGTTAAGTAAGCAGAATAGACCTGAAACATATTATTCCCCCCCCACACACACACACACACACCACCACCACACACACACACACACACACACGTGCTCCCATGTACGCCCGCATGCACACATGCGAGTCTTTCTATGCATGTACAAACAGTAGACCCAGATCAGACGGCTCCTGTAGGAGCCATCTGACCAGGGTCTGTCCAGCTTGCTTGTGATATAATATAGATATGATTATATAGATTCTGCCATGACCAAACAATCCTGTTTTCATGTCCAATTATAAAAAATAACCTAATTAATATTCATAATATCTTAATTTCTTACATGAACAATATGCAACAGGGAAAGGGTTAACTCGGGTGATCCTAGTGCCCCTAATTTCGGTATAGACAAACAATATAAATCCAGATCATACGGTTTACAGTCATCGGATCCCTTTGATCTGAGTCTGCAACGTTTTATTACAAATTAATCCTTTACTACATAAATACTACTTTCCACGCCTTTACAAACAGAGTAGACCAAGATCAGAGGGCACAGGGTCTGATCTGTTTGTATATGAACTTATATTAATCAGATTCTATAGTTTCTGTTATGAAAGAAATCCTTGTTCGAAGTGCTATTATAAAAATTCAGCTAATTAATTAAATATTCATATATTCAGTATTTCTTAATAAATATGCATGTATTAAATGGTTAAGAAATGTCCTAAACTGCACGTAAAGAATAACAAGATGGAAAAATAGATTTGTCTGAAATTAACATTCCTGAACGATTACCTTTTGAAATACATGTTTACCATTTCCTCAATGACCTTTACTACACTGAGTGCAAAAAGAAACGCACATCGTACACGTATCGAACAAGACACACGTGCTCATCGTGCGCAAGGGAAAATACCGATAAGAATTCAATAATAAACCTCGCTTTTCAACATTAATTAGACAATATAGTCGTTTAATATATAAATAATACCATGATGAAAAATGTGCGGTTTTTTCGCACTGAGTAATACATGAATATCCATCTTAGAAATAATGGCACACTGAAAAAAACATGTTAGAATCTGTAGAAATGGCTGTATGTAACGTCAATGTAACAGAGTTACAGATGGGTCCTGTAGGAGCCGTCTGATCTGGGTCTAATATGTTGGCATAGGAGCAGATATTGGTCAAACGGCTGATTTCGGTATACTCTGTTGGTAAAGGTATCAAACGATTTCTGTACTGAACATTTAAAGCGTTAATGACATATCTATATACAGTAGAACCCCTCTAATGCGATCACTTAATGAATAAACAGTTCTGCCTTTATAAGCAGTCGGTTGCTTAATGCAGGACGAACGTTATGCAGAAAGCTCCTATAGAAGCTTTCTGCATAACTTTCATCCTGCATTAAGCTACCACCTGCCTCTGCCCATCCAGAATTATGTCTATTTTTGGTGGTCGCATTAGAGGAGTTTTACTGTAATTAGATTAATTAAATATATATAGAGAGAGAATGTATATAATACGAGGTTAACTTACAATGTATAGCTGCAGTGGTTTGGTTTTATCAATATACAGTATCCAATCACAATGCTGACGAGTACTCTCTCCTTTGCAAGTCGTGCGTTTACAAATGTGAGGGGTGTTTAGGCCTATATATAGATAGCTAGATCCGTCCTTCGAATGGCTGTTCTCCAACGATCACTTTGCAGCCAAACTAGATCCCAGTCAGGCAATAGATGTGTCAGTATCTCTTCAAAGATTTGGAATATTTAAGCCAGTATTGTATATTTAGAAATATCTAATCAATCCACCGTATAACACATCGATAATACAGCATAACCCAGTATGGAAGTGGCTAAAGGAAGCCTAAAGTACATACTGATAACTGAACCTACAAGTTGGTCAGTTATATAAGCTGTTTGTTCACGTGGGTCACGGGGTCGGATCTTCTCGAGTAGCAATAACAATAAAATAGTCACGAGTTGTTACTCACTCTTGAGAGTGAATGAGCAAGGGCGCTGATAGATTTGGGCATGAATTAAAGTTTTTGTCTCTACAATAAACGCATATTGTAACTCATTCGTACCCAGTGTCCATTAACTCTTTCACTACTGCCAATGTCGTATCTGTGATTACATATGCAAACAGTTTGGATCCAGATGAGACGCCGAGTAACTCGGCCTCTCATCAGGATAAAAAATGTCCGTTATGTGGTAATGTCTTCGAATGAAAATTGGAGAAAAGTAAACAAAACGAAAATTGTAACAGACGCTATTGCAGACGACAATATTTGGCAGCGAAAGACGGGTATATGCTTACGATGTAGTCCCAAATGTTTTGTTTGCTGTACGCCCCCTCCACATGGATATTGGATGAGTTTCGAAGTAAGTTTAAATGAACATGTTAGATACATTTTCGATTACAGTAAAACCTCGTTCATTCGAACACTCAAATAAGTATAAGTGTCACTTTTTAAAAAACATGTGGCAGCTTAATGCAGGGTGAAAGTCGTACAGAAAGATCCCGTAGGAGCTTTCTTTGCGACCTCCACATTGTTTTAAGCAGCAATATGTCTCAAAAGATCTAAAAACTTGTTTTAAAAAATCAAATTATCGAGGTAACCGTTTTACTGTATTCTTATGAAGATTGTCAATTTGAGCTTATATCGAAATATGGCCATAAGATACATAATAAACCGTTTTCGTCGATAATTATATTTTTTGGTGTATAACAAAAATAACTACTAGAAGTTTGTTTTTGTCACAAAAACAGATGCCCCCCCCCTCCCATTCTCTTTCCAATACAAAAGTGTAATGTCTGTAACTCCAAACTTATCAGGGTCATCAGGGGCAATAACTCCAACATTATCAGGGGAGACAATTCAAAAAACCCGGGTACACAACAACACATGCTGGTCAACATTCCTGTGAAGTTTGGTGACTCTAGTACTAGTGGTTTCAGAGATACGCACGACACAAAGTAAAGTTTCTTTTATTTTAAGTCATAAGGGGCAGTAACTCCAAAGTTATCAGGGGGAGACAATTAAAAAACCCAGATGCACAACAACTCATGCAGGTGAACATTCCTGTGAAGTTTGGTGACTCTAGCCCCCTACTGGTTTCAGAGATACGTGCAGCACAAAGTTTCTCTAATTTTAAGTTATCATATCAGGGGCAATAACTCAAGAATTATCAGGGGGATACAATTCTAAAATCCCAGGTGCACAACAACTCATGCCGGTCAACATTCCTGTGAGGTTTGGTGACTCTAGTCCTAGTGGTTTCAGAGATATGCACCACACTAAGTAAAGTTTGTCTAATTTTAAGTCATCAGGGGCAGTAACTCCAAAATTAACAGGGGGTGACAATTCAAAAATCCCAGGTGCACAACTCATGCTAGTGAACAATCCTGTGAAGTTTGGTGACTAGCCCTACTGGTTTCAGAGATACGCGCGACACAAAGTTTGTATACATTTAAGTGTTCATATCAGGGGGAATAACTCAAGAATTATCGGGGGAGACAATTCAAAAAACATAGGTGCACATCAACTCATGCTGGTGAACATTCCTGTGAAGTTTGGTAACTCCAGTAGTAGCGGTTTTAGAGATACGCGCGACACAAAGTTTTTCTAATTTTAAGTAATCAGGGGCAATAACTCCAAAGTTATCAGGGGGAGACAATTCAAAAAACCCAGGTGCACAACAACTCATGCTGGTGAATATTCCTGTGAAGTTTGGTGACTAGCCCAACTGGTTTCAGAGATACACGCGACACAAGTTTGTGACGGGCGGACAGACAGACAGACGGACGGACAGACAGACAACTCTGGCGAAAACAATATGTCTCCCCATAAATGGGGGAGACATAAGTATTAGTTCCCCACGGGTTCCCGGTTGGGGGACTAGATTTGCCCGATTCCGTCCGTCTGTCCGTCACGTTTTTTGACCGGGCCATATCTCCTACAAAGGTAGGCCAAATTCATTATAACTTCACACATTGAACAAGCATGATGAGAGGAAGTGTCATGCACAATATTTCATCAATATCTTTGGAGTTATTCCCCTTTTTCATATTTCTTGTCCGGACAACAACTCTTTATTTACTGGTTCAATTGATTTGAAACTTCACATATGGAACAAGCATGATGAGAGGAAGTGTCATGCACAAGAGTCATAACTCAAGCATCAATATATTTTGAGTTATTCCCCTTTTTGATATTGTGTTTCTTATGAATTTTACAAGTAGCATTCAGGTTGGTCACGTACATACCATTGTCAACTACACCATGGGTGGGTCAGAGGAGATTTTTTTAATCCGGTGGGGGACTCATGTATTGCATAGCAATACAACATTAACTTGTTTCATTTTATTGTATGTATATATATGTATCATTATTTTATTTTATGTATAATTATTTTATTGTATATGTTTTATATTATCGGCCTATTTCGAACAGTTACGAAACTAAAACGCTACCCGAATAAATAGTAATACATCGGCGAATAATTTATCGGGGTCGATTTCAAACGCATGGAAAGTTTGTCTTCTGCAGCGTCTATTCGATCGCCTTTTTGCAATATAGGCCCTACTTCATTTTCAGTGCAGATATTTTAAAACGCATTGCACTATCACTATGATATAGGCGTGAACCGTTCTCTCGGTTCAACACAGGTCTATGTGACACCATAAGTATTGATATTTTAACAAGAACCAACAATATTTTAGATTATTAAACGTTATCCAGATAGGGTTGATGGCGACAGAGAGTTTTCTTTACGAACAATGTCAAAGTTTTTCACCAGCATAATTATGTTGTTTTTGCAAGAACCTCTCATTATCATTATGTAACACAGGTGAGTTCATTTGGACGAGTTTGCTTTATATTTCAATGGTAATTAAAGACCTTGAATGGTCCTCGTCACGATAATATGACCCTCGTTACGATAATCTGGACCTCGTAACTATAACCTGGTCATCGATAATGTGGATCCTTTGAGTATGATTTACACTTTATTCCCTGTATTTCCCCTTACAAAGCTATAAAAAAACCCAGTCTGGTCAAAATCTGATCTAGTGAAATGTTTGCCTTCTTCCGATTCGATCTAGATTTCGAGAAACCATTGACCGTCAACCAGCCTGGATTCTGATGAGACGCAGAGTTACGACGTCTCATCTGGATCCAATATGTTTGCAAATGTAAACCAGGCCGCGGATAGCAGGATAAGGGCTAAAACATCTAAGAAAGACGACGATTGGTCCAGGATAGAGAAGGGCTAAAATTCTTTCGCTGTTCAATATTTAAGTAAAAATCATGACTATTTATAAGCCGAGTTTTTATAAAATAAACATTTGAATAGAAGGAAATATTTTGCGTTGTTAAAAATAGTAGAATCAGATCTGTATCATGTCAAAAAGAAACAGCAGAACCTGATCCGACGGCTCCAATAGGAGCCGTCTGATCTTGGTCTATTCTGTTTGCAAATGTAAGAAAATGCGTTAATATGAAGGAATGGGTTAAGAAAAACGCGTCACAAATAACCAAAGAAGCTCACAAGCTGATGACTAGAAGGTCCAAAGGACAAGTGTTCATCATGATGGTACATCGAGAACAGAGCCATCTCTCTACATGTACCATCCATATAAAATCTAATCCTACATTTTGTGGCAGCTAGCTGTAGAGACATGTTTGTACATTAAGATCTATTTTAGACAGGCACCTGCTTTTAAATGCACTCAGAATTATATTTCGTTGGCTGCTATAGAAAGGTTCTACTGTATTCGTACATGTGTATATCTATAACGGTTTATGGTGAATTCGCCTAATGACCAACTCGCCTACAATTAGATATATAGTAACCCGAATGGTGAATTCGCCTAGAAAGCAATTACATAGTGATTGTATTTCGCACCTATTGTAAGGTATCGATAACATAACAAAACGTGTTTTCATGTAGTGTTGACCAAGATTGAACTTTTGAGTATAGCCCCTGATCATCATTTATGCATTTGAAAGTTTATATACTCACTCCGTTGATAACCATTTATATTTCGATTTTATATCAAAATATATACTTGTGCGTATGGAAAGTAAATAAATTCTGGCATGGCATTATTCCCTCCCTACAAAGTCACTGATGGGACTGGGAATCGGATTTTACCAATTTACTTAAATATGGTTTTACTGACTGTGTTATTTTTAAACTAAATATATAAAAGTAACCCAATATTTACCCTGGCCATCTATATGTATAATAATTATACTTATATTTTCTCATGTTGGTGCAAGCATTTTTATTTTCAGTATAATAATGGTGCATTCTGTTTGCACCCACCCATTCCAACCGGGTTATCAAATTTGCGCGTAGCGATTAGGGTCTACACTGATCTTTTGGTTTAATTAAAAAAACAAAATATTTGGATAAGAAAACAACAAGGCAAGTTCTTGTTACAAACAGCTTTGTTTCATTGGCATGTTACTCGTAGATCTACCTGTAATATAAGGTGTGAAATACAATCAGTATATAATTGCTTTCTAGGCGAATTCACCATTTGGGTTACTATATATCTAATTGTAGGCGAGTTGGTCATTAGGCGAATTCACCAGCACCCTCTATAACACATACGCCGTCACAAACTGGGCCACTCCGTCCATTACAAAAATTGTGACCTCACAAAAGCAATCATTAGAAGTAGATCTATATTTAGTTGACAAACCACAACTTTTATCATATGTACACATGAAAATTGGTATTGGTAGAAACTGTAGTCAAGTCTATTTTAATTTCACAAGCAAACAGAGCAGTCTCGTCTGATATTTGCAAGTGCGTGAAAAGTGTATGTACGAGGGAAATGGTTAAAACACAAAACGACCTCCAATGTCATTTGATTTTTCTTTATTTTTTCCTTTCTGTTTTTTTTTTTAATATGCATGAAACTCAACAGTTTGTTACAATTTTCTGTTGTTCCCTACTCCAATTTAGTTGGAGCAAGCAAACATGGCCTGCTAGTTTGTTTCTAGCCTTGTGTTGCCGTCAACAGCTCTGACATAGTAAAGATGTTCAGCCTCGAGTCCTTCACCTGATGAACATTCATGTAAGAAAATACATTATGAATATTAATTAGCTAAATGTTTATAGTGACACATGGACACAAATATTTGGTCATGACAGAAACTTGAAATCAGATATGTCATAAGCAAACAGAGCAGACCCGGCTAGTCTGATCTGGGTCTACCCTGTTTGCAAAGGCGTCTCTTATCAGGTAAAGGATTAAATGAAAATATTTTAAGCTGATGAGGCAGTGTTACTAGGATTCAAACCGATTGCAAAGTTTACCACGAGTTCAAGAATGATGTAATAGGAGATACCCAACAGTTCATTCCAACTGCAAATTTCATAGGATACAATTCAAGAGTATGTCAATTTGATATGTACTACTGTTTTGTATTTGACAACTTCTCGGCTGATATTATCAATTCAGCAAGTTTCTGACTAGACTACAGTAGCTGTGACGTCAACACTTAGCTCCTACAACAAAACTAATCTCCAGTTTGTTTTGTATCCACCCTTCTCTCTAAATATTGCCGAAAAAATTAGAACTGCTCAACTCAGGCCTGCTACAATTTTTACTTCCGCTTTGTTAAGCCTTGGAGCTTGGATCCTGATAAAACACCGAGTTACTTGGTTTCTCGTCTAGATCCAAAACTTCTCGTCTAGATCCAAAACTGTCAAACGTAATAATTCAGAAAGTACATATTCTTCTAGTCTTTTCAAAGCACAGTGCCTGAGGGTTAATTAGTTTGGACCCAGATGAGGCCGATTTATTCTGTGTCTCATTTTGGATACAAATTGTTTGCACACCTCATCAAAAATTGACTGATAGTAATGAAAGAGTTAAAAATAAATTTTTCTACTTCTTTTCAACAGGATGGCACTTACAGAGACCATTTATCTCAACAGAGAGTTACATGATGTAGGGAAATGGCCATAGCAGCTTCTCAAAACCAGAAATTCAACATAAAGTGGAAATCATCTGTCTGTATGTAACTTATCTCATCAAAATCCAATTATGAGTTACTGCCTCACAATTTTTGTTACATTAGACAAAATGTAGATCTAGTTTAGACCTGAAGCAATGACAATTTTTGCAGACTAAAGCTAGTGGTTTAGTTTGCTGGAAGTTCTGCTATACACCATTGCAATATACAATCAAACCTGTAACAAATGTGCTGGCTTCTATGCATAATCATGTCAAAGAATATGTTTCCAATTGCTAACATTTTCACCATAAAAAGTACATTAAAAACTTTGAAAATCTAATATCACATCTCAAAATGTGAAAATGTAGAATAAGCCACCCTTTACTACCCAACCCCACAGAGAGGAGATGATGGTGCCGGTCTACCCACGTTGGTCCTGTCCCACTAGTATATCCTAGCAACCCAAGTCGAGCTGAGCCAGACACACCTATTCTCACTAGTTAGTACAGACACATGCCCTTCCATAACCTGTCCTTACACAGGACATGAGTAGAATGCATTAGTTATGTAATACAGACAGTTTTCTTCTTTAATTTGCGATATATCTAATGATGTATATGAGGCTCTTATTCATGACAATAAACCCTTTACACTATGAATATTCATGTAAGAAATAATGTCACCATGAATATTAATTGGATCAATTGCTACATCACATGGATACAGGAACGCTTGGCCATCGCACAAATTGCAATCATATCTATATTATAGCGCAAACAGAGCAGACTCTGATCAGACAGCTCCTGTATGTCTTCTGATCTGGGTCTACTCAGTTTGCAAAGGTTTATGTATGGAGTAAAGGGTTAAATAAAGATAGATCCGATCCATCAATGATACACTGCATTAGATATCACTTAACCTTTAGCCTGCTGAGCAAACTTCTGTAGGCAGAACTTATCTAATTCAGTAGCCACAGTTGATTTATACTGCATTTTTTCAACAATGTAAAGTATCAAAGTTGCTCAGCTTCTCATCTGGATCCAAGCTGTTTGCATAGGTAATCACTCATCCGCCCACTGCAGGCTAAAGCTTAAAATTTCTCTCAACTTAAAATGTACACTACAGATTTGGGGCTGAACTTCGAAAACGATACTGCCAATACACTTGTTGTCAGCTCCACTTGCAGTAATTCATTGAACAGGTTGTCTAGCCCAGTTTGTAACACCTTAGTCTTTACAACTTTGCCCTCTGACTGATTAATCCAACAGGATTACTGATGAGTAGACAGTCACTAGCGTTTCTCCATCCCCGTTATATATTGGCCCTTAAGTTATAATAAGAGTCAGCCTCTATCGACATTTCTAAACCATCTTCCTCTTCCAAAATATTGCCAAATATAATGTAAATGTTGCAATAGACTTTCTTTCCTCAGTATTTCTATGTCAAAGGTCAAAATAATTACAAATTGAGTTTAAGCATGCATCTTCAGCTAATCTTCTCAGGGCTTGACATTTTCTTTATTTCTCCAAAAATTCGTAGCTGTGACTACACATTAGCATGGTCTCTCTGAAACAATTCTAACGAGTCTTCACAACTATGTGTATGGTGGATAAATGACTTTTGCATTTGAATAATCTGCCCTTTCTCTGAAGCATTGCTTCTATAGCTGTATACAGGCTCTTGCTATCAGCAAGACGAATCAAATGACGAAAACATCTACATGTTTTAAAAAATCAAATCTCAGATTTGTTGTTTTGGTAGAAGCTGACCCTGATAGATTCATTTTCCATACTTCTCCCAAGGTCATTTCTAAGGACCAAAAAGAACACCAGTTTTCAATAACCTAAACCTAACCCACTTTAAGAAATGACCCGGAGTGAAGCTAGATACAAAATTGCAGTACATACTTGAATAGCAAAGAGTAAGGTATAGAATGGCTCTCGGCCCCACTGTGTGGGGTTGCTGGCCATACAATACAAGACCCTATGTCTATAATAACTTCAGTTAGGCAGTAGACAGAGCTCAGATTCAGGCACCCTATTCTCAACAACTTCACAAGGCATGGTGACCTACACATTTTGATATTATGGACTTGTGCTTGAATGCGCAAACACTTTCTCAGATTTCAATCAAATTCACCTAATAAATTTTAAATGATGTTATTAATTCTTACATGAATATTGAACAGGGAAAGGGTTAACAACAAATTAACCAATTCTTTAGCCTCAGTCCATGTTGGTGATGCAAGCCTTTGTGTTCAAGTTCAACACAATAAGAGCATACCAAGCTATCCAGTGTGTTTACCAGTATATACTTTAATATATAAGTATCCATGTTTTATTACTCTACTTTTCAAACTATTGATATGAATGAACAAAAACATGCAGCGGCTGAATTAGCTTGGCAAACAAGTGGTAAACAGTAGGCCACCAACACAACAATTTAACCATTACTTAATGAATATTCATGTTAGAATTATGTTTGTATGTATGAATATTAAATAGTTTAATTTTTATAACGACATCAGACCAATAAATTTTTTAGCCTTTGTAAAAACTATTAACAGATCTATATAATTCCATTTGCAACAGCAGACCCAGATCAGACAGCTCCTACAGGAATCGTCTGACCCACATCTACTCTAAAGGTGTTCAGCATTCAACAATTCCTTTGGCCATAAACGGTCAAAAATATGACGCAGATAGCAAAGTTATCTCCCTTAAGTATACACATCAAAAGGTCACCATGGATACACTATGCAACATACATATTGATTCTGAGCTCCATCTCTTCATGCTTGTATCTATTTCTTAAATAAAACATATGCAAATGACTTTGGAAATGAACCAAAACAAAGTCATTGTGCCACTCTATCTTCTGTGTGGGTTTTCACCACAAAGAACAACATTGTCTGCATTGTCTAAGGCACAAGGCACATTTCTATGAAACTTCTTATATTGTCACTTATCTAGAATAATTTCATAGAATGCGCCTTTAAATCCAATGGGTATGAGATTTAGAAATAATTAGGTGGATCTCTCAGCAGACAGTCACAAAACCTGCATCTCAACACTCAACATACTGGCAGTTTTAAACAGCCATAAACAATGACTTCAACACTTAACCTGCTATGACATGCCACCCACTGTCTTCATAACCCTTTTCCTCATTAATATTAAGTAAAGAAATAATGACTGTATTGACATTACTTTCATTATTATAATGGTATTATGATAAAGAGAATATTGTAGTATGGAAGAAACTGTAGCACTGTCTCTACATCATGGCATAAGCAAACAGAGCAGACCCTGATGGGATGGCTCCTGTGGAAGCC
Source organism: Azorinus chamasolen (assembly GCA_963576725.1). Classification (NCBI taxonomy): domain Eukaryota; kingdom Metazoa; phylum Mollusca; class Bivalvia; order Cardiida; family Solecurtidae; genus Azorinus; species Azorinus chamasolen. Next base: position 63,263,317 of record OY755248.1, read on the forward strand.
ATCTGATCTGGGTTTATTATGTTTGCAAAATGAGTTTCTATGAAGAAAAGGGTTAAGCTTCATGCGATTCACAATTTCTTGGGTTGCTAATGGCCGACTGGACTGTCATACAGCTTAGATCCTTAACAGACAATGAATAACTCCTGTCTGATATAAATCCAAGCCGTTTCCAAGAAAGTCATGTCATATTAGCAGACTAAGCATTAGAATCTTTAATACATCATTTCTTTTCTCCAATTAGCACATGCACAGTTAACAATACTGTCATAAAAAGATCAATACAGTATGAAAATGACAATGAACAATAGTATAAAGAAGCTGTTGGTGTTGTGTATGGAAATATCGATGAACTTTCCTGGTCACGGGCTGCTGATGTCGCCTCCGATCTTTAATATGCCTCTCGCAATCATAGCTTATCAATAGACATGCAGTCTATCTTTCACTATGTCATGAAAAACAAGTCCTGTGAGATCAAATGAAAATGTCTTTTTGTTTGTGACCGGATATCAAACTTTCATAAACTTTCCTTACTTTAAATACAATTTTTAAGTTTTACACTTTTTCCTCATCTAACACTTTTTTCTTTTTTCCACAGTATAAAAAGACTTACGATATTCCAAGTCATTGAATAGATTCCTAAATAAAACTTTGAGCACATCATTCCTGATTCTGTAAAGTTCGATCTGGTATCACAAGTAGATAGCAAAATACTGTCACTTATCAGTTTACTAACCACTAGCGACAATGATATAATGGCCGAAGAGATATCCTGTTCACTGCTAGTGCCCTCTGTGCCTCCAACATGGTAATCTCAAATACACTTTTTGGAGACCAGCGAAGCGAGAACATCTCTGATATGACCTATCACCTCAGGTGTAATAATGGTCCAACATGTTGCAACCAGCCTGTTGCTGGTCTGGAACGAGACAGATTTCTCTGTAAGAGTACAAAGCACCAGTCACTGTCTGGAAATAACAATATAATCATTTCACCATCTATATGCACACATTACTGTAACATGACCAGCCGCCAAGTGGCCCTAGGCTGACTGATGAGAACAACTTCTTGATTCATCCTCTCAGCCAAGACTGAATTGTTGAGAACACAGGTTAGCCATGACAGTTTCAAGCCACCACTTTTAAAGCTTGGCATGCCTCTCAACTGAGTTGACGTGTCACTATTCACTGGATGAACACATGATGGTAAAGGTTAGCTAGTCCTGTTTTTGTCACAGACTTTAATATAAGAAATTTGTAGTGTCACTTGATGGCGTTTTTAAAATGTTTTGGCAATTTTTTCTCCCACATTTCCTCACTGCTTAAATTATGGATGTCTCTACCAGTTCTGGACAACCATGAACAAACACTTATAAACATTTTATCAATATTAAATTCCTGAACAGACAACACGGGCCACCATACTCAGTACAAAATAACAGGTCATAGTACTTTCTACAAGTGGTGAATCTTTACAAAAATAATATAATTTACATAATTTACAAATGTTTGTATGTGTATGCCACTTATGCATCGGATTTGATTTTTTGTTCTACTTGAAACTTTATACTCTATTTACCCTTAAAATCCAGACACACATTCTCCCCGCTCCCTTGGTTTGTCTAGTCTGAATAAGTCAGTTTGGTTCCATTTTGATAATTTTAACCCTTTCCTTCATACAAACGCTTCCCATAACTTTGCAAACAGAGTAGACTCAGATCAGACGGCTCCTGTAGGAGCCATCTAATCAGGGTTTGCTTTGTTTGCTAATGAAGTTATAATAAATCTGACTTTACCACTTCCAATGATACAAAAAAGAATGTGTATAAATGCCATTATAAAAATCCATCTCATAAATATTCATGATGTCATTATTAATTACACCAATATTAAACCAGGAAAGGGTTAAATAAAGTAAGAGTAGCAGGTAATGTAAACTGATCAAATAGTTTCTTGGCGAGCAGTTTGATTTGGGTCTACACTACTTGCCTAAGCCTGTCTATCCGAATAATTAGGATAATAACGTTAAAAGAAAAAGAAACATACAGAAAGTGTTAGTAACAAAATTGTATAACTTCCACCAACATGTAATAATAGCTCAACTGGTCAAGTTGATCCATAAATTCAATCTTACTAATTTTGTAAATTGGGTACTTCCCTTAGCAGTTAAATAAAGGATATTCAATTCAAATTTCAACCCAAATTGGGTGTGTAATTAGATCGAGACCTAGTAGAATAAAACCTCTATAAATCCATTCAAGAGAAGTCTCGATTATTGGTCTTCAATACAGGTAGTAGCTCAATGCAGGATGAAAGGTAGGCATTTCATAAAAGAGCTTTCTGCATATTTTTCTTATTTCTTTTAACCCTTTCCATCATACAGATGACTTTTGGCATCTTTGCAAACAAAGTAGACAAGAAATCAGACAGCTCCTATAGGAGCAGTCTGAATTTCAGCATCTACTGTTTGCTTATGGAATAATATAGATCTAATTCTATAGTTTCTCTGTCTCACATGAATATTCATAAGGTAAATGTGAAAAAAACCTGTATCATTTAACAGACTGGTTGATTTAACCCTTTCCTTCATATAAATGCCTTTTCAAACAGAGTAGACCCAGATCCGACAGCTCCTATAGGAGTCATCTGATAAGGGTCTGTCCCGTTTGCTTATGGAATAATATAGACCTAATTTTACAGTTTCTGCCATGGTAAAATAGTCCCATGTTAATAATGCTGTTAAAATAATATGGCTAATTGATATTCGTAGTCATTATTTTTTTTACATAAATATTGTACAGGTAAAGGGTCAGAGAGGTTTTCTGCTTATAAATGTAAGATAAATTTTTCAAGCAAGTTTCTTGTGGAATTGATCTTGCCAGTCTTTCCACATTTAAGCAGTTGATGACATTTCTATTTCAGTAAACATTTATGCCAATGCCAATATTTGAAACCTTGCGATACAGAAGTTCCCTAGAATGAATCTTCATCTGCAGAGAAATGAATGCATCTGTCCGGCTTCACAAGACGGTATTTTGACATTAGCCATTTCAGCTCAGCCACTGCACTGGAATGCAATGTCCGATTACTGTGTACTACTGGCATTGAACGAGTAGAAAGTGATGAGGCCACTAATATGTAACAAACAGAGCAGATCCAGATCAGATGCACACAATGTTATGGCGCATGTGGATCTCCACTGTTTGGATATGTCAAAATACCCCTTTCCCACCAGTCATCTGGATTTCTAAACATCATAATGACAACAATATCCGTAACAAACAGGTTCAAATCTTTCTTAAACTTCATTGAATTCATTCATAGTAAAAAAAAAAAAGGGTCAAACTTTAACCATTTATGTATTGATCTTAACATTACATAAACAAGTAAAAGGTCTTAAAGATGCATGGCTGTGTGAAGTTAAAATCCAGTCTGGTCTAAATGGAATCCACCACTGTATATCATACGCAGATTATCAAAAATTTACTACAAACTGTTGTATAATGTAAAACTCGAGACTCATAAATGTATGGATGAAATTATTTGTGTAAACATGGGACATACTGTCAAAAATTTCAATCAAATATTATTCCTTTCAATATTTAACCCTTTCCCTCATATCAACACTTTTTCACACCTTTACAAACAGAGTAGACCTAGATCAGATGGCTACTGTAGGAGCCATCAGATAAGGATCTGTTTGTTTACAAATTTATAATAGATTTGACTACAGTTTCTACTGATACCAAAAATTCCTCTGTTCATAAAAAAACAACATCTAATAAAATATTCATGATGTCATTATTTCTTCAACTGGGAAAGGGTTATTCAGCAAACTGTTATGCAAAAACAAACATTCAACATATGATACACAATGGTCAACTCATTCACAATCCTTGGTTCAAACTATATGACAGTATAAACACTTTGCACATATAAACATACAGGATATTTACAGGGGAATCAATCTTGTACTACTTCTCACAGTGAAACAATAATTCCAGAAAAAAATAAAATCTTAATTGCTTATTCAGAAACAGTACTCTTCTACTTGGTTTTGAAAGTCCAGGTCATTAAAAGGTTTTCATTCACCATTTATAGATTAATTCAATTAAGATGCACGAATTACCCTAAATATTCAGCCACCAATTCTCCCTCTCCACCAGTTTGTTCGCCTATTAAAGGTTATCTGTCCGAATACTTAGGGTAATTAGCCTAAAGTTTGAAAAGTTGAGAAATAATAGATACAGAACTAAATAAGAGTAGTAGTCCATCAAAATATTTTTCTCGGCCAAGAAGTAGTGCGTTGGTATTCATCAGTATCGTCTTAGTGAGAGGATTCTAATGAATACCAACAAAATAGCATTTGGCTGTTAAATACAGAAAATAATTTACCTAGACTTCTTAACCTTTTACTCCATGAATATTCATTAAGGATAAATGGTATCATGAATATTATTTCTATCACGGCACATGGGTTTGGGAATTGTTGCCCAAAGTAGAAACTGTAGCATCATATCTACATTATTTCATGAGCAAACAGCAGACCCTGATCAGACAGCTCCTACAGAAGCCATCTGATCTGAGTCTACTCTGCTTGCAACAGCATTAAAAGGCACACTTATGGAGTAAAGGGTTAAGCACCCCTCATATCTACTGCAGTGAAATAAATTAAAACTTTGAAATGAAACAAAAAAACTTTTAAAGACTTTGTTGCCCTCATCATCCCAGATGATATACAAAGAGTAAGAGACGATTTAGTGAAATCATGGGAACATAAAATCCAGATGTCAATGAGCCCAGCCATAAGATAAGGTGTCCATGGAGCTATGCAAATAGTGTAAACCCAGACAAGCTGCCACATCATGAAATCAGCCTCTTACCAAGATCAACATTGTTCAAACACTAATCCTAATACACAGTATTTATTAAACTTGACAACTCGTAGACCAAGATCAAATGCCACACCTCTAATGGGGAGACTGGTCAGGGTTTACGCTGTTTTTTCAAACCCCAAGGACAGGCTGTTCCCAGGCCCACTAGATTTAACATGGTACTGTGCTGCTGCCTTGCAATATAGTGGAAATGTGTTCCGGTCTCAAAGACAGCTGTAGTCAGAACTGGAAAAAGACCCAGTAGTCTTTAATTAATTGTTCTTGTGGTAGTCACTTAGAAATATCTCTTCCTTCATCCATTTCTTTTATTAGCCAGAGTAATGAGAAAAGGAGCAATCTGTTTTGACCCAGTTATCATATCCCTTTCCCCGTTTATATTTATTCAAAATCTCTTCACCTCATGGACATTCATGCACAAAATAAAACGGAACATGAAAAAGGGTTTTTCACGGTCGTGGACAAATTTCCATAAGCAAACAGAGCAGACCATGATCAGACAGCTCCTATAAGAGCTGTTTCATCTGGGTCTACTCTGTTTGCAAATGCGTGAAAATGTGTTTACAAGAAAGATAGGGCTATACAACTGCTCCTTTTCTTTTACGATGTGGCTTGCTGTATCTATTTTTATGTGTAAAAACTAATTGTTTCTCTACTCTAAGTTGCATTTATGCATTTACCATGCAAATTTCAAAATGTCCACCAACAAACACAGCTTCTGCTATATGTCTGCCTGGGATGTTAAAGTATCAAGTTCTTACTAAAGCTGTCTTTGAGTACAAGAACACAAACAGTTAAAACTCATTATTACATTCAAATTCAATGGTGGCCCAAATTCAAAAACAAATTTCAAGAACTATATCATTTAACTGCTCCTCTTCTGCTATTTCTCCTCACTTCATATGAATGATTTCAGTTCCAATTTTTTTTAATAAATTACTAAATACATCAGCAATCACATATTTGGAATTCCCGTTCTCCATCCATTCAAGGATATGGTGTATGTTTTCTTCTTCCCAAATCCTAGCATTTGAAATGAAGACTCCTGTGTGACTGACTTCAGTGCAAGTTTTTGTGGTTCTATTTACACACAACACACATATACTATTGATTCCTACAGAATGGATAGGCCAATGCTTTAGCCTTTTCGTGCACCATTAGCAGTTTTATCATTAGGTTCATCATCATAGGGTTCTGAGTGGAACTCTGCCACATACAATGCCTTGTCAATGTTCTTTGGAATGGGTTTAATTTCTGTGCCCAATTCACTTTCAATCTTGTGGAGAGAGAACCTGAAAGCAAAATCAGTCACTCTTAATATGATGGCATAACTAGAGCACCGTAAATGGATGCTAAAACTCTGCAAAAAATATTTAACCCTTTTCTCCATGAATATTTATTTAAGAAATAACATTTGGTATTATGAATGTAGACTAGATGAATTTGTATGTATACAGAACTTTCAGTTCATCTCAGTAACTGTAGAATCAGATCTCTTTATTTCATAAGCAAACAGAGCAGACCCTGGATCAGATGGCTCCCACAGGAACCACCTGATCTGGGTGTACCCTTTTGCAAAGGCATAAAAATGTGTATATATGGAGTAAAGGGAAAACATGCATGAAAGAGTAATGGTCCCTTACCAGCTTGTTGACTTCGAGATGATGAACAATTGTGTGAAGTTTGAAAGGGATATTTAAAAACAAGAGGGCCAGAATGGCCCTGAAGCGCTCACCAGACAACCAGAGGAGAAGATTTTCAAAGTTTTCACTATATGTTTCTATAGAAAACTAGCCGGCACCGGGGCGGGCCAATTTTGACCCCAGGGGAATAATTTAGAAATACTTGTAGGGGACCTGAACATGATGCTTTGTGCCAAATATGAAAGCTGAGATTAACCTTCCAGTTTCAGAGAAGAAGATTTTCAGTTTTCTCAATATGTTTCTATTGAAAACTGCCCACCCCTGTGGCAGGGCCAATTTTGACCCTAGGGCCATAATTTATATAACTTTTGAAGAGGACCTGAACATGATGCTCTGTGCCAAATATGAAAGCTGAGAGCCTTCCAGTTTCAGAGAAGAAGATTTTCAAAGATTTCACTATTTGTTTCTATTGAAAACTGTCCACCCCTGGGGCGGGGCCAATTTTGACCCCGAGACCATAATTTATATAACTTTAGTAGACGACCTGAACATGAAGCTCTGTGCAAAATATGAAAGCTGAGAGCCTTCCAGTTTCAGAGAAGAAGATTTTCAAAGATTTCACTATTTGTTTCTATTGAAAACTGCCCACCCCTGGGGCGGGCCAATTTTGACCCCGGGGCAATACTTTATACAAATTTTGTAGAGGACCTGAACATGATGCTATGTGCCAAATATGAAAGCTGAGCACCTTCAAGTTTCAGAGGAAAAGATTTTCAAAGATTTCACTATTTGTTTCTATTGAAAACTGCCCACCCCTGGGGCGGGCCAATTTTGACCCCGGGGCCATACTTTATATAACTTTTGTAGAGGACCTGAACATGATGCTATGTGCCAAATATGAAAGCTGAGCACCTTCCAGTTTCAGAGGAAAAGATTTTCAAAGATTTCACTATTTGTTTCTATTGAAAACTGCCCACCCCTGGGGCGGGCCAATTTTGACCCTGGGGCCATAATTTAATTAACTTTTGTAGAGGACCTGAACATGATGCTATGTGCCAAATATGAAAGCTGAGAGCCTTCCAGTTTCAGAGAAGAAGATTTTCAAAGATTTCACTATTTGTTTCTATTGAAAACTGCCCTCCCCTGGGGCGGGGTCAATTTTGACCCCGGGGCCATAATTTATATAACTTTTGTAGAGGACCTGAACATGATGCTATGTGCCAAATATGAAAGCTGAGAGCCTTCCAGTTTCAGAGAAGAAGATTTTCAAAGATTTCACTATTTGTTTCTATTGAAAACTGCCCACCCCTGGGGCGGGGCTAATTTTGACTCCGGGGCCATAAATAATATAACTTATGTAGAGGACCTGAACATGATGCTATGTGCCAAATATGAAAGCTGAGAACCTTCCAGTTTCAGACAAGAAGATTTTCAAAGATTACACTATTTGTTTCTATTGAAAACTGCCCAACCCTGGGGCGGGGCCAATTTTGACACCGGGGCCATAATTTATATAACTTTTGTAGAGGACCTGAACATGATGCTATGTGCCAAAGATGAAAGTTGAGATCCCTGTAGATTCAGAGGAGAAGATTTTTAAAGGTTCAAATTGTTGACGACGGACGACGACGACAACGGGCGATCACAAAAGCTCACCCTGAGCACTCTGTGCTCTGGTGAGCTAAAAATATATCAAAAGTTTTTGCACAATGAACACCAAAAACAAAACAATTGTACAAGATTAAGATCATTCCATAGACTCTTTACTCCATAAATATTCATGTAAGAAATAATGACATTATGAAAATTAATTAGATGCATTGTTATAATAGCACATGGACACTTTTTTTTTTTTACTAAGGTAGAAACTGTAAAATCACATCTTCATTATGTCATAAGCAATCAGAGCAGACCCTGATCAGACGGCTCCTACAGGAGCCGTCTGATCTGGATCTTCTGTTTGCAAAAGTTTAGAAATGCTTATTTAAGGAGTAAAGAGTTATTTCATGTGCATTGTAATCCAATACTGTTCAAACTTTTCAGTGTATCTGCAGGACTTTTGAGCTGTACATAAAGACCTTAATTACCCAAGTATTCTGACATACATAGGATAGTGTAAAGCCAGATGAAATGGCACCTGATGGAGTTGCTTGATCGGGGTATTTACTAATTGCTAATATGTCAGTCTATTAATGTAAAGTTGTCAAAATGGTCCAAAATTGAATTATTTAACATAACAAATTCATGGAGAGAGGAGACTGGTTGTCTAATACATGTACTTATGCTTATGGTAATGACGGTATGTACAGCTCTACCCATCAGCACCAACCTTACCTGTCATCATAAGTAATCAGATTGATGGCTACACCCAGGTGGCCATAGCGGCCCGATCTGCCTATTCTATGGAGATATGTCTCTGCATGCTTGGGGAAGTCAAAATTGATCACAACATTTACAGCCTGAATGTCAATACCACGAGTAAACAGGTCTGAAAAACAAATGGGCAACTATATGTAAGAAACAGAAGAATCAGGATTATCCCATATAAAGCAAACAGGGAAAGACCCAGATCTGAGTATACGCCATTTGCAAAGGTGTCAGAAGGCGTATTTTATGGTTCAAGTGAGGAAGAAAATACTAACAATAACCCATTCCCTCATAGGCTATTTTTAGATCCAACCTCTTTGAATAAATCTACCAAAAAGGAGAATTTCCTAGAGAAAAGGAAACTTTTAGAATTGTATAGTATTGAAACCAGTGATAAATAGAGCAAATGCTATGTTTGCGTATTTTTGGAAAAGTTTCGTTCAACCAAACGCTTATTACGAGAGTAAACAGTCTTTATAGAGTATTTCAGACAAATAACACTGAGTGTTCCGATTTTAAATTAATTCAACTCGCCCTGATTTTTCTTATCACGAAACAGTATGGGAGCAAAGCGTTGTTGTTTGTTAACATCCACAACTAAATGAAATGTCGACGAATGGAAAATTAGGCAAACGGCAAACTAAAATCCATAAGTATGAGTTTATAAGCTACGACTGTTTTATGTCTAATAGTTTGAAACCAAATTTGGGTTCATTATGAAGGGTCCGTTGAACGGAGCAAACTACAGTGAAACTTCGGTCTCAGCTGTGAATGGTGTTTACCATTATCACTTGAGTAAATAAAGAATCAATGCATAATACACAATAATGCGCTCAAAATTACTGCCTTCATACGTGTATACTGTTGGGCCAGGTGTTATTCACACATAGTTGCAAACTAACACAGTTGCACCTCTAATTGCTGGGGCACACGGAGTCGCGAGACATCAACAATGGAGGTGTGATAAATTCACTTCGAAGTGTCCACGATGCATGCTCGGATTAGGCAGGTAATTTAATGAAGCAGTTAATTGAAGGGACCGAGAAGCGTGCTTGAAAAATCATATTATCGAGACTCGGATTACACTGTACATAGTTGTATTGAAATAATAAGAGTTCATGCCCGGACCATACAAATTCCCTTGGATTAGACCATATACTCGGAAGATCACTCCTCGGATTATCACAGTTTTACTGTAACAATTAACCTTTTAGTTTTAAATCGACATCAGGAATAAAAAGTCCACTTCCCTCACCTGAACAAACAAGATTTCTACAGAGTCCTTGCCGGAAGTCATGAAATACCCTGTTTCTGTGCTGTTGGTTCATTTTGGCATGGATATAAAAGCAAGAATAGCCAATCTCTGTGATCTTCTTGGCTAAAAGCTCGACTCTCTGAGTTGAATTGCAGAAGATGATTGACTGATTTATTTGTAACTGGAAAAGAAATATGACATCAATCTCATGTTCATACCTTCACAATCAGTTTTGAACAGTGTAAAAATATTAGTTTTTTTTTTCAAAGTGTTCAATTTAGGCTATACCAGTGACCCTGTAAAATCAAGCCATTGTCAAACAAAAAACCAAATTAAATGACAAAAACATTTCCATTTTTCAATATTTCAAGTATCAATAGTAAAGAGTTGTAAGTTTCACTAAAATTCTCAATAATTCTGGTCATCAGTATCTACGAAATATCAGAGCCGAAAGTAGGGAGAAAATATATACTTTTTCAGGAGGGGAATGGGGCCAAATATCTGCCTCCACAAAACAAGAGGGCCAGAATGGCCCTGAATCGCTCACCAGACAATCAGGGGAGAAGATTTTCAAAGTTTTCACTATATGTTTTTATAGAAAACTAGCCGGCCCTGGGGCGGGCCAATTTTGACTCCAGGGACATAATTTATACAACTTTTGTAGAGGACTTGAACAAGATGCTATGAGCCAAATATGAAAGCTGAGAGCCTTCCAGTTTCAGAGGAGAAGATTTTCAAAGTTTTCACTATATGTTTCTACTGAAAACTACCCACCCCTGGGGCGGAGCCAATTTTGACCCTAGGGACATAATTAGTATAACTTTTGCAGAGGACCTGAACATGATGCTCTGTGCCAAATATGAAAGCTGAGCACCTTCCAGTTTCAGAGGAGAAGATTTTCAAAGATTTCACTATTTGTTTCTATTGAAAACTGCCCACCCCTGGGGCAGGGCCAATTTTAACCCCAGGGCCATAATTTCTATAACTTTTGTAGAGGACCTAAACATGATGCTATGTGCCAAATATGAAATCTGAGAACCTTCCAGTTTCAGAGGAGAAGATTTTCAAAGTTTTCACTATATGTTACTTTTGAAAACTTCCCACCCCTGGGGCAGGCCAATTTTGACCCCAGGGGCATAATTTATATAACTTTTGTAGAGGACCTGAACATGATGCTCTGTGCCAAATATGCAAGCTGAGAGCCTTCCGGTTTCAGAGGAGAAGATTTTCAAAGATTTCACTATTTGTTTCCATTGAAAACAGCCCACCCATGGGGCGGGGCCAATTTTGACCCCAGGGCCATAATTTATATAACTTTTGTAGAGGACCTGAACATGATGCTCTGTGCCAAATATGAAAGCTGAGCGCCTTCCAGTTTCAGAGGAGAAGATTTTCAAAGATTTCACTATTTGTTTCTATTGAAAACTTCCCACCCCTGGGGCGGGGCCAACTTTGACCCCAGGGACATAATTTATATAACTTTTGTAGAGGACCTGAACATGATGCTCTGTGCCAAATATGAAAGCTGAGAGCCTTCCAGTTTCAGAGGAGAAGATTTTCAAAGATTTCACTATTTGTTTCCATTGAAAACTGCCCACCCCTGGGGCGGGGCCAACTTTGACCCCAGGGACATAATTTATATAACTTTTGTAGAGGATCTGAACATGATGCTCTGTGCCAAATATGAAAGATGAGAGCCTTTCAGTTTCAGAGGAGAAGATTTTCAAAGATTTCACTATTTGTTTCTATTGAAAACTTCCCACCCCTGGGGCGGGGCCAATTTTGACCCCAGGGTCATAATTTATATAACTTTTGTAGAGGACCTGAACATGATGCTATGTGCCAAATATGAAAGGTGAGAACCTTCTGGTTTCAGAGGAGAAGATTTTCAAAGTTTTACTATATGTTTCTATTGAAAACTTCCAACCCCTGGGGCGGGGCCAATTTTGACCCCAGGGGCATTATTTATATAACTTTTGTAGAGGACCTATAGGTGATGCTATGTACCAAAGATGAAAGCTGAGAACCCTGTAGATTCAGAGGAGAAGATTTTTAAAGGTTCAAATTGTTGAGCCGGGACGACGGACATCAGGCGATCACAAAAGCTCACCCTGAGCACTTTGTGCTCTGGTGAGCTAAAAACAGTAAAGTTGCAGACGAACAGGAGGTGTCAGGAATCAAACAATTTTTCTCGAGCCTGTAGTCTACCTTTATGTAGTATAATGTTAGCAACTATAAATTAACCCTATATCTGATAGAGATGCTTTTCGATGCCTTTTCAAACAGAGTAGACCCAGATAAACAGCTCCTGCAGGAGCCATCTGATCAGGGTCTGCTCTGTTTGCTTAAGAAATTATATTGATCTGATCCTAAAGTTTTTGTCCAAGCCAACAATTCTCCATTAATTTTTACCATATAAAAATTCATATTAAATGTTCATCAAGGAAAGGATTAAAACTCTTTACCTTTGAGAATAGTGTATTTAAACAGTGGACCTTCTGTTTCTCTTGTACAAACGCATAGTACTGTGTCACTCCCTTCAAAGTCAGCTCGTCCATCAGATTTATTTCATATGGACTCTTTAAATGTTTTCTCTACAAAGAAAGTAATTTGTTATAATTTAGTAATTCAATTCATTACTGTTCATTATCATGTAATTTCTCAGTACATGTAACCTGTGATCTGGATCTACTCTGATGTAATGGCGTGAAAAGACAGGAAATGGTTAATAAAACAAGAGCACCGCATTTGGGTGCCAATGCTTGTCTGTTTGATTAGGTCCATCCATAAAGGGACACAATCTTGTAATAAAAAGCTTTACAGAGTTATGGCCCTTGGTCAGATTGTAACCCTCATGGTAGAGTGAACAAGTGTTTGAAGTTTGAATGTTTCAAAAGATTTTCTTAAATAGTGTTAAAACAATAAACATTGAAGTTTTTTGTCAGAGTTAACAAGATGTGTTTGTGAAACATTATGCCCCCTAATTTGACCTTAATAAGTCACCCCTAAAGATGATGTTCGCCTCCATGCTCCATGGATACAACATTATCGCCAACGTTTAAGTTGTCCACATACCAAACAACCAACAGACAGGGCAAAAACAATATGACCCCCGACCTTGATAAGGGGAATAGGGGATGGGGTGGTTGTTGTTGAAAATTATATATCAAAGTTAAAATCTCAAGGTCACAAGTCAAAAATATGTTACATTGCCTTGCTACAAAGGATTCACATATGAATATATGAGTACCGTATATCTCCACACATAAGTCACTAAAATCACCTTCAGAAACCCGTCTCGACTTAGGGCTGTATCCTAGCCAGGTTTAGAAAAAGAAAGTTGAGCAAAAATCAAATCAGAAACGAAACTTACGACATTCCTTGAATAACACTTCCAGTCAACAAGTTCAAAACCATGTTCTCCTGCGAAATTTTGCCATTTCAGCATGCTACATAGATAGAATAACGGATTTTTGTGTTGAAAATATTTGTGCTGTTTATTATGATTATAGTCTATTACTATGCTTTTGAAAATAATTTGAAACTGCCAGCATTCCCACAGACTATTGCAGAAAATGGCACTCAATTTATACAAGGGAGGCAATTCTGTTGCTGTAAAAGTATCAATATCTTCATTGAAATGAATGGTGCAATCATTTCTGCTTGATCTTTTTGCATATTTTTTTTAAGCCGTTTCAAATATGCCTCGACATATAAAAGGGTCAACGTTAAATTCTTGGATCTGAGGGTCAAAACACCACCCCGACTTGCACTTTGGCCGTAGATATACGGTACCCTGTCAGGTACTGTTTAAAAGTGACAGATATCTTAAAATTTTATTTCATAAAGGGGCATAATTTAGTATAATAAAAGCCTTTATACAGAGTTATGACTCTTCATCAGATTGTAGCCCTTGTGACTGTGAACAAGCGTGTGAAGTTTCATAAGATTTACATGAATAGTAAAGAATAGCCAACATTCAAATTTCCACACAAAGACGGACGACGACAACGATGGCAGCAACGACGCTGCTGGAGTAATAATAAAATTTAACCTACCATGAACTGTTCTACTGAGAGAGGAAACGTGGCTGAGTATAGGAGGATTTGCCGGTCCTTTGGAAGATGGCTAATTATACTGTCTAGCATGCCTTTGAAGTCCTGTGATAACAATTTGTCAGCCTGAAAATACATTAGCAACATTCATACAAATCTGAACAGCAGCATAATATATACTGAATACATATGCAAGATATCATTATTTCTGCAGGGTTCTGACTAGGATTGAAAATGTTTGAGATGTGTGTCCCATTGACAGTTAGAAAGTACGGACATTTTCAAAATCTATGAGACACCGACAAGTGTGAAAACAAGTTTTTAACCATTATTCATTGAGAAAATGCTACGTTTATGAATCTGTGGATCTATGACCGATTTCCTTAACATGTAAATATTTTCTCTGATCATATTCACAGTTTGATTTGATCTTGATCCGATCTGTCTACTTTGGACTCTTCTGGTAAGAACTGACATTTTTGGGGACACTTGTCCCAATGACAGTAAAAAAATGGGGACATTTCTGATTTTGATGGGGAAAATTACCCAATTTCTCGCCCTCACAAGAACCCCGTTTCCGATATGAAATATTCAACAGGGAAAGGATTAACCCTTACAACGCTGAATTTTTAAATGGACTATTCCAAAATTCAAACCGGTCAATCTTATGGTGAATATATAGGGATTTTTCCTAAAGAAAAGTGTAACATGACTAACAGTGCAGACCCTGATGAGAGGGCTCATCTGGGTCTACACTGTTTGCAAAGGACATTAGTGACTCGTGTCCCGCACTGTGAGGGTTAACCCTTTCCCTAATAAACATTTTTGCATTAATTGATATGTCGTGAATGTTTTATAATGCAAAGTTTTCAAGGAAACTGTTGGCCAAGACAAAAACTGAAGGACAAGATCTATGTAATTGTACGAGTAAACAAAATAGACCCTGGTTAGAGGAGACGGCTCCTGCAGGTGCAGTCTGATCTGGGTCTACTTTGTTTGCAATGGCGTGAAAAGAAAAAGTTAACAAGAGATGTTTGTAAAACATGTATACCCCCAGACCCCCTGACCTTTGATCTAGTGACCTCAACTATAGAGGTCATCTAGCGGTCATGACTAATCACCACAGCAACTTTGAAAATCCTAAGCCAAACCACTGATCATTTATTGATTTGAAAACATTTCACAAGTTAAGGTCATGGTGACCTTGACCTTTGACCTAGTGACCTCAACAACTATAGGGGTCATCTAGTGGTCATGACCAACTACCACAGCAAGTTTGAAGATCCCGAACCAAACCATTGAGCAGTTATTAAATGGAAACTATTTCATCAGTTAAGGTCATGATGACCTTGACCTTTGACCTAGTGACCTCAAAATCAATAGGGGTCATCTAGTTGGCATGACCAACCACCACAGCAAGTTTGAAGATCCTAAGCCAAACCCTTGAGCAGTTATTGATTGGAAACAATTTCACCAGTTAAGGTCATGGTGACCTTGACCTTTGACCTAGTGACCTCAAAAACAATAGGGGTTATCTATTGGTCATGACCAACTACCACAGCAAGTTTGAAGATCCTAAGCAAAACCCTTGAGCAGTTATTGATCGGAAACTATTTCACCAGTTAAGGTCATGGTGACCTTGACCTTTGACCTAGTGACCTAAAAAACGACAAGGCTCATCTAATTGTCATGACCAACCACCGAAGCAAATTTGAAGATCATAAGCCAAACCCTTGAGCAGTTATTGATCAGAAACCATTTAATAAATTTAAGGTCATGGTGACCTTGACCTTTGACCTAGTGACCTCAAAAACAATAGGGGTCATCCAGTTGTCATGACCAACTACCACAGCAAGTTTGAGGATTCTAAGCCAAACCCTTGAGCAGTTATTGATCGGAAACCATTTAACCAGTTAAGAGCATTGTGACCTTGACCTTTGACCTAGTGACCTAAAAAACAATAGGGATCATCTAGTGGTCATTACCAACCACCACAGCAAATTTGAAGATCCTAAGCCAAACCCTTGAGCAGTTATTGATCGGAAACCATTTCACCAGTTATGGTCATGTGACCTTGACCTTTGACCTAGTGACCTAAAAAACAATAGGACTCATCTATTTGTCATGACCAACCACCTAAGCAAATTAGAAGATCCTAAGTCAAACCCTTGAGCAGTTATTGATCAGAAACCATTTTACCAGTTCAGGTCATGGTGACCTTGACCTTTGACCTAGTGACCTCAAAAAAAATAGGGGTCATCCAGTGGTCATGAGCAACCACCACAGCAAGTTTGAAGATTCTAAGCTAAACCGTTGAGCAGTTATTGATCGGAAACCATTTAAACAGTTAAGGTCATGGTGACCTTGACCTTTGACCTAGTGACCTCAAAATCATTAGGGGTCATCTAGTGGGTCATGACCAACCACCACAGCAAGTTTGAAGAAACCAAGCCAAACCCTAAAGCAGTTATTGATCGGAAACTATTTTACCATTTTAGGTCATGGTGACCTTGACCTTTGACCTAGTGACCTAAAAAACAATAGGGGTCATCGAGTTGTCATGACCAACTACCACAGCAAGTTTGAAGATTCTAAGCCAAACCCTTGAGCAGTTATTGATCGGAAACCATTTAACCAGTTAAGAGCATTGTGACCTTGACCTTTGACCTAGTGACCTAAAAAACAATAGGGATCATCTAGTGGTCATGAGCAACCACCACAGCAAGTTTGAAGATTCTAAGCTAAACCGTTGAGCAGTTATTGATCGGAAACCATTTAAACAGTTAAGGTCATGGTGACCTTGACCTTTGACCTAGTGACCTCAAAATCATTAGGGGTCATCTAGTGGTCATGACCAACCACCACAGCAAGTTTGAAGAAACCAAGCCAAACCCTAAAGCAGTTATTGATCGGAAACTATTTTATCATTTTAGGTCATGGTGACCTTGACCTTTGACCTAGTGACCTCAAAAACAATAGGGGTCATCTACTTGTCATGACCAACCACCACAGCAAGTTTAAAGATTCTAGGCCAAGTCGTTTATTAGTTATCATTCGGAAACCATCGATCTACCGACCGACCGACCGACCGACAGACCGACCGACCGACCGACATGTGCAAAGCAATATACCCCCATTTTTTCAAAAGGGGGGTATAATAATCTTTTTGTAAATAATGGAAAAATCTGAACTAGCTATTTTTTAGACCATGCCATGTGCGCTAAAGGTTCGCATCGAACCTGGGACTGTACTCAACTATTTGAATACTGAATTTTTCAAAATGGAAATTCCGAATGGTTCAAAACTTTAGGGTCCTTGAATGTGAAAGTGTTAAGACTGAATGACAAAACAACTTCAGACCTACATCAGGAGCTCTCTGATCTTAGTTTACGCTGAAAATAGTTAACTTGTGTCTCACATTCAAAGGGTTAGACTTCAGGACTGTCAGAACTTTTGAACTCACAAAAATATTCTCAGGTTTGAGACTCGAAAAATACTCAACATTTATGTAAGATATCAAGCTTCTGCCAGAAGCTGACATGTTGAGAACATACTGAGTTTTGAGCCCGAGAATGTGAACTGAAGCTAAGTTCCTGATAACTTACCTCATCTAAAACTAAGATTCCACACTTCCCAATTTTGACTAGGTTCTTATTCATCAGATCAAGGACTCTGCCAGGAGTGGCAACAATTGCATGGACTGAAACAAAGAATGTACATAAATGTGCTAAGGCCTGAAAAGCAGCATCAACCCATTCCTTCATATCAGCACTTTTTGACGACTCTATAGTAGTTACTTTCTATAAAAACATTGTGATAAATAGAGCATTTGCTCAATAGGATCACAATGGTTTCAAAATTACACAATTTTAAAAACTTCCTTTTTTTTTTAGTAAATGCTCCTTTTCAGTAGATTTATTCCATGAGGTTGGATCTAAAAAGGAATGGGTTAATTGTGTCATTGGATTAGGAATTCATTGTCAAGCAAGCCGATTCTTAAGAGTGATCACAGTATAGGGTTAGGTGGAGAAATGACGATTTAAGTATTTGGGTATGCACCTTTGTCTGTAGCCCTGTCCTATATAATAACCATTAAGTAAAGAAATATACATGTAGGTTTTTCAAAATACAGGGGGTAGCTTAACGCAGACTGAAAGCAATGCAGAAATCTATTCAGGTTCAGATAAAATGCATGTATGTACTCTCATTTAACAGTTTCAATTAGGGCTGTCACGGTTACTCGGTTAATCGTCGACGGTTCGGTTCGTTGTTCTAACCGGTTCAAAATTTCACTAACCGTGAACCGCCTGTAATAATTTGGGAAAGTAAATTACGCTAAAAATATTATTTTATACTGTCATTTAAGTCATTTTGTTTCCCTTCGACATGCTATGATGGCAAAAAGCGCAGGTATCTGACTATTCGGGGCTGTAAACCATATACAGTCGAATCGCGATAACTCGAACCTCCAATGGACCCCGAACCAAGTTCGAACCAGCGCATCATCCGAGTAGTTGCATTTCCATTATCTCGGCCACCATCTTAATTGGTGTCGTGAAACTTACAGTATCGTAAGTTATACTACATGGACGTTGCCTTGGGAATATTTGTCGTGTATATAATAATTATTGAATGCTGAAATGGTATAGAAACAAGAGGGCCATGAGGCCCTGAAGCGCTCACCTGAGATAACACCAGGGGCAGGGCCTTTTTTGACCACAAGAAATCATGTGGACAACCTGGTAGAGAACCACAAGGCAAAGCAGTATGCCATTAATTAAAGGTCTAAGCCTTATGATTTCAGAGAAAAGTAATATTTCATATTTTTCCCATCGAAAAAACTGATAAGCCCTGAGGCAGGGCCAAGTTTCGCCCAGTGGTCAGGGTCGTAAGTTAAACATTCTTGGCAGAGGACCACAAGCCACAGCTACATATTTATAGAGGACCAGTAGATCATGTTAGTCATACCAAATATCAATGGTCTAGGCCTTACAGTTTCAGTAGATTTTTAAAGATTTTCCTATGAAAAACTGATAAGCCCTTGGGCGGGGCCATTTTTGGCCCGGGGGTCATAATTTGAACAATATTTGTAGAGGACCATAAATCATGCTACATACCAAATATCAAAGGTCTAGGCCTTACAGTTTCAGAGAAGAAGATTTTTAAAGATTTTCCTATGAAAAACTGATAAGCCCTTGGGCGGTGCCATTTTTGGCCCGGGGTCATAATTTGAACAATATTTGTAGAGGACCATAAGATCATGCTACATACCAAATATCAAAGGTCTAGGCCTTACAGTTTGAGAGTAGAAGATTTTTAAAGATTTTCCTATGAAAAACTGATAAGCCCTTGGGCGGGGCCATTTTTGGCCCGGGGTCATAATTTGAACAATATTTGTAGAGGACCATAAGATCATGCTACATACCTAATATCAAAGGTTTAAGCCTTACAGTTTCAGAGAAGAAGATTTTTAAAGATTTTCCTATGAAAAACTGATAAGCCCTTGGGCGGTGCCATTTTTTGGCCCAGGGGTCATAATTTGAACAATATTTGTAGAAGACCATAAGATCATGCTACATACCTAATATCAAAGGTTTAAGCCTTACAATTTCAGAGAAGAAGATTTTTAAAGATTTTCCTATGAAAAACTGATAAGCCCTTGGGCGGGGCCATTTTTGGCCCGGGGGTCATAATTTGAACAATAATTGTAGAGGACCATAAGATCATGCTACATACCTAATATCAAAGGTTTAAGCCTTACAGTTTCAGAGAAGAAGATTTTTAAAGATTTTCCTATGAAAAACTGATAAGCCCTTGGGCGGGGCCATTTTTGGCCCGGGGGTCATAATTTGAACAATATTTGTAGAGGACCATAAGATCATGCTACATACCGAATATCAAAGGTCTAGGCTTTACAGTTTCAGAGAAGAAGATTTTTAAAGATTTTCCTATGAAAATTCCATATTACCATATATGGAAATATTGACCACGCCCTCTGGCGGCCATGTTTTTTGCCGGATCAAAATTCTTTTAACAACTTTTAAAGTCTATCAACTGAGAAACATTTTGGTGAAAACTATATTCAAATCCAACAAGTCATTCTGGAGAAGAAGATTTTTCTAGATATTGTGTCCGGTTGCCATGACAACAAGACCGATGGCCCCGCCCACTATCTTTTAACAACTTTTGAAGCACCCACCCACAGTATGTATCTGACCAAGTTTGGTTACAATTGGGCAGTTGGTTTCAGAGAAGAAGTCGTTTGAAATTGTTGACGGACAGACGGACGGACGGACGGACAGACGGACAGACGGACGCCGGACACAGGGGTATCACAAAAGCTCACCTTGAGCACTTTGTGCTCTGGTGAGCTAATAAAAACAAGAACGAAATTGAATTGACTTTATATTTTATTCATATATTAGCATATTTTACCATTCATAAATATACATTTTATAAAACAAAAACAGTGCATAAATGATGACAGGGAAACAGTAATGCAAATAGTAAGACATGCATGTACAAACAAGGAGCCGATCATTTTGTAGTCTTTACTCTGCTGCTCACCTTTGCAAAAAGTTTGAATTCAGATGAAAAGCCGAGTAACTAAACACAACACATGTAGAATACAAATTTAGCATAATGTGTAGCACAGTTACTGCTACTTGTAGTCGATATGCAAGTGCAATTGTAATAGCGAGTGAATGAAATTGCAATAAGTCACTTTGTATTTATAGGCAACCCGTTATTCTATTAGCTTGTTGTTTGATCTTAGTTAAAAACAAAAGTGACAAGTGTCAGGGCAGTTTTGACCATATGCATTAAAACCGTTCACTCGATAATCCGTGATCAAAGGGTTTCGAAATAGGTGTGAAAATCACGAAGTGGTAATAACCACAGCGCCGTGAAGTCTAAGCAGTGTTCGAGTGAACGTGTCAAAAACAAGGTAATTATTGGTTGTTAGGACCTGATAAACCGTCCCAATGATCGAATTATCCGATTTAACGAATGTCCAAGTGAAAGCATTGTTTATACATATAATTACTATGCAGACACGCTGGGTCCTTTGCCTTTGGACGAGTTAAACCGTCAAAACGAGTGAGCGAGATTCGATTGACCGCGATTCGACTGTACATATCATCTTCTGTAAACATTTCTTATTTCATTTAATTCACGTCGAGCTACGTATCACTGTAATCTTAAAAAATGTCTCTATCTCTCATATCTAATTGAAAGGTAACACATTCTTCCACTTGCCTAATGGTGGTTTATCATGTACACTTGTCTACCAATAAACCAATGTTTGTTCGTTCTCAATTTTATCCAGTTTTCTTCATCTCTGTGTAGTGTGTACTATTACTTTTACAAGCATTACGGTAAAGTGGAAGGGCATTCGAACCTGCACTTTTAGTCAGTACACATTCATAACGGAAGTTGATAATTTTACAGTAGACCAGTCTAGTGGAAGTTGAGACTCGAAAGGTAAGCTCGATTCTTACTTTCACTTTCGTCATAAATCTATCAGATTGAAATGAATGGTTATATGATTTCGGTCAACAAATGAGTCAAGCAGGATGTCAAAAGGTTTTTCAAGTCTTGTATCGGCCCAAATAGGATTTCCGAATATATAGCGCACCATGCTTTATCCTATATACAGTCTGACACGGATGATAAACATGGCGGTTAACCGGTTACGGTTTGGTTCGGCGTTCCCGAGTAACCGGTTCAAGAATTGTCTAACCGTGACAGCCCTAGTTTCAATGCTGAATTCTCATTTCCTGCAATCAAAGAGTTTAATGCCCAGCCAAATTAATAATAGAAACTAAGTGAAGAACTCACCAGGTTCATAAAGCCTCATAATATCGTCTTTGAGGTTTGTACCACCGGTAGTAACCATAACTTTGGCCCCAAGATGTCTTGACAGCTCAATAAGTATCTGGCTTGTCTGTAAGGCTAGCTCTCTTGTTGGCACAATGCACATTGCTGAAAATACAGATAAACACAATCTAAAGTCATATCAGTCCCAACACGTTTCATGGCACATAAACATTCCATATTGCTAGTATACACTAGGTATCACTAAAAACAAACACATAATCCCAGCATCAAAGGGCAACAACAGATATTACAATTATAGGTATCACTGAAGTCAATCACAAACCCTCAGGAACAAAGGACATTAACTATAAATGTGGAGACAAGTTCGCGAAAATTCAGAATTTCAGAGATATTCTGATTCTGTTTTTAATTGAAAGAAAGGACAAGCTGAACTATTTATCTCGTATATAATCATGAAAGAATCTATTTCATGGACATTCGCCAACTGAATTTTTACAATCGTACAAAAAAGCTTTTGGTCATGACAAACTTTAGAACCGGTAAACAGAGCAGACCCAATTAGACAGTTACAGATGCTGTCTGATCTGGGTCTACTGTTGTAAAGGGTTAAACACCAGGTTAAAGCATTGACAGTCTCAACTTCAAGCCATAATACAGAGGCCTAGATAAGATGCATAAATAGAATAGCTCCTTTATTTCTCCACCAAACCCTATGTTGTGACCAATATTTAGAATCGCCTCTTCAAAATGATTCTAAACAGTGGTCACAACATAGGGTTTGGTGAAGAAATGACAATTTTAGTATTTGAATTTGCATCTTTATCTATTGCTCTGCATGATAGATGATAAAATCAACAGCATGTAAACATTTCTCCCATGTTCAAAATCAATACCTTGCACTTCATCCTTTGATGTGTCAATTCGCTCTAAAATTGGTATTGCATAGGCTCCAGTCTTGCCTGTGCCATTTTTGGCTCTCGCCAGGATATCCCTGCCAGTAAGTGCTATAGGTATGCTTGCCTCTTGAATGGGTGAGGGGCTTTCCCAGCCCTTTTCAAATATACCCATCAATAAATCTCGCTTCAAACAAAAATCCTCAAACTCATTGCCTTTCGTATTTGTCACATCCTGAAAATCAAAGTAATTTATTTGATTAACCTTTAACTCCATGCGTCTTTGCAAACAGAGTAGACCCAGAACAGATGACTCCTGTAAAAACCGTCTGATCCAGAGTCTGCTCTATTTGCTTACCACATACTAAGATACAAATCATCAGAATTTGCTCGAATAAATGCCATACATCAACCAAACTATCTGAAAATGAAGTCTCAAAGCTTCAGCTTTCCTTCTAATCCTATTGTGAAACTGATTCATAAAATACAATACAATATGACTATATATATTTAAACTAAACTTTTCCCAAAGTAATTTTGGTACTGTTCAATGGACAAATTCAAACTGGAATTATTTTTGGTTAATTTACAAACAGATTCCTATAAAATGTCAACCAAACTTTTGAATAATGATTTACTAAAATAGTCCAGTCATTCAGGCCTGGCATTCATGTTCAAGCCTTTTTCTGGAAATTTTTGGGGAAATGCCAATGGGGAATATTTTCCCCCATAAAACTCAAGGATTTGAAAATAATTTCTTGGTCCTATTTTAACTTATTTTGCATTTTTAGCACTTTAATAAAAAGTTGGTCTCTATTGGATTTTTTCCCCCCAAACTTGGGAAAATGTTACCTATTTTGCATTGAGAACGGGTCCTTTTAATGGACCCCTGTAGATGCCAGAAAAAGGCCCAATTTTGTAAATCAATGCTTCAAAAGTTTCGATATATTTGTCATTTTCCTTATTACGTGGCAGTGTTAAAGACCTGTGAGAGTATCACAGCTGCAAATGGCACTCTCAAGACACTACAAAACTGTTCATGCACCAGAGCAACAGATAAATGCGTTTTCAAATACTAAAATCATCCTGTCTCAACCAAACCGCATGTTGTGACCACTCATTCAATCTCTTCGAGACGATTCTAAAGAGTGGTCACAATAAAGGGTTTGGTGGAGAAATAATGGGAGTTATTCTTGAAAATGTTTCAATTTATGCATCTTATCTGGACCACTGATACACTGCCAACAACACGGTGGCATGCCTAGGACAAGCAGCTGCAAGAACTTACGGTGGTTTTGATCCTGTTATCCTTTGGAGGAAGTCTCAACTTGGCCTTCCATCCTTGATCACTAGAAAAATAAACAAGAGAGTCGTCACGGGTGACAAATGCCCCCAAAGTGTTTGACACCGAAATGCATTTTGGCGGAAAAACAATACAATGTAATGCAGGTGTAACATGAAATTTTGATGCTGTTAAAAATGACACAGGAGTCAGTTCTTAACATTAGAAACAGAACCTTTGACGATTATGATAGCTAAGAAAAGAGCCAAGCGTCAAAACTTAGTTAAAAAGGACCCTAAGTCATTCTCAACGTTAAAAAGGACCCTGGGTTGATTGTCAACGTTTAAGGTATAGGAGATATGCTCTGGACAAGCTTTTTGTATCTGGTAAGATATAGGAGATATGCTCCGGACTGTAAAATTGAGGTCAAAGGTCAAGGTCAAGGTCAGTGATCTGAATATGGTACACGACTCTCCGCCATCCCAAGATGAACTCACAAACCAAATTTGGAATCCGTAGCTGGTAAGGTATAGGAAAAATGCTCCGGACAAGCTTTGTGTAAAATCTAGGTCAAAGGTCAAGGTCACAGTGACATGAAAATGGTACGCGACACACCGCCATCCCAAGATAAACTCACACATTAAATTTGGAATCCGTAGCTGGTAAGGTATAGGAGATATTCTCTGGACAACCTTTTTTGTAAAATCGAGGTCGAAGGTCAAGGTCACAGTGACCTGAAAATGGTACGCGACACTCCGCCATCTGAAGGTGATCTCACACACCAAATTTGGAATCCGTATCTGGTAAGGTATAGGAGATATGCTCTGGACAAGCTTTTTGTAAAATCGGTCAAGGTCAAGGTCAAGGTTAAGGTCATAGTGACCTGGAAATGGTACATGACACTCCGCCATCCCAAGATAAACTCACACACCAAATTTGGAATCTGTAGCTGGTAAGGTAAAGGAGATATGCTCCGGACAAGCTTTTTGTAAAATCGGTCAAAGGTCATGGTCAAGGTCAGTGATCTGAAAATGGTACGCGACACTCCCCCATCCCAAGATGAACTCACACACCAAATTTGGAATCCTTAGCTGGTAAGGAATAGGAGATATACTCCGGACAAGCTTTTTGTAGCTGGTAAGGTATAAGCGGTTTTTAAAATCGAGGTCAAAGGTCAAGGTCAAGGTCACAGTGACCTGGAAATGGTACGCGACACTCCGCCATCCCAAGATGAACTCACACAGCAAATTTGGAATCTGTAGCTGGTAAGGTAAAGGAGATATGCTCCGGACAAGCTTTTTGTAAAATCGGTCAAAGGTCATGGTCAAGGTCACAGTGATCTGAAAATGGTACGCGACACTCCTCCATCCCAAGATGAACTCACACACCAAATTTGGGATCCTTAGCTGGTAAGGTATAGGAGATATACTCCGGACAAGCTTTTTGTAGCTGGTAAGGCATAAGCTTTTTTTAAAATCGAGGTCAAAGGTCAAGGTCAAGGTCACAGTGACCTGGAAATGGTACGCGACATTCCGCCATCCCAAGATGAACTCACACAACAAATTTGGAATCTGTAGCTGGTAAGGTAAAGGAGATATGCTCCGGACAAGCTTTTTGTAAAATCAAGGTCAAAGGTCAAGGTCAAGGTCACAGTGACATGAAAATGGTACGCGACACTCCCCCATCCCAAGATGAACTCACACACCAAATTTGGTATCCGTAGCTGATGTGACAAAGGAAATATACTCCGGACAAAATGTACACACACCCACACACACACACACCCACCCACACACCCACCCACCCACACACCCACCCACACACGCACGGTGCGATCACTATATGCCGCCAAAGCCTAGCTTTGGGGGCATAAAAATACATTCAATAGAAAAGGCAAGTCAAACTGGTCTATCTATTAACCCTTTACCTCATAGATACAAATGTTCATGCCTTTGCATAAGAGTAGACACAAATCAGATGGCTGCTATAGGAGCCATCTGATCTGGGTTTCCCGTTTGTTTATGGCAATATAATACACCAGACTAGTTTCTACCAATACCAGAAATTTTAATGTTTGCAAATATGCCATGAAACTTCAGTCTTCAGCTAATAAATACTCATGATGTCATTAATTTTACATGAATATTCAACAGGGTTAAGACTGTACTCATTAAGGACTAAGGAATAAGGCAGGAAAATACTAGTCACTTAACATTTTCATGAGTTAGTCTTTTTCAATCCAGCATCTCTAGTAGATTAAATCATGTCATGTATGAAAATGTGTACGAAAATAACATTTACAGTAGTTTCATTTCCTTAAATGTAGTTTAAGAGCAAGACAAATGTTTTATTAAAGTTAGTCTGCATAGATCTGGGGAAAATTTGGCAACAATGAAGTTAATACCAGACACCTACCCACAGAAGTGTTGACCAAATAAAAGTGTGATGCAAAAAGCATGACAGGTACAGACGTGGACGAGTTGACAACATATAATGATTCCCAAGTGTTGCCCTTCTAACAAACAAAAACAATTGCCAAGTAGGAACATGACCTCTAATCAGGTTCATTACTCATTAGGGATGGGTATTGCCAGAGAAAGTGTATCGCGATATATCACGATACGGGTATGGCGTATCGCGATACGTATCACGATATACCTTTTTCCCTTATTCATCATTGAAGAAGCCACTGTGTACATTACAAAAAAAATTAGCACACTGGAATGAAATATCATCAATAAAAGTTCAGAACTAACTAGACATCATGTTGACTAGTTATTATGTTGATTTGAATATTGTAAAAAGTCTCATAAGCTGATGATATTTCCCCAAAATGTTGTAAGATAAAAAAAAGTTTTATAACTTCCACCAACTGTCATAAGATTATCAAAATGTGTTAAGCAAATGGACAGTCACAAAAATATTTTATATTGCAAAGTTGTAAACACCTCCTTGTAGACCTTTATGCACTACAGCTAAAGTACATTCTCAGTGCCTCTAAATTCCTTCGACTCAACTAAAGAATATGACCTCATATCTTTCACAATAAATTTGGCAATTTTATAATTTTCAAAGCTTTATCAGGGTTCGGCATATATTTATTTATACCCGTTATAAGCCGAGGTCAAGTTACTAAAGTGGATTGCTGATCAAATGATTTTCGCTCAATGTCGTTGACCACATCGACAGTGGAAGTTCGTACGTCGATCGATTTCTCTTGAAAACGGTATGTTGTCTTCGCAAATGCGTCGTTAAAAGAGTTGAAATACCTGAATATTTAACTTTGGTATTGCACTCGGAACAACCAGCAACATCTTCCACAATTTCGTTTCTTACTTTGATTTTAATAACCAGAAACACCACCGCATTTCATTTCGGATTTCTAACGATTTCGAATTGTCCGCCATTTTGTATGTTATGGGAAAGCGTGGTACCTGGCTTGATCGATATCGGAAAGCGTCTGCGTTTACATACACTGGGGACCAGTCAGGGAAAGTAATCAAACACTGTACTGTACAGACTATGACAGAGGCTGCGACAAAGTTCTAAAAAGAGCTAAAATGATCGTTTAAAATGAGAGAAACGGTAAAAATTATAAGTTACCGGAAATGTACCAACTTCTTACGGAAATTCTCGAGCGGACCGGTATTCTCTGGCCGTACCGATACGACGTATTGTTTTCAAGCATATCACAATATACCGATAATACCTCCCACTCCTATTACTCATTGTCCTTTTAAGTGAGCCAACATCAAACTAAAGATCCTGATAAAACCACTATCTGAGCAACAGATAAAAAGGTGCGTATTCAAGAAATAAAATTGTCATTTCTCAACTAAACTCCATGTTGTCACCACTTTATAAAAACATACACTTCTAGACAATCTTTCTAGACAGTGGTCACAACATGGTTTGATGGAGAAATAAAGGAGCTATTCATAAATGTTTTTATACATCATATTTGGGCCTCTGCCATTATGTTCCAACTCAGTGGCTGATCAGGAACTAGTTTATACCGTCTGAACATGTCAGACTGCATGTTTTCACATGAAGACAGTAATCAACATTGAAAGAATTGTGTAGGCTTACTTCTCACTATTGAGATCACTGGAGGCAGGACTAGAATGGTTCATTGCATCCATCTTGACTGTTGCCATGGTGACACAGTACAACTGCCACAGCAACTGTTACTCGGTCCACTGATATCCTTTCGCTGCTGACACACTGTCTGTAAATACTGTTCTCCTAGAATAACTTATGTTGATAATTTGTTCACCTCTAATGTTTTAAGTTCACAAAATAACTATAACACTACTGAAACCAATTCGAACATCGAAGATATCTCCTGAAAAAAGGAAGAACAGAAAGCATTATTAACACATGGAATACAAACAAATTCCCCAAAACTTGCTATAAACTTCAGTTCTCAAAATAGACTTTCTTCTATTTCTTTTCAAACAATATGGTCAGTGTAACTGTCAGAAATTGACAATCTAGCAGAATAGATAAAAATGTGTATTAAAATTCTAAAATCTTCAGTTCTCCACCAAACCCTACATTGTGACACTCTTTTAATATATATATAGCATTTGTCTCTTCCAGACTATTCTAAGAATGTTTGATGGAGAAATGGAAGATATTCTTGAAAATGTTTCAATCTATGCAACTCATCTGGGCCTCTGTCTAGACAGGACTCCAGGGTGCTCATTGCTTAGACTGCATTTCAACGATTGATTCAACACAACACTGTTTGCAATTACCATAAATTCATGAAGTATGAAAAGAGAAAATGTAAAAGAAAACAGACAAGGTAAAATGTCCAGCACCAACATCCAACCGGACGTTTTATTCAATTATTGGGCACTTCAGAGATAAGGTGATAACAAAATCTAATAGTGTTATGCCTAGTTGCCTACGTCCCAATATTCGAGGTTTTGAGGCCCCTTGAAAACTAAGAACCCTTTTCTCCCTAAATAAGCTTTTCTATGCCTTTGTAAACAGAGTAGACCAAGAGATCAGACGGCTCCTACAGGAATGGTCTGATCAAGGTCTGCTCCATTTGCTTAAATTCTACAGTGTCATAGCTGAAAATAAAATTCCTGTGCCCAGGGGACAAATATTCACCCATCCCTCATCCTGAATGTAATTTTCTCTTGTCTATATTGCAGGACTAGTGAGTATTTTGCATTGCCTTCTTTGTTTAAATTGCAGGACGAGTGAAATTTTTGAAAAAATTTGTGCCCTGCCTGTGCCCATGTGTTATTATAACAAAATTCCTGTGTTATTATAACTGTGTAATTAAATAGCAATATATTGAGAGGCTAAATGATATTGTGATCACCCTTTGTTTCGTCGGTGTACAAGGGTCAGGTTGTCATTTTGGGGTCTGGAGGCGTGACATTCCTGGTGCTTATAATATATATATATATTAAAAAAGACTAAATGTTATATGGCTTTAAAATCTTTAATTAATAACTTAAAAATGCGTGACGCGTTTCATCAGATCATCAGGCGCAATATTATGACGTCATGACTTTGTTGTCATGACGTCGACGTCCCTACTTCCTGTAAGGCTGGTAACTCTATTGCCAGTTATATAATATATATATATATATATATATTAAAAAATAAATTAGAAATCCAGTTTTTTACGTTTATTTGAGTTAGCGCTTTCAATGCTATTGCATATCATCAGGATGGACTTAAGGCGGTACAGTTCTGGATGGAAAAGGTTCCCGAAAAGATTGATAAACGATTTCCGCATAGCTTCATAATTGAATCACTTAAACTTATATTGAACAAAAATGTATTCTACTTTGATGGAAAATACTATATTCAGAAAAAAGGTACAGCTATGGGTACCATCGTCGCACCAACTTATGCAACTTTAGTACTTGGATATTTGGAGGAGACTCTTTACGAGAGGATGCAGTCAAAATACGGCAGTGAATTTTCAAATTATTTAAGACTCAATTGGAAGAGATTTTTGGATGACTTTTTCTTAATATTGCAGAAGAATATCAACACTACAGATTTCCTGAATGAATTAAACAAACTACATCCCAGCATACAGTTTACTTGTAATGAAGATGATACCGCTATGCCTTTTCTAGACATATTAGTCATAAAATCGGGAAATAACATTACTACAGACCTGTACTGCAAACCTACTGATACGCACAATTACCTCGATTTCCGTTCTTGCCATCCTAAACATACTAAAGTCAACATACCGTTTAATTTAGCATCTAGAATAATAACTATCGTGAAAGACAAATATTTACAAGAAAAGCGACTCTCAGAATTTAAAATCACAGCTACACAAACAACATTACCCAGATGTACTTATACAGCATGGAATAGAACAGGCAAAATCCAAAGGACCTATTCGTACAACTGACCGCACAGATGCTCATACCTCTACATATAGCGTGATACCATTTGTGTGTACATACAACCCTAGAAATATAAATATGTCTCCAGTTATACGCTCATGTGAAGCAACCATGCAAAAGAGTGATAGAATGAAAAGTGTGCTACAGAAGAAAAGAATAATTAATAGCAAAAGACAGCCAAAAAACTTAAAGCAAATTCTTTCTTCTTCTAAATTTGACATGAAAGAGGACACTCCTTCAGTTAGCAAGTGTAACAGAAGAAGATGTAAGACGTGCCCATCTTTAATAGAAGGACATACTATTCAGTTTTCAAATGGAAAACAATTCACGGTAAAGCAAAACATGAGCTGTGTGACCAAAAATGTCATTTATAGTATAATATGTCCAAATTGTAAAGAATTTTATATCGGGCAAACAAGCAATGAGCTGAATTTAAGAATGAACTTACATAGACAACAAACGAATACGGAAGCACTGCGCTTTCTGAAAGTGAACAAGCATTTACACCAGTGTTCTGCGGGTAAATTTAATATATTTCCGCTCTATAAAATACTGAATGATAGCGCCCATTTCAGAGACGAAAAAGAGTTATGTTTGATAAATATTCTGCAACCGCAATTAAATAACACGTCTTAATTTTGGACATGGTTATAATACCCGCTGTGTAATATACAAATATTTCGCAACGTCGTATTCGGACGTTTGCCGTATTTTAATGACGTCACGTAATGAATAATTATTTATTGCCGTGCAACGTCGTCTTCACACGTTTCCCGTTGTTTTATAACGTTACGTCATACTTGTTATTATTTTATATACGTTTAAAATGTCTGATGATATGCAATAGCATTGAAAGCGCTAACTCAAATAAACGTAAAAAACTGGATTTCTAATTTATTTTTTAATATATTCTGTATCCACGCAAGGACTATATCATTATGTTTATATATATATATATATATATAAAACATGGGGGCTATTTTTTCACATGTGATTGATAAAATTTCAAATACCTATGGTAAATGTTACCCACTTAACCCTGTCCCTTGCATGGGGGTAATGAATGCCTTTGTAACAAAGTAGACCCAGATGAGCTCCTGCTGAAGCTGTTTGTTGTTTGATTATAGAATTTAGATCTAAAAGATTTATATTATAAAGGAATTAGTTGATGAATACCAGTAACATGCACCATCGGCAATCCCTGACGGTCACCCATCCAGCCAGCAATCGCGCAGTCTATATTTCCAAACACTTAAACCACATCGCCAAAAAGCTAGCTCCCTGGTAGAGGAGAGTTTATTATAGTGCTTATATACCCAACAGCCTCGCTGTTACATTACTTTCCCCTCTGAGAAATCTCGACCCAAGATTTGGCCTGTGAAATAACCGTGGATAAGGCAATTCAAGTCCTGCAATTCCCACCTATTGTAACGTGCACAATCGGCAATCCCTGGTGGTCACCCATCCAGCCAGCAACCGTGCAGTCTATAGCTTAACCTAGCTACATTTGCAAACACAAACCACTTCACCAAAGAGCTAGCTCCCCAGTCAGGGCTTTTTTTCCTTCTCAGGGCTCGAATTTAACTTTTTTGCTCACTGGCAAATTTCTGCCAGTGCCAAAAAAGTGTACTGGCAAAATCTTGAAATAACTGGCAATTTATCCGTAACCGATTCAGATAACCACTGTTAATGATATAAATCTTTAGATTTCAATTACATTGTATTTTAATTTTCGAAAAAACGCACTTGCATTTTTTTCCCATGTTTGAAATATCAACTCACAATTTTCATATTCTACTCGCATTTTGCGAGTATGCGAGTGCTAAATTCGAGCCCTGCTTCTATAGTAGGGGCCATTTAAAGGCCCCTTCCCCTCAGAAAATTTCTTTAAAATCATGCACTTTCCCCCAAACACTGACTTTACATTGGAAATTTTGTTCCCCTATATCAAAAAACTGTACTGATTTTTTCCCCAAAAGTAGAGGCCAGGCCCCTTCCCCAGTTGATGAAAAAAAGCCCTGCCGGTGCTTATATACCCAACAGCCTCGCCGTTACATATTCATGAAATTACCGATTCACACATAAATGTTCATTAGGGAAAGTGTGAAGTCTTTAGAGTTTTTGCCGATAGTATAAACACGTACAAGAACAGTGCATGCCGCCAAAGCACTGAGCGAACTTATGGGAACCGGACAGATACTACCCCACCCCTTTATGTTTAGGATTCCGTGTTAAAAAATATTCATCAAAGTTCAATAAATTAAGAAAACCGGCTACCGAATTGCCTTTACTTCAGCTATAATATATTTCGCCTAGCTGACAAACCGAATGTGCCACTGCATCATCCACCAACAACAGTCCATCGAATTACTGAATTGCTACATCACAGCAATTTCCCCAGTAATATTCATAGCATCTAGGTAGTTGTTTAAAAGCCCATTTTAAGAATATCACTAAAATGAATGCATTTTCAAAATTTTGATTTCTAGATTTAACCTTTTTAAATGCTTCTCAAATTCATCGCTTCACAGATGTTTGTGGATAACTATCGTTCAACTTTCTTACCAAGACGAATTCAAATATGGACGTCGATGTTGTTTTGTTCCGTTGGAGGGCGCTTCGACGTCAACCAAAAAATCAACAAATCTTAGTCCTAATTTCAGTCATTTTACACGTACACCCACTTAAGAATATGTTCACATTACTGACTTACATCCACTTTTATATTAAAACTGAATTTCATTTTATACAATACATTCAATTTTGGAAGGAAGCGAGGTGAACTTTGACCCCTGCAGTGTCAACAAACAGAAGAGACGCATGCTACTGTACATTTAGGGAATAGTTTCAAACAAATTTAATTCTTTTTTAGGTAAGTATGCAGAGTATGTTTTTCAGCTTGTCTCTCTAACAAGTGAAAGTGTTTTTTATTGTGTATGCCTTTCTGTTCTTATCATAAACAGCGTTTATCAACCATTGTCATGACCTGTTAAGTAAATCTAATCCTAGATTCCGGATACAAATGAAATTCGGATACAACATTTGGATAAAGGAGCTCATGAGTTAGTTCACATATGTGTACTCTAAATGGTGATATCGAGCTACTTTCGGTTTTAACGATATCCCGGAGAGTACACTGTAAGACGGCACCTGTCACAAAATTAGCATGCTGTCTTACGGGTCATTAATGAGACTACTCATGAGTATAAACAGAATTTTGTTGATGCTGTCAAATGAGTTAAAAAAATAATATATGAATATGTTTCTATGGCATGTATAGTAATTGCATGAGTAATCTACATCGTGCATGCAGTAACAAGACTGCATGGATGTCAGTACTCAATTGATATATCATATATCGTAGACTCACCTTCTATCGAACCTCACCTGTTTATCGAACCTTTCATTTTTTGGTGTTTTTACGCATGTACAAGTGCATACTACGTCATAAAATCATGAGTATCGTTGCTTTGTCTGTAAAAAATGCATCGTAGCTTTAAAAACGAAATATACGTCAAAAACAGGTCAATACAGTTTATTTTTCCTTCAACTATGCTAAACATGAGAAAACTCTTAATACGTTATAGAATATCAACATAAATTGAAAAGTGTACCACATTGAAAATGTTTGACAGCTCTGACCCCTTCAGCTTATGCAAAGGTCACGTGCCCATGATGTAATCACGTGATTATGAGTATTATGTTACAGTAAACAGTTTCTAAATTAAAGGTTTGATAAGAAGGTGATATTTTTCTGGCAGCCATTTTTGTTTTGGTTATGTGGGTGGTGGGGAACACTGGATTGCTTGGGGATCAATAGATGAGAATAAAATTACTTAATTGTTTCACGGTATGAATAAAAGATTTTTAACTGCTGATTTATTTTTTTCTTCAATATTCACGGTAAACGTTTTCTGTTCCTGGTCAAAGGTTAAGAGGTTCGATAGACGGTGAGACCATGCTAATATTATTATATGCCCTTCTGGGGCACTGAATGGAATACATGTAATAAAAATTCTTATTCTTCTACATCTACTTCAATACGTTGTCCTGTCATAGGTGACAATTTTACAACGGTGTGCCAAGAAAAAGATTTAAGTAAAAATGAAATGATAGCTAGGAAAGATAGAAAAGTTACAAGATATTTGCAATATAGTAAAATTAAAAGGGAGAAAAGGGAAAGTTTTCCCAGCTGTTTTCGTACCATCAAGGCAAGACCAATCCAGCTTCCATGGCGGTACAACGGTGCAAAACCTCGCTGGCACAGCTCAAGCCCATCACACAGTGCTAATAACAGCCGGGAGGGAATGCTCCATTTAGAAAGTTAGGGTAGAGAGCCCACTCTTAAAGGATGCCAAAGAGTGGGCCTCAGCGATAGTCGCTGGTAGTCTGTTCCAGAGTGATATACACCAAGGAAAGAAGCTATACTTGAAGGAGTCAGAAGTGGTGGAGTAGGGTTGGAACCTGGTGTTGTGTGGAGATCTTGTCCTGGAGTGAGCTGGTGTGACTGAGATAGTCCCCCTTCCTGATGTTGAAGAGATGATATATAATTTTGAAGAACCTGGAGAGTTGGAGGTTTTTATAGGTCGGAGGTCTATCATTATGGAACTTTTGTATCATATGACTGTCGATTTCCAATTATTAAAAAAAATATGTAACATCCATTCTGATTCACCATTGCGGAAAAAAAAGACAAACAAATTAAACTATAGTCCTTAAATTAAATGTCCATGCAGGTACAGTGAAACCTCTCTATAACGGTCACTAACTTGTGTTAATTAGTTGGTATTTGGGACGGGTGGCTGCTTAAAGCAAGGTAAAAGTAAAACAGAACGCTCATATGGGAGCGTTCTGTTTTACTTTCACCTTGCTTTAAGTAGCCGCCTGCCTCTAACACAAAATACTTGATGAAATTTAGTGGCTGTTATAGAGAGGTTTTACTGTATACTGAAATGTCAGGGTACCGAACTGTCATATAATCAGTATCGAAATGCGAGAAATGTCCAGGTAATAGAAGTGTGCCGATTAATTGCAGTACGTAGTGATCACATTGTGAAGGTTTTGACATGATGATAGATGAAGGACAGGCAAATGTCAAAGATTTATAAATATAACCTTATGGAGACCATACAGTTTAATGATCTGTACTGATTGTCTAGAAGGGGTTATTTTAGACAAAACATACCCAAAATCAAAACGTACCCAAGTCAAAATTTACCCAAGTGGAGTCAAAACGTACCCATCTAATTTGGTTAAAATTAATGTACCCAAGTTCCAATTATATTTATGCATGTATTTTCTTTTTAAAATCAAAGACCTATAATTAATAACATAGGTCTTTGTTAAAATGCAATTAATATGTTAAAATGTAAAACATCTGTTTATCCATGCTCTTTTTAAAGAGAATTATAAATACGAAATAATTTATAAAAAAAAAACCTCGAACTTTTTTCTTGAGTATATTGATAAAACCTTGCCCATTCTCAGCAGTTTAAGTAATGTTATTAAACTGTATTTATCTATTTATTGCTTAAATTTTGGACATACAGGATGTTACATTTATAATGGCAAATTTATGAGGTAAAAGTTTTAATATCATTTTTGATTATCCATAAAAAAAGTTAAAAAAGTTGTGCATTTCATATTACTTTAGTACTATCAAAATATTACAGAACTTTTCCATTTTGTTTTATATATCATGTTGTATTCAAAATGAAATGTTGCTAACTTTGTAAACCAAATCATAAACAATTACCTGAGGAACAAACACACTGTGAAATTATCCAATAAAATAATACTTGGATACGTTTTAACCAAAAAAATAACACTTCTGGGTATGTTTTGACAAAAAAAATGGGTATGTTTTGACCAAAAAATATGGGTACATTTTGGTATTGGGTAGGTTTTAACCCTTTCCCTCATATTAACGTGTTTTCACGCATTTGCAAACGGAGTAGACCCAGATCAGACGGCTCCTAGAGGAGCCGTCTGATCAGGGTCTACTCTGTTTGCTTATGGAATTTGATAGATCCTTGTCTTTACTTTCTAAAATAGCTTCAATGCACCACCTTCCATATTTGATTATAACTATTTTGTTCATGAATATTCAGTGGGTATTAAAATTTAGACTAAACATAGAACAGGGAAAGGGTTAACCAACTCCCGTCTGTAAGTACAAAGTTCAAGTTAGTAAACAGTAAAAGTCAGACAATGCCAAACATCTGGTTAGGGTTTTGCACGTAGTGTGTCACATTGTTTTAGCTGAACAGAATTACTACCACAAACCGAAGTGTTTAGAATTTGATGAGAACACCCTCAACTGCCAGAACTTGGAAAAGAAATTGTGAAATTTACCTCAGCTTTTAGCTTACTAAGCAGATTCTCATAGACTGTAAATTCCATCTACGGTACATCAACTCTAAAAGTACTCATTCTTGCTGTTTCTTCTTAAATTGAAAATGCTATCTACATCATTTCTAAAAGAACTCGTTTTCACTGTTTGTTCTTTGACTCAATCTGCCATCTACATCCATTTCTAAAAGAACTCATTTTCACTGTTTCCTCTGACTAAAAAAATTAATGCCATCTACATCATTTCTAAAAGAACTCGTTTTCATGGTTTCCTCTGACTGAATATGCCATTTAAATTAATTCTAAATCAATTGCTGTTTCTTCTTGTAAAAAATGTTATGAATGTCCTACAGTTAGATCCTAATAAGTTACTTTGTGTCTCATCTGGATTTGATTTGTTGAAAATGTATTCAAAATTTGCCCCTTAGTGTGCCAGAGGTGAAGATTTTGTAATACACTTACTTTAATGCTATTTAACCCTTTCCTTCATATAAATGCATTTTCATGCATTTGCAATCAAGAGTAGATCCAAATCAGACGGCTCCTATAAGAGCCGTCTGATTAGGGTCTGCTCTGTTAATAGAATTTGATAAATCTGTTTCTTTACTTTCTAAAATGGCTACAATGTTCCATCATTCATATTTCACTATAACTATATTTTGCCCATGAATATTCAGTACTTATTGAAATTTGGAATAAACATAGAACAGGGAAAGGGTTAACCCTAGTGGGTTATACCTAACAGTTTTGATAAAACTGATCACTGAAAAACCAGATAAAACACAGTAAATTGTCTTTTTTTTTAGTATAAACATATTTTATTTCATATGTCATTTCATGATAAAGGGTCGGGCCACAAGTTAGACCAACATTAGTTATGCCCCCCCCCCCCCCCCTTTACAACTTTCTACAGTAAATGTGTCACATGAAACAAAACACTTGAAACATAAATAATACATCAACTATTCTCAACCCTCTACCTGATATATAATCATTGTTTAAGAAATAATGACAAATTCTTTTAAATACTAAAATTGTTTTACAAGCTAAATATTATTATTTGTTTATCCCTTTAATCTGTTCCTTAACCCATTCCCTCATAGGCTATTTTTAGATACAACCTCTTTGAATAAATCTACCGAAAAGGAGTATTAACTAGAGAAAAGGAAAATTTTAGAGTTTTGTAGTTTGAAACCATTGTGATAAATAGAGCATTTGCTCCTATAGGAGCAAATGCTCTATTTATCACAATGGTTTCACAAGGTGACTTTTACAGAGTCGTCAAATTTAGTCGTCAATATAAGGGAATGGGTTAAAATGAAATTGGCTTATGTAAACTTGGTATAGTTTAACTTTGGTTTCCAAACTTGGTACAGTGTTTTTTTTTCACTGAAATATTTAGAGAAATATGGCCCCATTCGCCGTTCTGAAAAGTTGTTTTTTCCCCTCTGTTTTGAAAAAAAAAATTCCCCTCTTGCTGGAGTTTCTGCAGCAGGGTAGGGTTAACGCATTACCTCAAGGGCTATTTTAAGATCTAACCTCTTTGAATAAATCTACCGAAAAAGAGCATGAACTAGAGAAAAGGAAAATTTTAGAATTTTGTAGTTTGAAACCATTGTGATAAATAGAGCATTTGCTCCTATAGGAGCAAATGCTCTATTTATCACAATGGTTTCACAAGGTGACTTTTACAGAGTCGTCAAATTTAGTCGTCAATATAAGGGAATGGGTTAAAATGAAATTGGCTTATATAAACTTGGTATAGTTTAACTTTGGTTTCCAAACTTGGTACAGTGGTTTTTTTTCACTGAAATATTTGGAGAAATATGGCCCCATTCGCCCTTCTGAAAAGTTGTTTTTTCCCCCCTGTTTTGAAAAAAAATAAATTCCCCTCTTGCTGGAGGATCAATTGTGAAAACAAGTGGATTAGCGATCAGGTTTTATGAAGTGCAGCCGCATTTTCAACATCTATAGATATTGTGTACATGTAGTTACATTCCTTGGCTACTATTGCATGTGTTGCACCACAAATTAACATTATAAGCTAAGATTTTAACACAAATAGATTATACATCATCCAATGAAAATTCCCTTATTGTCCGCTCTACAACCCCCCCCCCCCCCCCCCCCCCATGGACCCAAACCCCTTTCCCCAAAACTGGAAAAAAACCACCTATGGTATAGTTATGTCTCCCCCCATATTTATATGGGGAAGACATATTGTTTTCGTGAGAGTTGTCTGTCTGTCTGTCTGTCTGTCTGTCTGTCCGTCTGTCCGTCCGCACTCACCAAAGGGTAGTTGTGTGACTTTTTATGCCCCCAAAGGCGGGCATATAGTAATCGCATTGTCCGTCTTTCCGTCTGTCCGTCTGTCTGTCCGTCTGTCCGTCTGTCCGTCCGTCCGTCCGCACTCACCAATGGGTAGTTGTGTGACTTTTTCTAACTAGTCGCACAAGTAAAATCATTAACCTGGCCATCTCTTGTGACATTAACCTGGCCATTTCTTGTGGCATTAACCTGGCCAGTTGTGGGACATAGGGTTAGGGTTAGGGTTAGCTTCCAGATCATTCTTTTCCAAAGTTAGAGCCAAAAATAGTTTTTCTTGTGGGACTAGTCCCACAAGAAAAGATCAAAGGAAAAAGTCACAGAACTACCCATTTGTTAGCATGTCCGTCCGTCTGTCCGTCCGTCCGTCTGTCCTTCCATCCGTCCCAAATTCGTGTCCGGTCTGTAACTTCTTCATCTATCAATGGATTTCAATATAACTTGCCACAAATGTTCACCACACAAACACAATGTGTCGCGTTCAACTCCCAGGTCCATAGGTCAAAGGTCAAGGTCACAGGATACAATTACTTTGTCACAAATTTCGTGTCCGGCCTGTAACTTCTTTATCTATCAATGGATTTCAATATAACTTGCCGCAAATGTTCACCACACAAAGACGATGTGTCGCGTTCAACTCCCAGGTCCATGGGTCAAAGGTCAAGGTCACAGGATAAAATAACTTTGTCAAAAATTTCGTGTCCGGTCTGTAACTTCTTTACCTATCAATGGATTTCAATATAACTTGGCACAAATGTTCACCACACAAAGACGATGTGTCGCTTTCAACTCCCTGGTCCATAGGTCAAAGGTCAAGGTCACAGGGTACAATTACTTTGTCAAAAATTTCGTGTCCGGTCTGTAACTTCTTAATATATCAATGGATTTCAATATGATTTGGCACAAATGTTCACTAGACAGAGACGATGTGTCGCCTTCAACTCCCTGGTCCATGGGTCAAAGGTCAAGGTCACAGAATACAATTACTTTGTCACAAATTTCGTGTCCGGTCTGTAACATTTTTATCTATCAATGGATTTCAATATAACTTGGCACAGATGTTCACCAGACAAAGACGATGTGTCGTGTTCAGCTCCCTGGTCCATATGTCAAAGGTCAAGGTCACAGGGTACAATGACTTGTTTAACTGTGAATGGATTTCAAAGGAACCTGGCACAAATGTTCACCTTACAAAGACGATGTGTCAACTCCCTGGTCCATGGTTCAAATGTCAAGGTCACATGGTACAATTTTTGGGGGCATTTGTCACGTGACTGTGACATCTCTTGTTCTAACTAGTCCCACAAGTAAAATCATTAACCTGGCCATCTCTTGTGACATTAACCTGGCCATTTCTTGTGACATTAACCTGGCCAGTTGTGGGACATAGGGTTAGGGTTAGGGTTAGCTTCCAGATCATTCTTTTCCAAAGTTAGAGCCAAAAATAGTTTTTCTTGTGGGACTAGTCACACAAGAAAAGATCAAAGGAAAAAGTCACACAACTACCCATTTGTTAGCATGTCCGTCCGTCTGTCCGTCTGTCTGTCCGTCACACTTTTTGTCCGGACGATAACTTCAATATGCCTGATGCCAGTTGATTGAAACTTCACATATGGAAAGAGCATAATGAGAGGAAGTGTCATGCACAAGGTCAATAACTCTGGCTTCACTAATATAGGAGTTATTGCCCCTTGTAAAAAAAATCACACTTTTTTGTCCGGACGATTACTCCTATATGGCTCATGCCATCGGATTGAAACTTCATATATGGAAAGATCATGACGAGAGGAAGTGTCATGCACAAGGTCCATAACTCTGGCTTCACTAATATTGGAGTTATAGCCCTTTGTAAAAAAAATCACAATTTTTTGTCCGGATGATTACTCCTATGTGACACATGCCATTGGAGTGAAACTTCATACATGGAAAGATCATGATAAGAGAAAGTGTCATGCATAAGATCCTTAACTCGAGCTTCAATAAATTTAGAGTTATTGCCCCTTGTACATTTGTTTAATTCTTTCTTGTCCGGACGATAACTCCTACATGGCTCTTGCCATCGTATTGAAACTTCATACATGGAAAGAGCATGATGAGAGAAAGTGTCATGAACAAGGGCCATAATTCTGGCTTCAATACTTTTGGAGTTATTGCCCTTTGTTACATTTTTTGGCCGATCAATAACTCTTGTTCGACTGATGCTATTGGAATGACATTTTATTTTTGGAAAGAGCATGATGAAAGTAAGTGTCATGCACAAGGGCCATAAATCTGGTATCAGTATTTTTGGAGTTATTAGCTGTTATCATTTTTTTCTTGAAAAATGTAGTGTGGAAAGCGCATAATGAGGGGAAGTATCATTCATCAAGACCATAACATTTTTAGTGATTTCCCTTTACATATTGTTTTTATTAGAGGGGAGATATCCGTTTTTGTGACAAAAACCTCTAGTTTCATATTGGTTTCGGTTATTTGGCTACCCAGCATAATCGCTCCCATAAACACTTTCGCTACCCCAACCAGGTAGCGATAGACACTTAGACACCTGTATGCTACCGAGGATTCGCTACCTAAATTACAAGTTTGTTTCTATTCCTAGGTATTATCAGTAGATGTTTACTAGACGGATGTTTTTAAACTTTATTAAATAATGTGATGCATGCCAATTTTATAGACACAGCTTAATTAATGTTAGCTCAAGCTCATGCATAACTGATAGAAAGGTGAA
Organism: Azorinus chamasolen; assembly: GCA_963576725.1. NCBI lineage: Eukaryota > Metazoa > Mollusca > Bivalvia > Cardiida > Solecurtidae > Azorinus > Azorinus chamasolen. The sequence goes on from OY755248.1 coordinate 63,305,338, forward strand.
TTATTACGGTATTATTAGGTGTTCCAGAAAGGGTATCTTAGATAGAAATCGGTTATGAAGTTATATCAGTAATGGAATTTAAAGCAAAACAGGTGAAACTTGGCTACTGCAGTATACTTTATTTCTTAAAAATACTACATCTCTCTTTGATTGTTTCTGTCTGTCTGTCTCTCTGAAATTTTATAATGGCACTATGAACATATATTTTTTGTGATAGAAACTGTAAAATCAGATCTGTATTATATCAAGAGCATACAGTCTATTACAGAGCAAACACTGATCGGATGACTGCTGATCTTGATCTAGTGTTTGCAAAGGCTGAAAACCATATTTATTGAATAAATGTTTAACCAGTTTTCATGATCCAACACAAAAATATTTGTCTCTGTAATGATAATCTTCCTCTAATTTTCTGCTTTTTGTTTTAAATCACAGGCTTGATGACTGTATTATAAAGAATGAACACAGCACGTAAAACAGCAGCTGATGCAGAGTTAATAGGTAACCTCAAGTTCAAGATAAAAGAGGTGAGTCCTGCTGCACATGAGCATACTGAGTGACAATCCTGATGGTTCATGTAATCTGTGATAAAACATTTTTTTACATCATACATCAAAACCTACCTAGTTTTTAGTCCTTTACTTCATGAATATTCTTAAAAGAAATGATGACATCATGAATATTTATTAGCTGAATTTTTATAATGGCTTATATGCACAGGAGTTTTAGCTCACCTGAGTATGCTCAGGTGAGCTTTTGTGATAGCCCACCATCCGGTCGTCCATCTGTCCGTCCATCAACAGTTGCTCTAAGCACAATCTCCTCCTTGCTAAAAGAAGCTGGATCCAATTAGAATTTAAACATTTTCTACAAAACGGTGGTCAGAATTGAATAATATTTGATAGCAATAGTCTTCTTATGGCTCACTACCAAAATTGCTAAACTCATGTTAATATCTCAAAAAAAAAAATATGACCGCCAGGGGCAGGGCTAGATTTCCTGATATAACTTTAAAAATCTTTTTCTCCAAACCTGATGGTCTAATTTGAATGGTATTTGGTAGCAATAGTTGCCTTGTGACCCTTTATCAAAATTGCTTAAACCAAGTTGATATGCAAAAAAAAAACATGGCCGCCAGGGGCAGGGCTAAATTTCCTTTGATGTGGAAAACTTTAAAAATCTTCATCCCCAAAATGAACAATCCTATTATATACCATGCATTTTGAACAAATTGGTTAATCTTTTGAACCAATTGGATAATCTTTAACTGAAAAATTAACCCTTCTATGGACCTCTTAACTTAATTTTCTGGAGATGGTCGTAACTAGTTCATCTCTATCTAGTGCTACAATTTGCAGGTGAGCGATATAGGGCCATCATTGCCCTCTTGTTCGGTATAGATAGAAACTATAGAGTCGGATATGTTATAATTTTATTTATAAGCAAATGACACAGACCCTGATCCTGTCTGATCTTGGTCTTCATTCTTTGTATAGGAGTTGAAAGGCTTTCTAGCACTTTGATTTTCACTTATCAAGTTATGTTCATCATGTTCAGACAAGAAGTGTATAAAAATATGCTCTTTATCATCTTCGCTTATCTGCTAAAGGAAACAAATACGTCTAGAACTGAATGGTATTGATTTCCAAAACCTTTGTTATTATTAGCTCCACTGTTTAGCTCACCTGAGCCGATGGCTCAGGATGAGCTATTGTGACCGCAATCCGTCTGGTGTCCGGTGTCCGGCGTCAGAGGAGATGTCGTTTAAAAAAATTGTGGCCTGACGCCGGACACCTGACGCCAGGCCACAATTTCAAACGACATCTCCTCTGAAACCGCTAACCCGATTTTTACCAAATTTTGTGACAAGCATCAGTGGCTAGGGGGAACGAATTATTGTTCACATTATGACCCACGGACCAAAAATGGCCCCGCCCAAGGGTTTATCAGTTTTTCATAGGAAAATCTTTAAAAAAATCTTCTTCTCTGAAACTGTAAGGCCTAGACCTTTGATATTTGGTATGTAGCATGATCTAATGGTCCTCTACAAAGATTATTATTCAAATTATGACCGCAGGACCAAAAATGGCCCCGGCCCAACAGAGCGCTTCAGGGCCTCATGGCCCTCTTGTTTGAAAAGTGGAGCTTTTGTCGTTACCCTCTTGTCAGCGTCGGCATTGGTTAACCTTTTTTGTAAAGTCCCATTTCTCAGAAACCAGAGCAGACAGCTCTTGTATATTATTTTGAGTATCTTTACAGAGACTGCTTATGTTTATCTTAGAAAGACTGTGCTTGATCACAAGAGCTTAATCAATATCACTTTGAACAAAGTCCCATGAGCACACCTTTGCAAACAGACTAGACCCAGATCAGACAGCTCCTGTAAGAGTCGTCTGCTCAGAGTCTGCTCTGTTTGCTTATAGAGTTATATATATATATATCAGATCCTGCAGTTTTTATACGCCAGTTTGAAAAAAAAACCGGGAAGTATTATGGAATGGCGCTGTCGGTCCGTCTGTCAGTCTGTCGGTCTGTAACATCTCTAACTCAAGTTCTGCCTGTTGGACCCTTCTCTAATTTAATCACAATGTTTATCTGGAAATGCTACAGTAGCATGTCCATTCCTGGTACGTATATCCAAGGTCAAGGTCGCACAATTGGACTTAAACTTTGCATTTAGCATTTGGTTTAAGCAAATATATTAACTTCAATTTATGTTGAAAAAGTCCACTTATTTACATCACCCTTTGAGATAAAGCTTTGAAACTTGGAAAACTTGTTCACCATCACAAACTTCACCAGTAGGCAAGTGTACATAATTCTGTCAAGCATTTTGACAGAATTATGACCCCTTTTAACTTAGAATTTTTGGTTATTTTTTTTGTTAAAGTCTACTTATTTACATAACCCTTTGAGATAAAGCTTTGAAACTTGGAACACTTGTTCACTGTCACAAGCTTCGCATGTGGGCAAGAGTACATAACTCTGTCAAGCATTTTGACAGAGTTATGACCCTTTTTAGCTCACCAGAGCTTATTAAACCTTAATATGAATTTTCACATATATTGCGGGGGTTTTGATATGTCATTTTATTCTAAACTTATGGTCCTTTAATTTTGTGTGTTCGTTGCTTTGTTTGTCAGTCAACTTTTAGTTTGTCTGTTGTTTTCTTGGAAAACTATTAAAATGATATAAATGAAACTTAACACAAATGTTTTAAGCAACAAAATCTGAAGCTGAGTTTATTTTGAGGTTCATTCAGTTTGTCTTTACAGAGTTATGGCCGTTGCACTTTACAAAAATCTGCAAATATGAGGATTAGCTGTAACTTTTTTATTTAATAAGATTATCACTTCATTTTTTTTAAAAAAAATAGTATCACTTTAATATGGAAATCAAGATCTGAAGCATTAGAAAATGTCAACACTTATAAGGCATGTTGAATCGGAGAAAGTTTGCAAGTGGGCGTATTATGTACCGTATGCGGTACTCTTGTGAAAAATGGGGGTATATTGCTTTGCACATGTCGGTCGGTTGGACGGTCGGTAGATCAAACGGTTTCCAATCAATAACTGATAAACAGCTTGGCGTAGGATCTTCAAACTTCTCTGTAGTCATTGGTCATGACCACTAGATGACCCCTATTGTTTTTGAGGTCACTAGGTCAAATGTCTAGGTCACCATGAAAAATAAATTTTGAAAAATGAATAAATTAACATACTTAACTAACTAGGGTTAGAAAATTGCTTAGTGTTAAATATGATTTTCCAATGGCTGAACGTACCTTGCTATCTTAGTATCTTAAGCAAAGTAAAAACCCTTATACAAACAAATAAAAACAAAATTGTTTGTGAAAGCTCAAAGCAGTTGCACATGAGGCTGACCTGATATTTATGTCGTGTTTTGCTGTTATTCATTTATAGTTGGAGCATGAAGTATCAACACTGAGAGGGAGGCTGGATGGTCTGAGGAAAGCAAAAAACACAACTATTACTAAAACAGAGAAGGAAGTGGTAGAAGTTGGCTTCAAAAAGTAAGTCGACTGGATGTTTTTACGGCATATGACTTTGCCTTGTGACAGCAAGTGCAACACTATAGCATATACATTTGGAGTGTTTTACTGTCAAAAAGCAATGTTACACACCTTGACTCAGTGAAAATGGCAGTGTTTTGGCACCCATGTCATATGGACATGCTTCTAGCTTTCGGTGCCAGGCAATTTGGATACTTATTGAGATTTGGAGTCATTCAGCACAGAGCAACAGATAAAGATGCATATAAATACTAACATCGTCATTTCTCAATCAAACCCTATGTTGTTAACTTGTTACCACTCTTTAGAATCGTCTCAAAGAGACGATTCTAAAGAGTGGTGACAACATAGGGTTTTGTGGAGAAAAAAAGAAGTTATTCTTGAAAATGTTTTAATTTATGCATCTTGTCAGGATCCATGCTTTGTGGAGAAAAAAAGAAGTTATTCTTGAAAATGTTTTAATTTATGCATCTTGTCAGGATCCATGCTGTTTGCAAAGATTTATAATGACATCACTTATGTTCTGTGAAAAGTTACACAGCTTCCATTTGCATTGATTGTTTTCTTTAACCCTTACAACACTGAATTTTCAAATGGACTATTCCAAAATTCAAGGTTCACAGTCTTCTCATCGGAGTCTACACTGTTTCCAAAGGATTTAAGTGACTCGTTTTCCTCACCGAAAGGGTTAAGTTTAAGAGAATTGGAACAATCATGGTTTATAAATACTCTATGTTTGATGCTCAAGTCATCTTTCCTAAAGATTTGAAAAATGGGATTTGAACAAGTTACATGGTGCTTACAACACCATTGCCAAAGCTTAATCATTGAAAAATCAGTATGTTCCAGTCTGGTACATATTTAGCCTTATATGATAACTGTTTTTATACCCCACGCAATGAAGTTCCACGGGGTTTATAGTTGTTGGGTCTACTCTGTAACAGTACCAAAAGGCATCTTTATGAGGTAAAGGGTATATGAGCTGCCCTCTCAGATCAGGAGTCATACTGCATTGCAAACAGTGTAGACCCAGATCAGACATCTATGATGAGGTATCGGATTATGTATTACAGTGTCTGGAAAAACTGAGAACAAAATTTCTACAGACTTGTAGATCATATCTTCGACACAGCGTTGGATCTAAGGTTATTAAACTTCTGAGTCTGAGTTCATTCCAAAGTATCTAAATGGTCAGATTTTGAGCTTTTCTCAAAATCTGACCACTCAGGTGCTTGAGAATGAACTCAGACTCAAGCAAAAGGGTTTGTGACTTCAATTATATGACTTATAATGGCTGTTTTTTTATGCAGAGACCCCAGATATGAGGCAAAACTTGCTGAATTGGAAAGGCAGCTCAGAGAAATGGAGAGCAAAAAGGAGAAAGAAATACAGGACTACAAGACAAAGATTCAAGACCTTGAGAAGCAGCTTAGAGAGAGAGAGGGTGGAAAGTTCAGAGAGATAGAGGAACTCAGGAGGAAACACATGGCAGAACTGGATGTGGCTCTGAAGGCACGGCAGAAGATAGAACGAGAGTTTGAGGAACTTAAAAAGAAGTTAGCAGCTGATATGAAGGTTATGGAAATAAAAATGGAACAGGTAAAACTGTCATTTGGATGTTCAGTAGAACATAGCAGCCATTCAAATGGATAATTTAAACCTTTAGTCCATACGATAGACACACCTTTTAATGCCTTTGCAAACAGATGATGGCTCATGTAGGAGCCATCTGATCAGGGTATGCTCAGTTTGCTTATGGAATGACATATAGATATAATTCTACAGGTTCTGTAATGGCTAAAAGTTACTGTTTTTCTTATGACATTACAATATATAACAATTCTTGTAATTGATATTTTTTATGTTATTATTTCATGAATATTCATGGAGTAAAAGGTTAAAAGGTTTATTTTTGTCTATTCTGGTGGATTTTTCAAGGAAACTCATTTAACTTATTACCTCATAAATATTCCTGTAAAAAATGACATTTTGAATATTTATTGTTTGAATTTTAATAATGGTATATGAACATTAGATATTTCGACCTTGGTAGAAACTGTATAATAATCTGTAGAAGAGCTGTGTAATTCCATCTGCAAACAGAGCAGACCCAGATCAGACGGCTCCTACAGGAGATGTCTGTTCTGTCGGCAAAACTGTCAAATGGCCTCTCTATTAGGTAAAAGATTTTTAAAATATTCTTGAAGTCATATTACTACATACCGGTATCTCTTACATGAGTGTGAAAATATAATTTTTGATCAAAATTGGATGAGGAGCAACCTTACTATCTTATAATGTAACAAGCTTTGAGAAACTATTGATGGAGGTTTGAGCAGTGTAGATCCTGACGAGATGCCAAGTTACATGTCGTCTCAGCTGGATCCAAGCAGTTTGCAAATGCGAGTCTGGTTGCGGATAACAAGAAAAGGGTTGAGGTGAATACAGTAGCAGGTAATGAGATGAGTCTTTCATAATTAGGTATATGCTTTTTAACCCTTTACTCCATGAATATTCATGTAGGAAACAATGACATTATAAATATCATTTTATGGATTTGTTATAATAGCACATAGATACAGGACTTTTTAGCAATAACAGAAACTGTAGATTCATGTCTATATTATGTCATAGCCTAGGCAAACAGAGCAGACCCTGATCAGATGGCTCCTATAGGAGCCATCTGATCTGGGTCTACTCTGTTTGCAAAGGTGTCGAAATTCATATTTATGGAGTAAAGGGTTACGTAAATACGTACTTCAATCAAAAATCCATAGAAATGGTGATTTGTTAGTTTCCTTTCTTGCCAGTTTAATTACAGTTACCCTTTCCATGAATGTTCTTGTTAGAAATGATGTCATAATGAATATTAATTAGATTAATTTTTAAAATGGCATATTAACACATGCTACTTTCACCAAAGCGGAAACTGTAGAATCAGATTTATATTATTCCATAAGCAAACAGAGCAGACCCTGATCAGATGGAACTGTTTGCAAAGGTGTATTTATGAAGTAATGCATTATGGGTTAAAATGCAAAGCAATGATTTATTTGTTATGCAAATAAATAATGGGATGGGGCATTTGATTTACTCATGTTCAGCTGTCCGTCTTGCCATCTGTCTGTCAATCAGTTGTTTGTGTCATGTGTAATTATAAAAGTATGTGACATAGATTGATGAATCTTTTCTGGATTATTTGTCTGCATATGATTTTTTTAAATTTTAATGCTGAATAGAATAAGCTTTCATTAATTTTTCACTCATGTTCACCTGTCCTTCTTTGGAATCAGTCTGTCAATCAGTCCTTCATTTATTTGTGGCAAGTGCAATTATGTGGAGAAATGTCGATTTTAGTACATGTATTTGGGTACACACTTTCATCTGTAGCTCTGGTTATTGCAAGTTTTAAATTCTAAATTACAACGTATTCTTGCATTTCTGCTAAAGCGCTCATTCAGCGATGAAATGTTTTTATTTGTTTACTATAGCAACAGAAAGAGAACAAATGCAACCATGGTGACGAGATCCGTAAATTGAAGATCCAAATATCCACCCTTCAGGCAGACAACGCTGCACTGAATATGGGCAACACAGAATTAAGTGAGAGAGTTAACTCCCTTGTTACTGACCTCAGTGTGAAAGAGGCTTTATGGTGTGAGAAAGAAGAAAAATACAGACTGAAGGTAAATAATGATATAACCGTTTACTCCATAAATATGCTTTATAACACCTCTGCAAACAGAGTAGACCCTGTTCAGATGGTCTTCACATGTTGAACATATCTATTTCTTTTCCAATGATGTTAGCCAGAGCTGTAAAGCTGAGATGTACTTATTCTCTTATTTCTCAGACAAATCCTGTCTTCATGGTACTTATTAACCATTTCCCTCATATCCAGGTCTTTTCACGCATTTGCAAATAGAGTAGACCCAGATCAGATGGCTCCTATAGGAGCCGTCTGATCATTGTCTGCTCTGTTTGCTTTTGACATGATATAGATCTGATTCCAGTTCTTATCAAAGCAAAAACTGTCATTGAAAAGTTTGTAGAATAAAAATTGAGCTAATAGGGCTAACCCTTTCCCCGTTGGATATTCATGTAAACAATCATGATATGAATATTTATTAAATACATTGTCAATCAGCCCTTTCTTTCATACAAATGCTTCTTCACACCTTCGCAAACAGAGAAGACCCAGATCAGATGGCTCCTGCAGGAGCCATCTGATCAGGGTCTGTTCTGTTTGCTTAAGATATTATAATAGATCTGACTACAGTTTTTACAGATACAAAAAAAACCTGTGTATACAATCATGCCATTATAAAAATTGAGCTAATAAATCAGTTTCTGCAGTAAAAATTGATTGTATTAGATCATGCTATACATCCCCTCAGATAAATTTTCCGTATTGCACAAGCTTGAAATACAAAACGTCGAAAAGTTGGACTACTTTTGCTTGTCAATAGCCGTAAATTTCTGTGATGCACCGGAGACACGTCTATTTTTTGGTTTCTGAATAAAAGGAGTTAGAATATTGATATTCTTTTTTTATCTTTTATTAAAACAGGTATATAATAAATGGAATACTACACGAAGTGGCGATACGAAGGGTTGTATCATATTCGTGGTTGTTTGTCCGTGGTATTCTCACTCCCTGCTCCACGGCTCGTGAGAATACTACGGCCAAACAACCACTCATGTGATACAACCCTTCATATTGTTACTTCGTGTAATATTCCCTATTTATCAGCTGAAATTTTATAATGCATACACACACAGGAATATTTAGTATAGATGGTAACTGTAGAGTCAGGTCTATTATATAATCTTTTCTTAAGCAAAAAGAGCAGATCCTACAGGAGGTGTCTGGTCTGGGTCTGCTCTGTTGGCGAAGGCATGAAAGGTGTTTATATCAGGGAAAGGATTAAAACCACTGTAACGAGTTGATTCTAATGATAACCAACAAAATAGGATTTATGGAACAAAATTACAAAATCTTTACTAATAACCCTTTCCCTCATATAAATGCTTTTTCACTCATTTGCATACATATTAGGAACGTTCTGATCAGGGTCTGCACTGTTTGCTTATGAAACTATAATAGATCTGACCCTACAGTTTTTATACGCCCGTTTGAAAAAACGGGACGTATTAAGGAATGGCGCTGTCTGTCCGTCTGTCTGTAACATCTCTAACTCAAGTTCTGCTTTGTGGATCCTTCTCGAATTTAACCACATGCACAGTCTTGGTACGTATATCCAAGGTTAAGGTCGCCTAATTGGACTTAGAATTTGCATTTAGCAAAAATGTTAACCTGTCTGTCTGTCTGTAACATCTCTAACTCAAGTTTTGCTTGGTGGATCTTTATCATATTTCACCACAATGTATATCTGGACATGCTACAGTAGCATGGGTGTTTCCCTGGACATATTTCTAAGGTCAAGGTCACACAATTGGACTTAGAATTTGCGTTTAGCATTTGCGTTAAGCAAATATGTTAACCTCAATTTATGTGGAACACATTTTTAGTTTGACTATTCGAAGAATAGTGGAGCTATCCTACTCGCCCTGGCGTCGGCGTCCGCGTCGGCGTCACACTTTGGTTAAGGTTTTTGTTAAAGTCCACTTTTTGCCTCTAACCTTTGAAATAAAGCTTTGAAACTTGGAACACTTGTTCACCACCACAAACTTCATCTGTAGGTAAGAGTATATAACTCTGTCAAGCATTTTGACAGAATTATGGCCCTTTTTAACTTAGAATTTTTGGTTACGGTTTTTGTTAAAGTCCACTTTTTGCCTCTTATCTTTGGAATAAAACTTTGAAACTTGGAAAACTTGTTCACCACCACAATCTTCATCTGTAGGCAAGAGTACATAACTCTGGCAAGCATTTTGACAGAATTATGGCCCTTTTTGACTTAGAACTTTTGGTTAAGGTTTTTGTTCAAGTCCACTTATTTACATAACCCTTTGAGATAAAGCTTTAAAACTTGGAACACTTGTTAACCATCACAAACTTCATCTGTAGTTAAGAGTATATAACTCTGTCAAGCATTTTGACAGAATTATGGCCCTTTTTAACTCAGAATTTTTGGTTAAGGTTTTTGTTAAAGTCCACTTTTTGCCTCTTACCTTTGGAATAAAGCTTTGAAACTTGGAACACTTGTTTACCACCACAATCTATATCTGTAGGCAAGAGTACATAACTCTGTCAAGCATTTTGACAGAATTATGGCCCTTTTTAACTTAGAACTTTTGGTTAAGGTTTTTGTTAAAGTCCACTTATTTACATAACCCTTTGAGATAAAGCTTTAAAACTTGGAACACTTGTTCACTATCACAAACTTTATCTGTAGGCAAGAGTACATAACTCTGTCAAGCATTTTGACAGAATTATGGCCCTTTTTAACTTAGAACTTTTGGTTAAGGTTTTTGTTCAAGTCCACTTATTTACATAACCCTTTGAGATAAAGCTTTAAAACTTGGAACACTTGTTAACCATCACAAACTTCATCTGTAGTTAAGAGTATATAACTCTGTCAAGCATTTTGACAGAATTATGGCCCTTTTTAACTCAGAATTTTTGGTTAAGGTTTTTGTTAAAGTCCACTTTTTGCCTCTTACCTTTGGAATAAAGCTTTGAAACTTGGAACACTTGTTTACCACCACAATCTATATCTGTAGGCAAGAGTACATAACTCTGTCAAGCATTTTGACAGAATTATGGCCCTTTTTAACTTAGAACTTTTGGTTAAGGTTTTTGTTAAAGTCCACTTATTTACATAACCCTTTGAGATAAAGCTTTAAAACTTGGAACACTTGTTCACTATCACAAACTTTATCTGTAGGCAAGAGTACATAACTTTGTCAAGCATTTTGACAGAATTATGGCCCTTTTTAACTTAGAACTTTTGGTTAAGTTTTTTTGTTAAAGTCTACTTATTTACATAGCCCTTTGAGATAAAGCTTTGAAACTTGGAACACTTATTCACCACCTCAAGCTTCATATGTAGGCAAGAGTACATTACCCTGTCAAGCATTTTAACAGAAATTATTGCCCTTTTTATTAGCTCCACTTTTTCAAAAAGTGGAGCTATTGTCATGACCCTCTCATCGGCGTCGGTGTCGGTGTCGGAGTCGGCATTGGTTAACCTTTTTGTTAAGGTCCTTTTCTCAGAAACCATCAAAGATATTTGATTCATATTTGGTATGTATGTTTACTATCACAAGGGGAACCCATTTCACAAGGGTAGGTAACCCTAAAATTAATATTGCCATAGTTATGCCCCTTTTTCGACTTAGAATTTTCATTGTTGGTTAAGTTTTATGTTCAGGTCCATGTCTCAGAAACTGTCCAAGATATTTGGTTAAAATTTGGTATGCATGTTAACTATTACAAGGGGGACCCATTCCACAAGGGCAGGTAACCCTAAAATTAATTTTGCTATAGTTATCTGCCCTTTCTGACTTAAACTTCCAATACACTATCCAGCACTAAAGAAAGAGGAGCGCGCTGTCTGCGGACAGCTCTTGTTTACTTAAGTTTTTCTCTTTCATTAAAGAGTTCAAAGAGATCCTACATCCTGAATACTATTAAAGATATTTTACTGAGACTGATTACTTGCTTCTAGTATCATTGGACACTATTTTAGTTCACTATCAAGCATTTTTACACTAACAATTCTGAGAATAGTCGAGCGCGCTGTCCTGTGACAGCTCTTGTTGTATGCCCACTTATTTACATAACCCTTTGCGATAAAGCTTTGAAACTTGAAACACTTGTTCACCATCACAACCTTTACCTGTAAAGAGTACATAACTCTGTCAAGCAATTTGATAGAATTATGCCCCGTTTTAATTTAGAATTTTGGTTAAGGTTTTTGTTAAAGTCCACTTATTTACATATATAACCTTTTGAGATAAAGCTTTGAAACTTGGAACACTTGTTCACCATCACAACCTCCACCTGTAGGCAAGAGAACATAACTCTGTCCAATATTTTGACAGAATTATGACCCTTTTTAACTTAAAATTTTGGGTTAAGGTTTTTGTTAAAGTCCATTTATTTGTAATGTCCATTTATTTGCATAACCCTTTGAGATAAAGCTTTGAAACTTGGAACACTTGTTCACCATCACAACCTTTACCTGTAAAGAGTACATAACTCTGTCAAGCAATTTGATAGAATTATGCCCCGTTTTAATTTAGAATTTTGGTTAAGGTTTTTGTTAAAGTCCACTTATTTACATATATAACCTTTTGAGATAAAACTTTGAAACTTGGAACACTTGTTCACCATCACAACCTCCACCTGTAGGCAAGAGAACATAACTCTGTCCAATATTTTGTCAGAATTATGACCCTTTTTAACTTAAAAAATTTGGGTTAAGGTTTTTGTTAAAGTCCATTTATTTGTAATGTCCATTTATTTGCATAACCCTTTGAGATAAAGCTTTGAAACTTGGAACACTTGTTCACCATCAGAAGCTTCATCTGTAGGCAACAGTGAATAACTCTGTCAAGCATTTAGACAGAATTATGGCCCTTTTTAATTTAGATTTTTTGGTTAAGGTTTTTTTGTAAAAGTACACCTATTTACATAACCCTTTGAGATAAAGCCTTGGAACTTGAAACACTTCTCTACCATCACAAGCTTCATCTGTTTGAGAGAAAAAACCCAGGACATATTATGGAATGGCACTGTCTGTCTGTAACATCTCTGACTCGCATTCTGCTTGGTGGATCCTTCTCAAATTACATCACAATGTTTATCTGGACATCCCACAGTACCATGGGTGTGTATCCAAGGTCAAGGTCGCACAATTGGACTTTGAATTTGTGTTTAGCATTTGCGTTTAGCAAATATGTTAACCTCAGTTTATGTTGAACAAGGCCTCGACGGGCGTATATTGTGCCCACTTGCACTCTTGTTACCTATACCAATACATCCTGTGTACATAATTATGCCATCATAGAAATTCAGCTGATAAATATTCATGATGTCATTATTTCTTTTATGAATATTAAGCAAGGAGTGGGTTAAACATGTAACAGGTAAGTGACAAATACTTCACTAGTCCTGTTAATTGGCCAGCCAAAACAACATCATATTCTGAATGAAGATGCTCAAATGTTAAAGTTTCTGTAGCAAAAGCATTAACATAAGAAAACCTAATAATTTCTATTGTAACAGATTGGATCTAGATACATGTTATTGTAGTAATAAAAGATATTACCAGATGCATTTTACAAATGTTATTATGTCCTCCAATCAGAGTTGGGGGACATATTGTGTTTACTCCATTTCTTCTTTTTATTAATATTCTTTCTTTCGATTTTTTTTCCTTCTTCTTCTTGAATGGTGGGCTCTGATTGGTCGAAATTTAGATATTGTTCGATGTTGCTGAAAATTGGTATGATGGGGGTATTTTGGTACCCCAAACTCAATCGTAGGCATTTCGAAAGAGTTAGTAAACATGGTAATGAAATGGTCTCCTCTGATTGGTCAAAATTTAGATATTGTTAGATTTTGTTGAAAATTGGTAAGTAGGGGTATTAGTTATAGCTCGAACAATTTGACCTGGACCCTCACCTTTATGCAGAATACATAATGAGAGAGATGACGCGGTATAAATAAAACTCCGCTGGTAAATCGTGAAGTCTATTCTCGCTGAAATAAACCAGTGCATATGTAAACCATACCATACAATCACAAGTGTGTCCATGCATAGTTGCTTACCGGGACAGGTGCCAAGGATAAACCCGTGCAATGTTACGAATATTTTTATTTATTCAAATAAGGTAGGTCAGGGTCCAGGTCAAATTGTTCGAGCTATAGTAGGAGTATATCACTTTGGGGACATTCTCTGAAGGATTCCATTACGATTAGATCTTGTTGCCCATAATTTAACCCTTTCCCTGTTCAATATTCATATGAGACATGATGAGATAATGAATATTTATGAGCTGATGTTTTATGACGTCATATGTACATAGGATGATTTGTATTGGTAGAAACTGGAGATTCAGATCTATTGTTATTTCATAAGAAAACAGAGCAGATCCTGATCAGACAGCTGTTCTGGGAGCCATCTGATCTGGGTCTGCTCTGTTTACAAAGTCATTTATATGAAGGTAAGGGTTAATGAATGATGTAAAAAGTTCATTGAAATTTGGAGAAATTTTAAATAAAAAATCTTTGTTGATTGGCAGTTGAAAGAAAACATTGGTGACAAATATGCAGACTGGATGGCAGAGACGGAGAGGAGGATACAGGAGCTCCAGGACACCAACAATGTATTGTAAGTCCAGTTAATATGTAATCCCTAGTGGCCGACCTTTTTATTATGATCTCATATTTAACCTTTTACTTGTTCAGTATTCATATAACAAATAATGACATAATGGATTTTTATTTGCTGAATTTTATAGTGGTACATAAGATATAATTTGATATAAAACACAAAAAAAAACCAACAGATCCCTTCAGGAGAGTGTTATTGATATCAGTTTTTCATATAAATTGTTTCGTTACTATTCCTGTATGACTTAAGGCCTGACTGAGGACACTTGATATAAATGCAAGTATATACAAGTATACTTTGATTGAGACACATTTAGTGTAAAATCCATGTACGTAAACATACAATCATACACAAAGTAAAAATAAAAAGTAGGCCTGTATCAGACAGCTTCAGAAGGAGTTGACTGATCAGGGTCTGCTCTGTTTGCTTGTCCCTTTATTCCATGAATGTTCATGTAAGAACTAGTGGCATCCTGAATACTAATTTGCTGAATTTTTTATAATGGCAAATGAATAGAGGATATTTTTTTTCATGGCAGAAACTGTAGAATCGATCTATATATTCCATAGGCAAACAGAGCAGACCCTTTTCATAGGGCTCCTAGAAGGTCTTTTCTGTTTGCATATCTTTGGTTATTAGCCGGATTTTGGAAAAAAATATCGGCTTATAGTTTGGCGAAAACCGGGCAGTCAGGCGGGCGGGCGGTGTGCAGTCGTTAAGAAAACTTTAACATTGCTTATAACTTCTGAATTACTTAAGCTAGACCATTCATATTTGGTATGCAGATACCTTGGGTGAAGGCCTTTCTCTTGATACAAAGATACATGAAATCAGGTCAAGGTCAAGGTCACTACTTCGAAAAGTTTGCCGTTTTTAACCAACTTTAACATTGCTATAACTTCTGAACTACAAATGCTAGGCAATTCATATTTGGTATACATATAGCTTGGACAAAGGCCTTTCACTTGATACAAGGATATATGAAATCAGGTCAAGGTCATTATTATACTGCAAAGTAAAATCCTCACTTCTGATTGTTTAACTAGCCGTGTACATGAGTCCATGTACCCTGTGAGCTGACAGGGTACATGGAAATTCCCCGTGGCAGGCCCAACATTATGATGATCAGAAACCAAATGACCGACTTCTCGACTCCGCTAAACAGTAGCAAAATTCATAACAGACAACTATTGATACGTAAAGAAAAAAATGCAGAAATGAATTTAAAAAAACACTTTTGGTTTGAAATGACCAATAAAACAGTTTTTAGAGGAGTTATTATATCGTCCATCCATCTATTATAACATGAACGCCGATGAAATACAATAGCACACCACTTCGGATACCTTCGTGTAGAAATAATGTATTGAGGCGCTATTAGGGGAATTATCGTGTTTAGTGATTACGGTAAATATGCCAAAATGGATTTATATAAATTATCCGAACCGTAAAACTTTGCAGTATAATAAATTCGTTATACAGTTCTTTCCCAGGGTGCATGACGATTTATTCCCGGCTGGTAAAATCATGTAACCCTCGCCTAACGGCTCAGGCAACATGATTTTCCTCAGCCGGGAATAAATCGTCATGTACCCTGGGACAGAACTGTATAACTAATAAGGTCACTATTTCCAAAACTTTGCTGTTGTCACCAAAACTTTAACATTGCTTATAACTTCTGAATTACTTAAGCTAGACCCTTCATATTTGGTATGCAGATAGCTTTGGTGCAGGCCTTTCACTTGATATAAGGATACATGTAATCAGGTCAAGGTCAAGGTCACTATTTCCAAAACTTTGCCATTTTTAACAAAAGTTTATTATTGCTATAACTACTGAACTACAAATGCTAGAGCATTCATATTTGGTATACAGATAATTTGGGTGAAGGCCTTTCACTTGATACAAGGATACATGAAATCAGGTCAAGGTCAAGGTCACTATTTCCAAAACTTTGCCGTTTTTAACAAACTTTAACATTGCTATAACTTCTATACTACAAATGCTAGGCAATTCATATTTGGTATATATATATATAGCTTGGGTGAAGGCCTTTCACTTGATACAAGGATACATAAAATCAGGTCAAGGTCAAGGTCACTATTTCCAAAACTTTGCCGTTTTTAACGAACTTTTTAACATTGCTAAAACTTCTGAACTACAAATGCTAGGCAATTCATCTGTGGTGTACAAATAGCTTTGTTGAAGGCGTTTCAGTTGATACAAGGATACATGAAATTGGGTCAAGGTCACTATATTGAAAACTTGACTGTTTTTAACAACCTTTAACATTTTGCTATTACTTCTGATCCACAAGTGCTGGGCTATTCACCTTTGGTATTCAGATAGCTTTGATAAGGACCTTATGGATGAAAAAAAGATGCCTGAAATCAGGTCAAGGTCACTATTTTGAAACATTGGCTGTCATTAAAATGTTGTTATAACTTCTGAACTACATAGGCTAGACAATTTATATTTGGTATGCAGATAGCTTGGGTGAAGGCCTTTCAGTTGATATAAGGATACAAGAAATTGGGTCAAGATCAACACAAAAAATCCGGCTTTAGTGCGGTTTCCGCATTTTTTGCTTGTACAATGTTTTTCTCTACTTTTGCCCTTGGTTATAAATTTCATTTTGTTATATTTACACCCCTGCAAACAAAGTTTGAGGGGCGTATTCTGCAATCAACTTAGTGTTCGGTCCATTAGCATTTAAACATGTGTAGATGGTGTTGTGAACTTCTCCTTCAGTTTGAAAGTTGTTGGACTGATACTTGTGATACGTAATAACCATGAATAGTAAATGTACAAGACGCACTTTCACTTGTTTACCACCTGGCATTGTAGAAATATCTATTTTCAAATGACATCTCCTCTGAAACTGCTGACCCGATCTTAACGAAATTTTGTCAGAAGCATCAGTGGCTAGGGGGAACGAAACGTTGTTCACATTATGACCCCCGGCCAAAAATGGCCCCTTATCAGTTTTTCATGGGAAAAATATAAATTATTATTTTTCTCTGAAACCATAAGGCTTAGACCTTTAATTAATGGCATACTGCTTTGCCTTGTGGTTCTCTACCAAGGGTTGTACAAATGATTTTTTGTGGTCAAAAATGGCTCCCACCCCTGGGGTTATCTCAGGTGAGCGCTTCAGGGCCTCATGGCCCTCTTGTTGGTTGAGTTGTCCGTCATTCTGTCACACTCATGTCTGCTCCATATCTCTCACAAATATTGAAGGATTTCAGAACGCTTTGGCACAAATGTTGGACTCAACAAGACCATGTGCTGAGTGTTCAATTCAGGCACGTGGGTAAAATGTCAAGGTCACAATTCAAGGTCAAATGTTTTTAGCCACACCCTTTGTGTCCACTCCATATCTCTTAAACCCTTGGAAGGATTTCAAAATGCTGTGGCACAAATGTTTTCCATAACAAGCCGATGTGCAGACAGCAAGATTCAGGCACATTCTTCAAAGATCAAGGTCACAATTCAAGGTCAAATGTTTTTAGCCTTAATTTTCATATCTGGTCCACATTTGTATAACCCTTGGAAGGATTCCAAAATCCTGTGGCACAAATGTTCTCCTTAACAAGCCGATGTGCAGACAGCAGGATTCAGGCATATGGGTCAAAGGTCAAGGTCACAATTCAAGGTCATAATTCAAGGTTAATTATTCACACTTTCTTGTCCGGACGATAACTCCTTTATGGCTATTGCCATTTGATTGAAACTTTGTACATGGAAAGAGCATGATGAGAGGAAGTGTCATGTATAAGGGCCATAACTCTGGCTTCAATACTTTTGGAGTTATTGCCCTTTATTACATATTTTTCTCCGATCAATAACACCTGTTCTACTGATGCTATTTAAATGACATTTCACTTATTGAAAGAGCATGATGGAAGGAAGTGTTATGCAGATGTTTCATAACTCTGGCTTCAATAATATTGGAGTTGTTGCCCCGATTTTCTGCAGAGTTATGGGACTTTGTAATTTTTACATGGAAATTTTGTCTGCAGGGTTTCTCCAAAACCTTTAATTGGATATTCATTAAATTCCACCAGGGAATGAAAAGCATCATGTCTAGTGGTGCATATCTTATTCCTGTTCCGGTTTGATGGTTTTCTGCAGAGTTATGGGACTTTGGAAAATTTTGTCCACACACTGGGGAAGACATCAGTTTTTGTATCAAAATCAATTCTAGTTTTGGCATGAGAAACAAGGTTAGTTGATGTCTTGAACTCCCTCATTTTGAAAGTTATTGAATTGATACTTGCAACACATAATAACCTCGAATAGTAGATGTGCAGGATGCAATATTCATGTGTTTACCGCCAGGCATTGCAAATTATCTCCCCTTGAACTTTGAGTATTTTCTGTCATATTGGCCTGAAACAAGGTTAGTTGGTGTCCTGAACTCCTTAAAGTTGAAAGTTATTGAACTGATACTTGCCATACATAACCACGAAAAGTAGATTTGCAAGATGCAATTTGGGTAGTTGATGTTGCATTATCAGCCCCTGTATTTGTGATCAAGGCTGCCATGTGGTGAGGGGGGGTGTCACCTTTAGTAATAGTTCTAGTACTGTTGAGCCTGCTTGCAGTCAGCTTGACATGGTCCTGCAATTGTGGATTAGTATATGTGCATCTGTGCATGCATATATATGTGCATCTGTCCAATTTCGTTTGGGCCATAACCCTTTTTCCATGGAAAAATTTCATAAGCCAACAGAGCAGAACCTGATCAGGAGCTTAATACAGGAGCTATCTGGTCTTGGACTACTCTTTTTTGCAAATGTGTGAAGATGTGCTTATATGAAGGAAAGGGTTAATTTGTATAAATGTTCTGAATAACCATTCTTCTGAAACACCTTGTCTGACAAATACATGTTTCCCTTTTGCAGAAGAACCTACTTACATCGATCTGGGACACAATTACCACCAAATATGTGACTGCCATAACCACAGCAGCAGCATGAGTGATATGAGTGTAATAGAGGATGACTGGGGCCAGCATGCTTGAGTGAAACATGGGGGAAGGGCTGGGATATTGACAGTAGTGTGATGTAGCCATTCACCAGCACCTAGGGCACAACCTGGTCCCTTACACAGGAGACACCTAATTTAGGTGTCTGCTAGTTTGCACAATTGAACTTCTTCACTCCAACCCACTGCAAAATGATGTTCTCTATATTATAGGAACTGTCCTATGAAAAGCCGTATAGAAGAGGAATACTGTTTTCTCCCTAATACATTTGTAAATGCTTCCGCTCTTATAAATGCCCTTACTTGTGGAGAAAAACTGGCGATGAATAAAATAACACAAAATCTATGGTATAACCGTTAATAAAGAAATATAGGGGTTTTTATGCCCCCGTTGACGATAGTCAGGGGACATTATGTTTTGCACCTGTCCGTCCGTCCGTCTGCCCGTCCGTCACGCTTTTACGTGCAGTTAGTACATGCAGTTGGTTGTCACGTTTTTTTCATGGTCTTATATCTCAGTAACCACTATATCTATTGGTATGGAATTGCATATACACATTAACCACCATCTATAATTTCATTGCGCACCCAGGCCATGCTGCCAGCAAGCCTAAGGTCAAGGTCAAATGACTTGGAAATTTTACGTGCAGTTGGTTGTCACATTTACGTGCAGTTGGTTGTCACTGTTTTTCATTGTCTTATATCTCAGTAACCACTATTGGCATGGAATTGTATACATGTATACATATTAAACACCATCGATACTTTCATTGCGCACCCACTCTATGCTGCCCACAAGCCCAAGGTCAAGGTCAAATTACTTAGGAATTTTACGTGCAGCTAGGCAAGCACCACCACAGGGGCATCGTTGTGTCTTACAGACACAATTTTCTAGTTTAAGATACATGTACAAGTGGTAGCTTAATGCAGAATGAAAGCAAGGCAGAAAGCTCCCATGGGAGCTTTCTGTACTGCTTTCATTCTGCATTAAGCAACCACCTGTGTACAAAATGCAAGATGTTCCTTTTAAAAAATGTTATGCCTTGGATGTGTTTATCAGAGATAATACAGTATGTATTATTAAAACCTAGGTAGAATAGTTTTTATATCTGCCAAACCCAGTCTTGTTGGTACATGTACTCATTAGAATTACTTCAATGAGCCAGTTCTAATGAGTGCCAGTATGATATGGGTTGGGCTAAGAAATAATAGGTTTAGATAGATTGGTACTCCTCTTTATCTACGGCTTTGGTCTCAAGGCGTAAACAGTTTCATGTATCATCTCAGCGAAGCACTTTGTTTAACGTATTTGTAGCTATGCTTTAACCCTTTTAATGCAGGACATTTGCAAATGGTGTAGACCCAGATCAGAGGGCTCTAGGGTCTGCACTGTTTGTCATTCAAAATACTCTAGTAAGTTTCACCATTTTCTCCATAAATAGACCTTTTTATGCCTTTGCAAACAGAGTAGACCCAGATCAGACGGCTCCTATAGGATTCATCTGATCAGGTTCTGCTCTGTTTGCTTTTGAAACTACATAGCCAAAATTTCCGGTGTTCATGTTCCATTTTAAAAAATAATCCAATTAATGTTCATGATGTCATTTTTTCTTACATAAATATATATGAAGTAAAGTATTAAGCCGACTCAGTAGTTAAACACCGATGGGTTATTGTACTTTGAAAATTCAGCATTGAAAGGGTTAAAATAATGCATTACTGAATTGTTTGCTATATTTTTACAAAATCTTTTGTGAACTCTGCTTGTTTACTGTAATTTAACGTCGAGTATGGGAAATGGTTATCATCACTAGTTACTTTTTGTTTAGGAACTTTGCTATGTAACACTTGTAGAGTACCAATGAACCTTCTACATTGTATATGGATATATTATTGATCTGATCTACTTTTGCACTTCTACATTTGACTGCTTAGTATTATGCATGTCAAGCATTCTCGATAAATTGTTTATTTATTATTTGTGTTCGTTTAACCCTTTCCTTCATGCAAATGCTTTTGATATACAGTAGCAGCCATCGAAAACAGGTCTAATTATGGGTCTGTAAGACAGGTGGTAGCTAAATGCAAGTCAAAAGCAATGCAGACAGCTCCTTTACTTGTGCCCTGCATTAAACAACCACCTCCTCTTTAAGACGCCTATGTTCAATAAATGAATAGCCGCTTAGGACAGGTTCTACCGTAGGTTAGTTTTAGATTTTGAAAAGGTGTGAAAGGCATTTATATGAAGTAAAGTGTTAACCCTTTCTTTCATATAAACTCTGTTTAATGCATTTGCAAACAGAGTAGACCCTGTTGTAGGAGTCATCTGGGTCCATGCTTATAAAAACTTTTAGTTGAGTCTGAGAACGTTCTCAAGCATTTGATTGGTCAGATTTGAGCCTTTGGCTCAAATCTGACCAATCAAAAGCTTGAGAACTCAAATCTGACCAATCAAAAGCTTGAGAACAAAACTCAGACTCAACTAAAAGCTTTATAAGCATGGACCCAGATCAAAGTCTGCTGTTTGCTTATGAAATTGTAATAGATTGGTCTCTACAGTTTCTACCAATACTAAAAATTTATTTATAAATTTCATAATATAAACATTCAGCTAATAAATATTCATGAGGTCATTATTTCTAACATGAATATTTAATAGGGAAATGGTTTATTAAAGGACATAAGTAAGTAGTTCAGAGGTAAGGATTCAGGTCTGCAGCTGAGTGCTTGATCTTGATCCATATGGTTTCCAATGCAGATCACTGTTTATATTTGTATTTTTTTTATTGATGATTATTGTATACCTCACCAGTGCTGTAAAATTATTATAATTGTTACTCACCCTTAACCCTTCCCCACTTACAAACACCATTTTATACCTTTGCAAACAGAGTAGACCAAGATCAGATGGCTCCTGTAAGAGCCATCTGATCAGGGTCTGCAGTTTGCTTATGAAATTATGTAGTTATATAGATATGATTTTACAGTTTTTGCCATGGTCAAAAGTTCCTGTTTTCAAATAATATGATAAAAGTTCATCATACATGGATATCCATGAGGTAAAGGGTTGCAGTAGAACCTGTCCTAAGTGGACATTCATTTATTGAACAAAGGAGTCTTAAAAAAGCAGGTGGTTGCTTAATGCAGGACAAAAGTAATGCAGAAAGCTCCTCTAGGAGCTTTCTGCATTACTTTTGCCCTGCATTTAGCTACCACCTGTCTAACAGACCCGTAATTAGACCTCTTTTTGATGCTCGCTTAAGACAGGTTCTTCTGTACTTTAATTCAAATTAATGATTGTAAATTACCATATACAATGCCTGTGATACAAGATTCTGTGATATACAAGGACTGTGATTTTAAACATATAAAGCATTGTGTGGAATTCTTTTTCTTATCATACACTGTTGCATTACTATGTCGTTCATGGAGTTGACTTTTGTCTCATCCATTTTAGATTTGTATTTATTTAGTATTTTATATATTGTCCATTATACATGTAGATAAATTATTGTTTTGAACCAAATTCATAATGCATTATACACATAGATTATATTTTTACAATGAGTGAATATTTTTTTTTATCAAAGGGTTTACAGACGTCCAAATAAGATGTGTAAATTTAAACATTTTCAAGAATAGCTCCTTTATTTCTCCAACAAACCCTATACTGTGACCACTTAAGGAGACGATTCTAAAGAGTGGTCCCAATATAGGGTTTGGTGGGGAAATGATGATTTTATTATTTTGGTACACACCTCTATCTGTAGCTCTTGGTTTACCAAGAATAGCACTTGTCATTGCAATGACAAATGTTGACAAACGAATAAAGGGACAGACAGCTGTGAAGGAAATCAAATGTCTAAAGAATAACTTTTACTGGGATAGAGATATGGAAACCAAACTTGGTATGTTAGTATATTACATAAAGGCCTTAGTGCACGACTGTTATAACTACACCAGGTGTAGTTGTAACAGTCGTGCACTAAGGCCTTTATGTAACAGTCTTGCACTAAGGCCTTTATGTAAGATACTAACATACCAAGTTTGGTTTCCGTATCTCAATCCCAGTGACCATTTAGGAAGAATTTGTGATGATCTTTGTAGTTAGGATCCAGTTAAGATGTTGAGTAACTTGGCATCAGGAGCTCTACTGTTTGACACTCTGTCACTACTTTGGAAAAAAAAGTAGAAGAAAAATTGCTGAAAAAGTGGAAGAAAAAAAATTGCTGTAAGAATTTGAAAAGATCATATTTCAATTGGTTATAATGGTTAACCCTTCACTCCATAAATACACCTTTGCAAACACAGTAGACCCAGATCAGATGGCTTCTGTAGGAACTGTCTGATATAGATCTGTTTCTACATTTTCTGTCATGGCTACTATAACTTCAGTTCATGTACCATTAAAGAAAATCATCTAGTTAACCCATTCTCTCATTGGCTATTTTTAGACCCAATCTCTCTGAATAAATCTATTGAAAAGGAACATTTACAAGCAAAAAGTTAATTAGAATTGTGTAGTTTTGAAATCATTGTGATAAATAGAGCATTTGGTTTCAAAAAGTGACTTTTGCAAAAGGCATCAGTATGAGGGAATTGGTTAATATCCATTATTATTATTGCTTACATCAGTATCGATGGAGCTGGGTATTCATGGAGCTGAGACACTGATTGATATTTATGAAGACCGTTCTGACCCAAAGGGGCCATAATAATCACAAGCCAAATCCAATTAAGTGCCTTGTTTGTCGTTCTTTAATCTCTTTGTCACATATCCGTATATATATACATTTGTGCATGTATCATGTTCCTGAAATAGATTTCTATGTATACGTATTGTAGAATTTATGTAAGCCAAATGTGTTTAAATTCTTGAACATATGAACCAGTTACACTATGTACCAAATTATACACCATATTCCATATATTGGAGGCCATACTTCTACAAGGCAGGTGTAACTAAACTACTACTTTTGTTGAGAATTTTGTGGTAAATCATGTCTCATTAGAAATATTGGCCAGTAGAAGTACAATTGTTTTATTTAACCCTTTGCTACATAGATATGCCGTTTAACGCTTTTGCCAAGAGGAGTAGACCCAGGTGATATTATTCCCGTTGGAGCCGTGATAAGGAGCTGCTCTTTTTGCTTTATATGAAATAATATAGATCTGATTCTACAATTTCTGAAATGGCCAAACTTTTCTTTGTTCATATGGCCATTATAAAAAAGTTAACCCTTTCCCTCATATAAACTTGTTTTCACACATCTGTATTGAAAAAGGTATTGAAATTTGGAATAAACATAGAACAAGGAAAGGTTTATTGAATATATCATGAAGTCTTACATATAAACATTCATGGAGTTATGGGTTAACCCTTTCCCTCATATAAACATGCTTTCACGCATTTGCAAACAGAGTAGACCCAGATCAGATGGCTCCTATAGGAGCCGTCTGATCAGGGTCTGCTCTGTTTGCTATTGGAATTTGATAGTTCTGTTTCTTTACTTTCTAAAATGGCTGCAATGTTCCACCTTCCATACTTCCAATATAACTATAAGTTGTCCTTGAATATTCAGTAGATAGTGAAATTTGGAATAGACATAGAACAGGGAAAGGGTTATATGTGGTTATACTGTTAGATCACCTGTGTGACTTCTCAGGATGAGTTTAGTATTTCAGCAGATAGTCTGGCATTCTGCATCTGAATGTCAACATGTCTCAAACGTTAAACCCTTCCTCTCATAGAGTTGTCTTTTATGCCTTTGCAAACACGGTAGACCTAGATAAGATGGCTCATGTAGGAGCTGTTTGATCAGGGTCTGCTGTGTTTGCTTATGGAATTAATATTGACCTGATTCTACAGTTTCTGGCGTGGCCAAAACATCGAATACATGTACCAGTATAAACTTTCTGTTACTTAATACTATATTTCAGAAAAAGTTAAGCCAATCTTTTGCATTCTGCCTCGCAATATTCACCTGTTTCACATGCTAAGACATCATTATTTCTTACATGAGTATTCATGGAGGAAAGGGTTATCCCCATCCCGATATCCCCAAACCTGACTCACATGTGCTGACAGCTTAGATCCAGATGAATAACTTGGCGGGATTCAAGCCTCATCAGGATCCAAGCTGTTTGAAACTCAGTGAATAGTTGCTCAAAACTGGGATCGATTCTAAAGTAGCCAAACTTGCACTAAATCAGTATTTGAGTAGTTTCTGCAGCAGGGTAGGGTTAACCCATTCCCTCAAAGGCTATTTTTAGATCCAACCTATTTGAATAAATCTACCAAAAAGGAGCATTAACTAGAGAAAAGGAAATATTTAGAATTTTGTAGTTTGAAACCATTGTGATAAATAGAGCATTTGCTCCTATAGGAGCAAATGCTCTATTTATCACAATGGTTTCAACAGGTGACTTTTGCAGAGGCATCAAAAGCGTCAATATGAGGGAATGGGTTAAATAGATATACATGTGTATTTGAATGTACCCCGGTAGCCATTTTGTATGAAACAGTTGGCTAAGTTATGAAATGTTTTGGTACATACATTCTGTTTGCAATACAGTGGTTGACGTGGGCTTATGACTAAAGCTGAGCGATATATGACTGTTATAAATCACTCGTTTTGAATCTTGTCTCAATTTGATTAAGCCCATTAGTTATAATTTATTTTTTCAGAGATATACATGTATTAACACAGATCTGTGGGTAGCCATTTTGTATGAAACAGTTGGCTAAGTTATGAAATGTTTTGGTACATACATTCTGTTTGCAATACAGTGGTTGACGTGGGCTTATGACTAAAGCTGAGCGATATATGACTGTTATAAATCACTCGTTTTGAATCTTGTCTCAATTTGATTAAGCCCATTAGTTATAATTTATTTTTTCAGAGATATACATGTATTAACACAGATCTGTTTAGTGCCCATGTAATGAATAAACCTGTGGGTCTGTAAGAACAGATGGTTGCTTAACCCTTTACTCCATGAATATTCATGTAAGGAATAATGACATCATGAATATTAAAGAGACTAATTATAATAGTATATGGTAACACAGGTACTGTACGTTGGCAAACAGAGCAGAACCAGAGCAGGTCACTCCTAAAGGAGCCATCTGAGCTGGGCCTACTCTGTTTGCAAAGGCATAGAAAGGTGTATTTATGGAGTAAAGGGTTAACCCTTTCCCTGTTCTATGTTTATTCCAAATTTCAGTAATTGCTGAATACTCATGGACAAAATAGTTATAATGAAATATGGAAAGTGGAACATTGTAGCCATTTTAGAAAGTAAACAGATCAATCAGATTCCATTAACAAACAGAACAGACCCTGATCAGACGGCTCTTATAGGGACCAGCTGATCTTGGTCTATTCTGTTTGCAAATACATAAAATTCTAATGAGTAGCAGCAAGATAGGATTTGACTGAGATATGAGGTTTTTAAAGACTTCAAACTTCAAAGACCAGCATACCCCTTTAATGGGACCTTATACACAGACTGTCTACAATCTCGTAAATACTCACAATGTCCTAATTGCTCACAGAACTAAATAGTGAGAATGGACACTTTCGCGTTGTGTACAGGATTTTTTTGTCAGTCAGAGTCACATGCTTGATGATTCTCGCCTCAGAATGTGAGATATGGACAGTGGAGCCTCAGACTGGCGGGTACTCTGCTCTGTACACTGGTCAACAGTGTCAACAAACCCTACACTTGCATATGACCTCAAAAACCTGTCCACATCTTGGTCAAGAACAAAAGAAATGTTACTGATGTTATCCTTCTTTGCAGATGATTCAACAGCCGCCATCTTTTCATCTGCGATTTTAACACCTTCTTTGAGCTTTTCGAGGACATTTATCATGGTCGTTACATCAGCAGATTGTTTAATTGTTTCTAATGTGCTATTCATTTCCAGTAAAAATGTCACCAAGTCATAAAACCCCTTTCTCTGTTCCAGATGTATTTTATTGTGCATTTCAACTTCTTCCCTTAACAACAAGATTTGCTTTTTAGCTGAGGCGAAAGTTGCCTCCAGATTTTTCTCTAGCTTGTTCAAGCTGGCAAGTGTTTCTGTTTTACTGTCTGTAAATTGTTGATCGCTCTTGCACAAGTCTCGAGATTTTCTCAAGTGCTTGTCAATCGTATTCTTAAGCGACTCAATCGTCGGACTGATCACGTGACCGACCTTCGTCACTGAATCTATCGAACAAGTTCCATGTTCACGTGCCGCACATTCCCAACATATTACCCGCGCATGCGTAAAACAGTAAACTTCACGTGGTTTGTCATCATGTTGAGTACAGGTATTCATATCCGAATATTCGCATTCTTGGTTGCGTGTTTCGTGTACATTTATGGTTTGAAGGAGCGAACTTAGCAGTGTATCTGTAGGAAGGTTTTTAATCCATCCCCTTATGTCACGAGTATGCTGTGCTTGTATCATTGTATTGTTTCTGCACACAGGACACTGAAACGTGGCATCGGTTATTGTTCGTGTCACGTGATCTATCAGACACTGTTCGCAAAACGCATGCTCGCACGGAAGTGTTTTGGGGGTGCTGAATTGCTCCAGACAAATAGCACAGCTCAGGTAATCAGCTCTCAAATTCTGCACCAACCTCTTTGCCATTTTCTGTAGTTTGTCAACACCGGTCCTACAAATCGGAACAAACTGTTCATTTGTAATAGATCTACCCGAAAAAAAATGTGTGTGTCATATGCTTGAACATGGTGACATATGAATGGATCAGTTTCTGTGTCGCCTGTCCTTCTGTTTGTGACTAGTGTCTGTCTTGCTTTATTGCCACGCTTTCACGTAACCCTTTCCCGCATTTAAACCTTTCCATGTTCTAAATTATTCCAAATATCAATACCTACTGAATATTCATGGACAAAATAGTTATAATAAAATACGAAAGATGGAACATTGTAGGTATTTTAGACACTAAAGAAACAACTATCAAATTCCATTAGCAAACAGAGCAGACCATGATCAGACGGCTCCTATAGGAGTCGTCTGATCTGGGTCTACTCTGTAAAAGCGTAGAAGACATATTTAAGGGGTAAATGGTTAAATGCTTTTTCCACGCCTTTGCAGACAGAATAAACTCTGGGTCCATGCTTATACAGCTTTTAGTTGAGTCTGAGTTTCGTTCTCAAGCTTTTGATTGGTCAGATTTGAGTTCTCAAGCTTTTGATTGATCAGATTTGAGCCTTTGTCAGATTTGAGCCAAAGGCTCAAATCTGACCAATCAAAAACTTGAGAACGAACTCAGACTCAACTAAAAGTTTTATAAGCATGGACCCAGATGTTTGTATCGGGTCTTTACGTCTTTACGTGGCTTTAACAATAATTCAGTCATATCATGACGTCCAGCTAATTACAAGACTTTTCAGTGGAGGAAGGCGGTTTTTCCGTGCGTACAACAGATTGCATAGTTTCGTGCACTGAACATCCGGGTAGAACCACTGACCTACCGCAAGCCAAACTTCGATAACATACAGATATTATAGTCAAACAACTAGGTCTGACGGGTCACGGGTTCGCCGAGTCCATTTTTAAGGGAGATCAGCATTTCGGATATCCACGTGCCATTTATAAAAGAAAATGTTCAGTTATAGGTATAAAGAATGAGCGCATTAGTTATCGGAAATATAGCGTAGTGGATAAGTCGTAGGACCATAAAGAAGTATATGATCGGCAAACATTTTATTAGGCGCAGGTTCGAGTCTCGCATCAACCTAAAATATTTTTTTGCTAAAAATATTAAGGAAAGTCCCCTTAAGAGCATTCGTTTTGTTGTGCATTAAGAAGCCACTTGTACAAGACATTTGCTAAAACTTATATTGATATTCATATTTTAGCATCGATTTATTATTGAAAATATGGCTAATATAGGACTCGAACTCAAACAAAGGCACCATTCCCAAACATAGACGAATATGTGCATAAATGGCCAATACAATTATACAATATGACATAAAATAATACTCCTACTATTCATTCGAAATTAAAAAAAAGTTTAAGGTCGACACGGGATTCGAACCCACGCTCAATAAAAACTACTCTCGCAATGTCTTCTGCGTACCTAGACTTCACCCACTGCGCTAAACTGCTGACAACAATTCTGCCTTCAATTTTATCTTATATACTAAACTCGTCTGTTTAAAAAATGGTCCGAGAACATGCGGAATGCTGATCTCCCTAAAAAATGGACTCGGCTGACCTTTGACACGTCAGACCTAGTTGTTTGACTATAGCAAGTATAGTTCGATTTTGACCCGTGAGCTGTGACCTTTAGGACCAGTCCACCCGTAGAGGTAAAACTCGTCACAAACCATGTATTTATTCCGGAGTTACCAGTGGTAATACAGACAAGCAATAAGCATATACAGTAAAACCTCTCTATAACGGCCACTAAATTGTGTTAATTAGTTTGTATTTAGGGCAGGTGGCTGCTTAAAGCAAGGTGAAAGTAAAACAGAACGCTCCTACACCTTGCTTTACACCCTTCCCCTCATGTAACTACTTTTTCACGACTTTGCAAACAGCGTAGACCCAGATCAGACAGTAGCCGTGTGATCTATGTCTACCCTGATTGCTTATGAAATCATAATAGATATGACTATAGTTTCTACCAATACCAACAGATTCTATGTTCATATGCCGTTACAACAATTCAGCTAATGAATATTAATGACGTCATTATTTCTGATAAGAATATTCTACAGGAAAGGGGTTGTCATTTACAAACGAATAACTTCGTATTCCATCATGACACGAACTGCATGACTGACACTTTGTTTGTTTGCTTCAAAGGGACGAACATTTAACGAATAAATTGAAGCATACGACCAAATGTTATAATCGCAATATACAGATCAATGTGTCAGCGAAAATTTAATAACTTTTACAAAATAATAGCAACATAAATTTTTTTACTAACCTGGAATAAGCTTTGTATCAAACTTCAAACGTGTTGGGGACTTTAATCAATACAACCAACCAAATCAACTATGTGGAAGTTCTAAATGTTAATAATCAATAATCATTTGACTGTAGGACGTCTGTAATGTGACTGGGTCGTGCTTAGTATGTCTACCTGACTACACAGTACAGGGGTACCTCTCTAAAGCAACTACGTAATGAACAAGTCTGGGTGTCTTTAAAAAGCATCTAGTTGCTTAATGCAGGTCGAAAGTAATGAAGAAATCGTCCTGCATTAAGCTACCACATGTCTGTAAGCTAAAGAATTGGACATATCTTTGACGGTAGCTTAAGAGGGGGTGTACAGTAGTTTCTATTCATTCTTACGTGTGACGAAAATTTAGAACTGAAAAGAGAAAATCAATAACTATATACACAGTTTAAATCTTCACTGAACAAAATAACTAGTTTACGACAGCTCAAAATTTGACCGGCTTTGTATTTCAAACATGTCATGTTGTCATTTTCTACCAAACATTCAACACGAGAAACAAACTGTTTGGATCCAAACAAGACGCTAAGCAAGCCTCATCTGGATCCAAACTGTTTGCAAAAAAACGGGATTTTTTTTAATCTATCCGATGTGTGTTCAGGTTTTTATTCACTCTCCCAGGCTGCATTAACCGTCACAGTGCAGGACACGAGTCACTGATGGCTTTTGAAAACAGTTTAGATCCAGATGAGAGGGCTCCTCTACATATCATGGTCTATACTGTTTATTGTGTTACACTTTTCTTTAGATCCGTAAATATTCACCATATGCTTGACCTGTTTGAATTTTGGAATAGTCTATTTGTACGGGTTAAGTATCGAATATGGAATTGAATTGAGTGAAGCAGATGATGACAGGTTCATCTGATAATATTTTTACTTATCAGTAAGCACGTAAAGAATATACCTTTCCAACAGTTATTATGTCGCCTGGTGACTCATGTCCTCTGCTGATTATGATGTCGTCTGCTGATTATTATGTCGCCCGCTGTAATAATGGCGTCTGCTATTCAGTTAACAATGTCCTTTATATAAACGTGTTTTCACGCATTTACAAACAGAGGAGACCCAGATCAGACGGCTCCTAGAGGAGTCGTCTGATCAGAGTCTGTTCTGTTTGCTAAAGGAATTTAATAGATCTGTTTCTTTACTTTCTAAAATGGCTACAATGTTCCACCTTCCATATTCCATTATAAATGTTTTGTCTATGAATATTCAGTGAAATTTGACTAAATATGGAACATGATACGGGTTAAATTATCGTTAATTATAATGTCGTTTGATTGCATCTCATTTCATACAAGCTGATATATATATAGGTACCAATAGCGTCTCTCCATTATGTTAAATTATAATAACCATGTGTTTTCTCTTAGTTTCGTGGAAGTTTGCAGGTGTTATGTATGTTTGTCTCCACTGTATTGCCTTGGTCATTTACAAATATGTTGTCCTTCTTTATAAATAATTTGTTTGGTAAATGTATCGTTTTTATTTTCAAATGTATGTTATTTTGGCTCCCCTTTAACGCGAAACACATGCGTCGACAAATTCTAAAGCAGCTCTGTGGTTAAAATGTCGTCTGCTTTAGTATAGTATGGTGTCGTTTCTTGCTAAAATGTCGTCTGCTCTTATATAGTATATTGTTGTTTCTTGCTAAAATGTCGTCTGTTCTTATATAATATAGTGTTGTTTCTTGCTGAAATGTCGTTTGCTCTTATATAGTATTGTGTTGTTTCTTGCTAAAATGTCGTCTGCTCTCATAAGTAATGCTGAATGCGGTACGTTACAATGGAGTCTGTGATATATAAAGGATCTTTCATGAGTGTTCATTACAAATTGTTTTTATGAAACCAGTTTTCTATAATAATATGACACGAACTTTAACGAGTTTCATAAAAACAATTTGCAATGAACACCCGTGAAAGATTCTTTTTATCGCATATAACGCTTAAAAGGTGCCATATAAAGTGAAATATGCAGATATATCTATTGAATAAAATGTGATATATACTTGGAAAACCATTAATTGTGTCGACAGAATTGGTTTTAATAGTGTGAAATTAATGCACAATGGAACTGAATCTGTTTAGGATAATTACTTCGAATGTCTGGGCAAATACTGTGTTAATAAATTAATATCGCGACTCATAGTATGGTGAAGATACAGTATGCGGCTAAAAGATAATTTGATATGTAAACCATCGTTTTTTGTTTACATGAATACTCTCTCGAGACTTGCTACGGAGTCGATCGGACAGACTTAATTTATTCATGTATGTATACATATGTCTCTGTGTTGGTTCTTTTTAGCAGAAGAAGAATGTTCTTTTTGGTTCTTTTCGGTATTTGTCTCTTTAATTGTTTAGAATCGATTGTCAACTTCCGGTTAATTTGCTGCTAAAGAAAGCCTTCAAATTAGTTTAGAACAAACAAAGTAGGTGAATTTTCGTATCGTTTAGATTCTTTAAAGTACAAGGGTTACATCCTGGTTGCTGAAAACATTCATCATATTGTTTCTATTGCAAAATACTGCACTCTTTGTCTCGTAAAGATGCTATAACAGTGAAGTCCGAAGTCATTCAGAATGCTGGTTGTTCCCTTTGTGACGGGAATCATAAACGAGAAAAAGTCCTGGTTGTGGCAACGAGATCTTGATCTTGATCTTGTAGGTGTTACATCCCAGACGACATTCTGACACCGCGCAGTTGCATGCTGGAAATTCATAGAAATATAAGAGAAAACATCACAAATAAACTTTTATTTAACATTTGTTCATCTGGGTCTTTGGTTTAAAGTTGAATCTAAGATGTGGAGTTTGAATACATACTAGCTGCCCCCTAGCTCAGACGTGTCTGACCAATAAATCCAACACAAGACTGTGTCATGTTATATAATTATACTGTCTGTTGTGTTATTTGTTATTATGGTTTTTTTTGTTTATTTATGTGTATGTGTGTGTGCGTGTGTCTCTCTGTCCGTCTGTCTGTCCCTTTAAACACTAAGCAATGTAGCGGCATTTACGTTTGTTTGTTTGTTTATTTATCTATTAGTGTTTGTTTATTATATTTGTTTCTTTTTGTTTGTTTGTTTTCGTATCTGTCTTAACACTTTCAACGCTTAACATTACCATAATTATGGTCTAAGGGAAGTAACTCTTATAAACAGTAAAGTACCAATTGTCTCCCTTAGGCCATAACTATGACGGGTCAAAACGGCCCAATTCCAAAACGGCTTTATGAAACCGTTCTATATCACATGATAATAATTTTCATCCATTTTTTTAGTAATTGAGATTGTTTAGTTGTTTATTTGTTTGTATTTGGATGTCTAACACTTTCAACACTAAACAATGCAAGAATATGGCATTCCCCCTATTTAGTGGTCTAAGGGAAATAACTCTTACAATTTATATTTAGTAAAGTACCAATTGTCTCCCTTAGGCCATAACTATGGTGACGGGTCAAAACGGTCCAATTCCAAAACGTCTTTATGAAACCGTTCTTTATCACATGATTATAATTTTCATTCATTTATTTACTTGCATTTTTTATTTTATGTATTCATTTATTGAGGTTGTTTATTTGTTTGTTTGTATTTGGACGTCTAATACTTTCAACACTAAACAATGCAAGAATATGTCATTTTCTCAAATTTAATGGTCTAAGGGAAGTAACTCTTACACAATTTACTTTTAATAAAGTACCAATTGTCTCCCTTAGACCATTAATATCAGTTTGCGAAAACCGTTATAAATTTCAATTTTCATTTATTTATTTATACATTCAGATATACATTATTATTCATTGAATAATTCTTGGTCTACATTATGATGATGATGCATGAAATAGTGTTTATATGAAGAAAAGGGTTAAGCGCAACTCACTTGGTTCCATGGACCAACCACCCCAAAAAGAATAGTGATTTGAAATTGAATGTCCTGACACTAACACTGACCTCACGCTGAACATGATAACGTAACTTTGTCCTTCATTTAAACGCTATCTATGCCTTCGCATAGTAGATCCATATCAGACGTCTCTTGTAGGAGCCGTTTCATCAAGGTCTACACTGTTTGCTTATGAAATTATAATAAATCTGACTCGACAGTTTCTACTAATGCAAAAAAACCTCATGTGTATATGTGCTTTTACAAATATTCAGATAAATATACTCATGCTATTATTTATTGCATGATTATTAACCCATTACCTCATATGCTATTCACTTTGAATAAATCTATCGAAAAGGAGCATTAACTAGAGAAAGGGACACTTTTAGAATTCTGTAGTTTGAAACCACTGTGATAAATAGAGCATTTGCCCCTATAACAGCAAATGCTCTATTTATCACAATGGTTTCAACAGGTGACTTTTGCAGAGGCGTCAGTATGAGGGAATGGGTTTAACAGGAGAAACACTTTTATCCCCAATCCACCCACTCCTCCTGTTGTTTGTTAAAATAGTCGATGACCAGCCTATCTGATCTGGGTCCGCTCTGTTTGCAAATGCGTGAAAATGCATTTAAATGGGGGAAAAGAGTTAAATGATCTCATGCTAGTGGATATGGATGTCTCAATAACGTTCGATAACCAGTGCTAGACTGTATGTAGTCTCGGTCAAGCCTGGGTTATGACGCTTGAATTGGTGACAAGTTTAACCCTTTCTATTCCCTCATATAAACGTGTTTTTATACATCTGCAAACAGAGTAGACCCAGATCAGAGGAGTCGTCTGATCAGGATCTGCTCTATTTGCTAAAATAATTTTCTTTGCTTTCTAAAATGTCTACAACGATCCACCTTCCATATCTCTTTATAACTATCTTGTCCATGAATATTCAGTAGGTATTGAAAAATGTGTAATACACATAGAACAGAGATAGGGTTCAATACTGTTAAGGTACGTGTAAATCAGAGGTGAACAAGTATACTGGTTTACTGGGCATATCGAGCCTGTTTTGATTGAGTTATTTTGAAGTATAATCGTTAGAGGCGTGCCTGTCCTTCATATAATGTGTAAACCCTATCACTGTTGAATAGTCATGTAAGAAATAATGACATCATGAATATATATTAACTGAAAGTTTTATACATGTAATGGCACGTATATTAAATTTTTTTGTTATTGATAGACACTGTAGAGCCAGATCTATTATAATTTCATAAGCAATCAGAGCAGACGCTGGTCAGACGGCTCCTATAGGAGCCTTCTGATCTGGGTCTACTCTGTTTGCGAAGGTGTGAAAACGTGTTTATATGGGGGTGTTAATGACTACCGCTCGTATACATGTATACACTACCTACATCTCCATAGCAACCAATTATATACATGTAATACACATAGTGGTCTGTATAAGCAGGTTTGTGCAAATGCAGGACGGAAGAATTGCTTGCAAAAAGCTCCTGTGGAATGTTCCCCAAACGAAACGGTGGGGACATATTGCGTTTACTCCGTTTCTTCTTCTTCCCCCTTCTTCTTCATTTTGTTTTTCTAATTATTATTATTATTAGTACATGTATTATTCTTTCTTTCGCTTCCTTTTCTTTTTACACATTTTACTGTCATTCAAAGTGTTAATGTCATAAATAAAACCGGTTCGCTAGCCTTGATCGGCTATAATACTACCTGTTTATTTGTTTGCGTACATACACCTCCCCATATCATACTACATGTATATAAACTTGTTTACATTGCTTAAACACCTGATTGCCAATGCATGCGCATCTGTTGCTTGCGTCATGCATATTTCATATTCGTTGATTTAATAATATTACTAAATACATGTATATTACTTATCACATCTAAAGGGACCGGGCAACATTTAAAATTGTTGAGTGCAGAAGAAACCTTTAGCAACTATCTGATCTTGGTCTTCACTGTTTACACATGACAGTAAACTCGTTTCCCACTTCCCACGTTCAAAAGGTTGAACACAGTGCATCACAATCATCATTTATTGGCGGTGTAAAATGGTGTGGTATTTATGACATACATGTATACAATTGAGTGTCGCTAAACCGACCACGTGATTTACAGTAAAACCTAAAAGGCCATTCATTTATTGAACATAGGAGTCATAAACATCAGTCGGTTGCTTAATGCAGGTCAAAGCTAATGCAGAAAATTCCTATAGGAGCTTTCTGCATTACTTTTGACCTGTATTAAACTACCACCTGTTCTGTTGTATTGCTATAGGATATTATAAAAGCAGGTGGTAGCTTAAACCCATTTCCTCTTATTGACGACTTTTGACGATTTTGTAAAAGTCACTTTGTGAAACCATTGTGATAAATAGAGCATTTGCTCCTATAGGAGCAAATGCTCTATTTATCACAATGGTTTCAAACTACAAAATTCTAAAATTTTCCTTTTCTCTAGTTAAAGCTCCTTTTTGGTAGATTCATTCAAAGAGGTTTGATCTAAAAATACCATATGAGGGATGGGTTAATGTAGGACAAAGGCGACAAAGAAAGTTCCTATATGAGATTTCTGTATCACGTTCGATTTCAGTAAAGATGGTTCGGATGGGAGCGGGGAGATTTGTAATGAATCGCTATAGTCAAAGATCAAGCGTAACTGACCTGCTTAACGAATGAAACTGGCCATCACTTGAACAACGACGAATAGAATCTAGAGTAACAATGCTCTACAAAATAGAACACCAGAAGGTTGCCATAGACAAAACCAACCATCTCAAAAAGCCAACAAGACAGCCAACAAGACAGTCAAGAACATCGCAACAACAGTCATTCCTACACAGTTCCATATGCCAGCACCACACACAGGCAGCAATCATTCTTCACGTGCACCATCAGGGAATAGAACAATCTACCATCATGCATAATGTCAGTTGGTTCAGTTGATGCCTTCAAAGCACAACTGACAAAACACTTTATCTAACTTCCTCTCTGTTTTTAAATGCACTGTACATATTTCCACCTTTTATTTTGTCTTATTTTCTCTCTTTAAGCGCAACCCCTGGCAGTTTATTCAGAGAGTTGAATGTGGTCAGTATAGGAAGGAGAAGAAGCTTCTATCTGCGGAAACCCATTCCCTCACAGCAGAGCCCCAGATAAGATGCGTAAATTCAAACATTCTCAAGAATAACTCCCTTATTTCTCCACCAAACCCTATACTGTGACCACTCTTTAGAATCGTCTCGAAGAGACGATTCTAAAGAGTGGTCACAGTATAGGGTTTGATGGAGAAATGACGATTTCAGTATTTGTGTACGCACCCTTATCTGTAGCTCTGCAGTCACAGGCTAATTTTAGATCCAAACCCTTTGAATAAAGCTAATGAAAACGGAGCATTTACTAGAAAAAAGGTTAACATTTAGAATAGTGTAGTTTTTAATCTATTGAGATAAATAGAGCATTAATGTTGCTCCTATACAAAGTTACTTTAACACATCGGGCGTCTAAAGCAGTGGTGGAATGTGTTAAAATCCAGAATTGGACTCCTTTTAATTGGATAGTTATAAAGTTCATGGTTAACAATACATATCCACGTGAGACGGCATCTCTATGAGCTGGCTCATATGGATATTCAGTAGAACCTGTCCTAAGCCGCCATTCATTTATTGAACATAGGAGTGTCTCTCTCTTTCTCTGTCTGTCTGTATATATGTATGTCTCTCTGTCTGTCCCTCACTGTCTCTGTCTATGTCTCTCTCTCCCTCTTTCTCTGTCTGTCTGTCTGTCTCTCGTTCTCTGTCTGTCTGTATATATGTGTGTCTCTCTGTCTGTCCCTCTCTGTCTCTGTCTATCTCTCTCCCCCTCTCTCTGTTATTCTAAGACCTCGTCCTCAAGACAACTTGCACAAGATTTCAGTGACTTTTTTGTCAACAAAGTGGACAAAATTCGGGCAGATATTGCATCAGACACTGTATCGAGTGCACCAGTTATTACTGAAATGCAGCATGCAACGAACGCTTTTGATAGTTTTGTTACAGCTACAGAAGAAGAAGTAGAACAAATCATTAAGGCATCCCCTTGCAAGTCCTGTGAACTGGATCCTATACCTACATGGCTGTTAAAGTCATGCCTTGGTGAACTCCTACCGATTCTGACAAAAATTGTAAACTCCTCTTTAGACACTGCCTACGTTCCAAAAAACTTCAAGATGTCACATGTCAGACCTATTTTGAAGAAACCGAATCTGGATTCAGACGAACTTAGGAATTATAGGCCTGTTTCGAATTTGCCATTTGTCTCCAAAGTGTTAGAAAAAGTAGTCCCACTTGACCTCAAACGGACTACATGAGCATCATCAGTCGGCATACCGAAAGCATCATTCAACGGAGACTGCTCTCCTGAAAGTTCAGAATGACATCCTTCAATCACTAGATAAAAACGAAATAACTGTTCTGGTCATGCTTGACTTATCGGCTGAATTTGACACTATCGATCATGAAACTCTGCTAAAACGCCTGGAAAAAGACTTCAGAATTATTGGAAAACCTCTTGAGTGGATAACCTCCTACCAGAATGACCGCTATCAAATAGTCTCAGTAGATGGAGAACTGTCCACCCCAGTTAAAATGGAATATAGCGTGCCACAGGGTTTCGTCCTAGGACCAAAACACTACATCATGTACACGAAACCTGTCGGCTCAATCTGCAGAAATCATGGGCTTAATCACCATTTCTATGCTGATGACTCACAGTTATACCTGTCCTTTAAGCCCAAGGGCATATCCTGTCAACTGGAGGCTTTATCGCGAGTTGAGGACTGTCTCAAAGAAGTAGTCTCTTGGATGCATCAGAACATGCTGAAGCTCAATACTGACAAGACTGAGGTCATTCTGTTTCATACAAAAAACACAGAA
The DNA here is from genome assembly GCA_963576725.1 of Azorinus chamasolen. NCBI lineage: Eukaryota > Metazoa > Mollusca > Bivalvia > Cardiida > Solecurtidae > Azorinus > Azorinus chamasolen. The sequence continues at coordinate 63,344,491 of OY755248.1, forward strand.
GTACCTGCAGAGGTTAGTGTGCAAGTAGGACCCTCTAAAATCAGGCCATCTTTGTGTATAAAGAATCTCGGTGCATGGCTCGATTCACAAATGGATATGACATCACATGTCAATTCCGTGTGTAGGTCTAGTTATGCACAGCTCCGACAAATAGGCCATATTAGAAAGTACCTCTCACCTGATGCTACCAAGACTTTGGTAAACTCTCTTGTTACATCGAAAATAGACTACTGCAATTCACTGCTGCATGGGATTTCAAACAACTCACTGCGGAAATTTCAAAGGGTGCAAAACACAGCAGCCCGCATCATTACCAGAACTTCTCGATATAGTCATATCACGCCGGTTTTGAAGGAACTTCACTGGCTTCCGGTTCAACATCGGATTGAATTCAAAATTCTGACTCTTACGTATAAAGCCATGCACAATGAATCCCCCAAGTACATTGTCGACATGATTGACATATACAGGCCGCGCAGAGAGTTAAGGTCAGCAAGCAGATCATTGTCGTTGGTTGTGCCAAAAAGTCGTACGGTAAAATACGGTGAGAGAAGTTTCATGCATGCAGCTCCGAAACTCTGGAATGCTCTACCCTCAGGCATTAGAGACGCAAGGTCACTGGCATGTTTCAAAAGGTGTCTGAAAACGCACTTTTTCAACATTTGTTACTAGGACAGTTTTGTTCAGAATAGGAATGGCTTTCAGCCAACCTATTAAGCTAACAGATTACCCAATAGTCATGTACAGTGGCAACTAAGCTAAGAATAGGAATGGCTTTCAGCCAACCTATTAAGCTAACAGTTGACCCAGTAGTCATGTACAGTGGCAACTGAGTTCAGGATAGGAATGGCTTTCAGCCAACTTATCAAGCTAACAGTTGACACAATAGTCATATAAATGGAATGATTTTCAGTCAGCCCATCTATTCTAATTTATGATATTGATGAGCATGGCTTTCAGTCAACTTGTGTGTATCAAGTTTGTTAATATAGATTATTCTAATTTGTGATATTGATGAGCATGGCTTTCAGTCAACTTGTCTGTATCAAGTTTGTTAATATAGATTATTCTAATTTGTGATATTGATGAGCATGGCTTTCAGACAACTTGTCTGTATCCAGTTTGTTAATATAGTTTATTCTATTTTGTGATATTGATGAGCATGGCTTTCAGTCAACTTGTCTGTATCAAGTTTGTTAATACAGTGTATGCTATTCCTTGCGGATAGTGATTTTATATCTATTGTATATCTTTTGCATATCTTTCACTGACCGGGTGGAAAATAATGTAGTTCCTTCCGGCTAGCGATTTCATATATATTGTACATCTTTCATTGTCTGGATAGATAATCATGCTGATCGTTCCGGTTAGTGATTTCATCCATGTGAAGCGCTTTTGAACGCACATATCCAGTGTGAAAAGAGCGCTATATAAATGTGGTATAATAATAATAATAATAATAATAATAATTCTCTCTCTTTCTCTGTCTGTCTGTATATATGTATGTCTCTCTATCTGTCCCTCTCTGTCTATCTCTCTCCCCCTCTCTCTGTGTCTGTCTCTCTTTCTCTGTCTGTCTGTATATATGTATGTTTCTCTGTCTGTCCCTCTCTGTCTCTGTCTATCTCTCTCTCTCCCCCTCTCTCTGTGTCTCTCTCTCTTTCTCTGTCTGTCTGTATATATGTATGTCTGTCTGTCCCTCGCCGTCTCTGTCTATCTCTCTCTCCCTCTCTCTGTCTCTCTCTCTTTCTATGTCTGTCTGTGTGTATATATATATATGTCTCTCTGTCTGTCCCTCGCTGTCTCTGTCTGTCTGTCTCTCTCCCCTCTCTCTGTGTCTGTCTCTCTTTCTCTGTCTGTCTGTATATATGTATGTCTCTCTGTCTGTTCCTCGTTGTCTCTGTCTATCTCTATCTCTCCCCCTCTCTCTGTGTCTGTCTCTCTTTCTCTGTCTGTCTGTCTGTCTATATATGTATGTCTGTCTGTTCCTCGCTGTCTCTGTCTATCTCTATCTCTCCCCCTCTCTCTGTGTCTGTCTCTCTTTCTCTGTCTGTCTGTCTGTCTGTATATATATATGTCTCTCCGTCTGTCCCTCGCTGTCTCTGTCTGTCTCTCTCTCCCTCTCTCTCTGTGTCTGTCTCTCTTTCTCTGTCTGTCTGTATATATGTATGTCTCTCTGTCTGTTCCTCGCTGTCTCTGTCTATCTCTATCTCTCCCCCTCTCTCTGTGTCTGTCTCTCTTTCTCTGTCTGTCTGTCTGTCTGTATATATGTATGTCTCTCTCTCTGTCCCTCGCTGTCTCTGTCTGTCTCTCTCTCCCCCTCTCTATGTGTCTGTCTCTCTTTCTCTGTATGTCTGTCTGTCTGTATATATGTATGTCTCTCTGTCTGTCCCTCGCTGTCACTGTCTGTCTCTCTCTCTCTCCCTCTCTATGTGTCTGTCTCTCTTTCTCTGTCTGTCTGTCTGTATATATATATATATATATATATATATGTCTGTCCCTCGCTGTCTCTGTCTCTCTCCCCCTCTCTCTGTGTCTGTCTCTCTTTCTCTGTCTGTCTGTCTGTATATATGTATGTCTCCCTGTCTGTCCCTCGCTGTCTCTGTCTGTCTGTCTGTCTCCCCTCTCTATGTGTCTGTCTCTCTTTCTCTGTCTGTCTGTCTGTATATATGTATGTCTCTCTGTCTGTCCCTCGCTGTCTCTGCCTGTCTGTCTCTCTACCCCTCTCTATGTGTATGTCTCTCTTTCTCTGTCTGTCTGTCTGTATATATGCATGTCTGTCTGTCTGTTCCTCGCTGTCTCTGTCTATCTCTATCTCTCCCCCTCTCTCTGTGTCTGTCTCTTTCTCTGTCTGTCTGTATATATGTATGCATCTCTGTCTGTCCCTCGCTCTCTCTCTCTCTCTCTCTCCCTCCCTCCCTCCCTCCCTCCCTCCCTCCCTCCCCAGAAAGCTCCTAAATCACCCTCTGTCTCTCTCTGTCTGTTATTCTGTGTCTATTTTCAGAAAGTTGGAAGTGTGTTTGAATAGTGCATTAATTTTATTACGCATAAAGTCTATTTGATATGTTTGTATTTGAGTACCGTTGTTTGTGATAGATATCTCTCTATTTTTGCCTTATGGGTAGACAGGCTATCAACATACGCACTTGGTTTTCCCATAGAGATGACAGTCCGCGTTCAATGGACATTATTTTTATCTGATAAACCCAATTTTGTTTTGTAGGTAAGACTACATCTGCTTTTGATGTGTATACGTGTACTTTAGTTTCATTTTAGTTTCAATGGGATTCGTCCTAGTTCACCATAAAGAGCATCTCAGTATGTATTTAGTGTTTAACAAAGAACATGATTTACAAAATTTAATTTGTACATCTTAAATGGCTGACGATTCATGACGTCCGCAAACTTCGACCGAATAATTGCTTAGTTTGCTTATGAAATTATAATAGATTATATATACATGTACATTCCAACACTCATATGCCTGTATATACATTCCAACACTCATATGCCTGTATATACATTCCAACACTCATGTGCCTGTATATACATTCCAACACTCATGTGCCTGTATATACATTCCAACACTCATATGCCTGTATATACATTCCAACACTCATGTGCCTGTATATACATTCCAACACTCATATGCCTGTATATACATTCCAACACTCATATGCCTGTATATACATTCCAACACTCATATGCCTGTATATACATTCCAACACTCATGTGCCTGTATATACATTCCAACACTCATGTGCCTGTATATACATTTCAACACTCATATGCCTGTATATACATTCCAACACTCATGTGCCTGTATATACATTCCAACACTCATATGCCTGTATATACATTCCAACACTCATGTGCATCTATGTACATTCCAACACTCATATGCTTCTATATACATTCCAGCACTCATATGCTTCTACATACATTCAACACTCATATACCTCTACATACGGTTTATTCCCATTTCGTCTACTTCCCATTTCGTCTACTTCCCATTTCGTCTACTGTAATTATTCCCATTTCGTCTACTCTAATATTTTACCCTGTTCCCATTTCGTCTACTGTTATAATTAAGTTATATTTACTCAGTTATTTTATTAATATCATACAAGATTCAGACATTTTAGGACTTTTTAAATGTGTTGTCATAAATTAAAAAATTTTTTTATATAGTTAAGATGCTTTTTTGGGCAGCAGACTTAATCCACAGTAGTATTTTTGACACCTATCATTGTTAGGGGGGCAAATGCATAATCATGTTTTCTTAAGAATTACCATGACTTATATCAGTTGGGCCATTGCATAATCACGTTTTCACAGTTTTCTTAAGCATTACCATGACTTACATCAGTTTGGTTTGGACCCAGATCAAAATTTTAGATGATGATCATTTCCTTGATTGGCTGAAGTGGTTTCTTGTTGTTTTTTTAAATTGCATTTTTGCTAGCATAAAATTTCTAAGTTAATCTTAAAACTCCTACAGAAAACTGTTTTGGGTGTTGATCCAGATCATTAGTTTGGGTCAAGATAACCCCCCCCCCAAAAAAAAAAACATAACTCAATATTAAAAAGTCCTAAAATGCTTAAATTTTGCCCGATGTGAAGATGGTATAATAATGATCAAATAGACGATATGGGAACAAATGCCAAAATAGTAGACGAAATGGGAAGTAGACGAAATGGGAAGACGAAATGGGAAGTAGACGAAATGGGAAGCTACACTACATACATTCCACCACTCATATCCCTCTACATTCATTCCAACAATCATATGCCTGTATACACATTTCAACACTCATATGTCTGTACATTGTATATACATTTCAACACGCATATACCTCTATATATACATTCCAACACTCATATGCCTCTATATACACTCCAACACTGATAATTTATGCCTCTACATACATTCAAACACTCATATGGCTGTACATACATTCAACACTCATATGCCTCTACATACATTCCAACACTCATATGCCGCTATATACATTCCAACAATCATACGAATGCACACATTTCCGAGAGGAAAATAATTTTTGTTCTTTTTGTTTGTTTAACTAAAACAAGAAAACCCAGTTGGTTACAGTAGAACCTGTCTAAGCGGCTATCACAAAAGAGGCATGGCTATGTGTCTGTAAGACAGTCGTAGTACTAGTAGTAGAACGTTATTATCCTCCATAGACAAGAAGAGCATAACATATATTTCCCTGATCTATGTTTAATCCTAGTTTCAACGGTATACCTACTGAATATTCTTTGACAAACTAGTTATAACAAAATATGAAAGGTGGAAAATTGTAGCCACTTTAGAAAATAAAGAAACAGACCTTTAAAAGTCCATTAGCAAACAGAGCAGACCCTGAACAGACGGCTCCTATAGGAGCCGTCTGATCTGGGTCTATTCTGTTTGCAAATGCACGAAAACACGTTTATATGAGGGAAAGGGTTAAGCGGCTATCAAAAAGAGGTCTGACTATGGGTCTGTAAGACAGCAGCAGTAGTAGTAGTAGTAGTAGTAGTAGTAGTTGTAGTAGTAGTATGTAGTAGTATGTAGTAGGTAGTAGGTAGTAGGTAGTAGTAGGTAGTAGGAGTAGGTAGTAGTAGGTAGTAGGAGTAGGTAGTAGTAGGTAGTAGTAGGTAGTAGTAGTAGGTAGTAGTAGGTAGTAGTAGGTAGTAGCAGTTAGTAGCAGTTAGTAGCAGTTAGTAGTAGGTAGTGGTAGTAGTAGTAGTAGGTAGTAGTAGTAGTAGTAGTAGTAGTAGTAGTAGTAGTAGCAGTAGCAGTAGTAGTACAACTGGTGTTAACACATTGTGATTCTTCTAAATGTTTAAACCCCCTACCTCAGTAATGTAATAAAGAATGATTGTTTAAAACTTATGAGGTAAAGTTTTACATATGCATTACTGGGCAAGTTCCGGCATTAAGCAGCCACCTGCTTTTCAACACTCGTTTGATCAATAAGTGTATAGCCTATTCAGTCGTACCACAATCACTCTATGGACTTTGCCAGTGGGTAGTGTTAGCATGAGAATACAGTCAAACCCCTCTAATGCGACCACCAAAAAGGGGCATAATTCACAGTGGCAAAGACAGGTGGTAGCTTAATGCACGACGAACGTTATGCAGAAAGCTCCTATAGGAGCTTTCTGCATAACGTTCGTCCTGCATTAAGCAACCACCTGCTTATGAAGACAGCCATGTTTGTTCATTAAGTGGTCGCATTAGAGGAGTTTTACTGTACTCAGTCTACTCTAACCGTTATGGAGTGTTACTCACGACAGGGTGGTAACTCTATACAGTAGAACATACCTTAAACTGGCATTTAATTATTGAACGCAGGAGTCTTGAAAAGCAGGTGGTTGCTTAATACAGGGTAAAAGTGATACAGAAAGCTCCTATAGGAGCTTATAGGAGCTTTCTGTGTCACGTTTACCCTGCATTAAGCTACCACCTGTTTAAAAATCGAGATTTATTCTTCTTTTTAATGGTCGCTTAAGACCGGTTCTACTGTATACATGTTGTATAAAATATTTTATATCTTGGGATTGTCTTAATTGTAGTCAGTGTTCTAGAAATTGCACCATTACCTCAAATTTGCTATCTAAATGTGCTAATTAGTTTTCAATTAAGTTGAAAAAAAAAACCATTTTAATCACCTTTACCTTAGTAAAATAATGCCATAAAATGTGTTTCCTGACCAGACGCCAAGCTATTATGCCTCTGATCTGGATCCAACCAACATGCAGAAGTGATCTAGGACCAGTTAAGTGTTACATATAATATTATGTCGTCTAAAGGACTTAGCAAACCAACTTACATATGCCTCTGATGTTCAGATTTCATTTCTATTATTAACCCTTTCCCTCATGTAAACGCCTGTGTTGAATTTTAGAAGAAAAAAAAAATCTGTATTAAAGTTTTTGGAAGGGGCCGAACCTTTCTTCGAGTTACTCCGAAGTTTGAGTTATCCGGGTTCGACTGTTAGTATCTAACAAGTTCGATGTTCCAATATATTTGCATAGAGGAGCAAGCATGATTTAAATATGCCACATGCACTTTTAAATTTGATCTACCCAACTCCCCATTGATTAACACAGATGCACTTTTAAATTTGATCTACCCAACCACCCATTACTAAAATTGTTTTGTGATTGTTGCACTACCCTGAGCGGCTATGTGCGTAATTGTAAATGAACACAATCGAGCTAAGTCCCCCAAACCTCGTCCCTACAGTTTAAAAAAAATACCAAAGAGCTGAATTACGTGTACAGTTGAGCCTGTCCTAAGCGGTCATTCATTTAATGAACATCTGAGTCTTAAAAACAGGTGGTTTAATTCAGGGCAAAAGTAATACCTCTGTATTACTTTTGGCCTGTATTAAGTTACCACCTGCCTTACAGAACCATAATTAGACCTCTTTTTGATTGCTGCTTAACCCTTTCGGCGCCATATTTCTAATTGTCGTCTGCAATCCATTTTTTTAATCATTCGGTACAATAAGGAAATGAGATAAATAAATGCAAATTTCAAAGGAATAAAGCACATGTATAGAAATAGAGATTGAGACAAAAAGTGAAGTCCCTGATCAGACGCCGCCTTGAAAAGGCGGCATCTGATCTGGGACTGCACTATTTGTTGTGGTGCATTTATGCGACTTCGGCGGTGAAAGGGTGAAGTCGTTTAGTGGTCGCTTTGCAGAGGCTCTACTGTATTTTGATAACATACTGAATAACCATATACTCCATAAATGCCACCTTCTAGTTTCTACGCCTTTTGTAAACAGAGAAGACCCATATCAGACGGCTTCTGGAATTATCAGCTTCTAAGTGAAACAAATATATAAAAAGTGACCACTGCTGTATTAACTGTGTATACAGGTAATATTGCCTTTATTGCCTGCACACTGAGAGCAGTATGTAATGTTTATGTCTCTGTGTAAATGAACCCACCGCTACCACAAAAAAAGCACACAATCTGTTGAAAATACAGTCCACTCTCGTTATGGCGAACTCGCTTGACACGAATTTCTCGTTGACACGAAGTTTTTGTAAAGTCCCAACTTTTCTTCCTATATATTCTATATAAATTTAAGTTTTTAAGACGAATTCGAACTGATCACATTTTCGTTAAGTAGAAGTCATTTTCCGTCCCCAAAGTGTTTGTTTGCATGTAATTATCGGTGTTTGTATCGAAGTCGCACCTCTCAGTCTGATTGAGCTCGAGGTGTGAATTGGACCTTTTGATCCGACCCTGGCAAAGTACGCCAGGTGATCACGATACACGATTGTTTTGTGGGTAAACAATCACTGATGTCAGATAATTATTCAAACTGTGGAACAATTCCGCGTCGAGTGAACGTTATTTAGTAAAATGACACCTTACCGTTCATTCGTCCTAAGCAAAGACCTATGATAAAATGTGTGTTATCATAGGTCTTTGTCCTAAGTGTCAATCATAACTACTGTAGTAAGAAAGATAACTCTCAAGCGTCCTCGCTTCCGGACGATTTGGTTGACGATTTTGTAGAGATTGGATAAAAAGTAAGACCTGTTCCTTATTTTATTACCAATACATGCAGTTCAACATTGAATTTAATTTGTCACTTGAGTAATAGCGAAACAGCTCACGGCGAAACATGTAAAATTGTGACTACATTTTGAAACGTCTGGTTTCCCGAATACGGCTGTTCTCTTAGATGTACCGGAAGTACACGAATCGGCAACCAGCTAGTTCACGTGTGATTGCGTATTTCCGGTGCCCGTTTAGGAAAAGGGATTTCTCATAGAAATGGCGTAAACAAACGATGCGCTTTAAAAATCGCCAAACCAACGGTGATTAATTCAATAATAAAGGCAAAAGGGATCTGAAAATTGGATAGGGCCTTGTAAATTACGGCATAGTGGAGGGTAGGAAAGACAGAAGTTTGTTCAAACAGTAATGGATCAACACGCACATGTACAATTTTATATACACAGAGTGCGATTCTTTTACACAATGTGAAGACTAAACTGTACAAGCACATTAGTATTCCTGTAATATGGCAGCTTGTTTAAGGTGAACGTAATGGAAGAAACTGGATTTTTTTGAAAAAATGGCATGTGATTTTTGAGTCGAACTCTCGATGAGTCGTAGTTTTTAACAGGTCCCTACGAACTCGACATAACGAGAGTCGACTGTACGTTGCTTAGATAAAATAATTTAAATTTACGAACGATTTCCATACCCGTGCAGTTTAAAGTGAGATTAAATATATATTCTGTCCGTCCATCACCCTTTCTAAAAATTAAGAGTTTCGTCTTTTCAGTGTTACAGTATGTTATCCCAGCATATTCATGCAAGAAATAGTGACATCATGAATATTAATTAGATTTTGTATAATGGCATATGAACGCAGGCCATTTTGGATCTGGCAGACAGTTTACGATACTACCTACAAACCATAAACACTATAGGAGCGGTCTGGTCTGTGTCTACTCTGTCTGCACATGCGTGAAAAATTGATTATATGAAATTAAGACCCTGTTCTAGACCATTCACTGAATAAGAAAGCAAAGGTGTATCACCTGCATAGGGCAACAAAGGTGATTTCAACAAACCAGTGTCTAATCCCTCATAGACATAGACATAGACATAGACAAATTTTATTTTACGTCGGATAGCATATAACATTGTAACATAAGCCCTGTAGGGCTTTTATTCCGACAAACATAGGTATACAAACATATTAACAACAAACAATCACAGGTTTAAACAATAAGCAACATAGAGAATAAAAATGGCGTAATACTTCCCCCTTTTTTACACATAAATTCTTCACTTAAACAGTTTCTGTATTTAACACTCGATTTAAGATTTTGATACATCGATTGAGTTACGTTTAAGATTTCTCCTCTGGTACCATATTTCACAAGTTTAAACCAAATGACACGGTGAACCACAAAATCAAAAGCTACTTAAAATCTACTAAAGCTACAAAGACTGTTTTATTTTCGTTTAGTAAATGCGTTATTACCCAATGTAGAATAGAGATACAGTAAAAATCCGCTAATGCGATCACATAAAAGAGGTATAATTCTGGGTGCTAGTTGCATGTGGTAGCTTAATGCAAGACGAAAGTAATGCAGAAAGCTCCTAGAGGAGCTTTCTGCATTACGTTTGTCCTGCATTAAGCAACCACCTGCTTATAAAGACAACAATGTTTATTCATTTAGTGGTTGCAATAGAGGGGTTCTACTGTATATCTATGGTACACGTATTTTTTTCTAAAACCTGTCTGAGCCTCTAGATATACATGATAATTTTTCTGCCGACTTATACTCATTTCCTGCTATATACTGACGCCTTTTGACGCCTATGTTGAAGTCGCTTTTTGAAACCATTATGATAAATAGAGTATTTGCTCATTAGGAGCAAATGCTTTATTTATCACAATGGTTTCAAAACTACACAACTGTAATATTTTCTTTTTCTGTAGTAAACGCCCCCTTTCGGAAGATTTATTCAAAGAGGTTTAGTCTAAAATTAGCCTATAGAAAAATAGGCTAAGCCTTGTATTCAATATCCTCGTAAGGAGTTTACATAAAGTATTAATTATGTCACGGTATTTCCCGATTTGCTTTATTTCTTTTTGTGTACACACATTAGACCAGTTTTTTCTTCAGGAAAATAACCTTTGTCAAAAAATAGTGTTCACTATTTTAATGCGGGAAACAAGTCGCTTATGTCCTTTGCAAACCGTGTACACCCAGATGAGAGAGATCCTAGAGGAGGCGTCTCGCCAGGGTCTGCGCTGTTTGTCATATTACACCTTTCTTCCTTAAAAATCCACTTTTCACAGTAAGCTTGATATGTTTGAATTTTGGAATAGTCCATTTGAAAAGTCCGCGTTGAACGGGTTAACCCTTTCCCTGTTTTGTTTTATTCCAAATTGAAATATCTACTGAATATTCATAGACAAAATAGTTATCATGAAATATGGAAGGTGGAACATTGTATACATGTAGCTATTTTAGAACGACTTTCACCCTGCATTAAGCAGCCACCTGCCTAAATTCTTCTCTACTAGAATTCCGGTTTAGAGAGGTTTTACTGTATATAATTCAATCAGCAAGCAGAAAAGACCCTGTACAGATGGTTCCAATAAGAGCCGTCTGATCTGGGTCTATTCTATTTGCAAATGCGTTAAAAGGCTTAACCCTTTCCTCTATAAATACGCCTTTCTACTCATTTGCAGAGTTGACCCAGATCAGACGGTCCCTGTTGGAGCCGACTGATTGTATTCTGGTCTGTTTGCTTATTATATACAGTAAAACCTCTCTATAACGGCCACTAAATTATGTTAATTAGTTGGTATTTAGGGCAGGTTGCTGCTTAAAGCAAGGTGAAAGTAAAACAGAACGCTCCTGTATAGAAGTGCTTGGCGTCATGTTGTCAATTATTTTTATGATCGGAAAAAGTGTTATCATTAATCAAAACATAGTAAACAGCACAGACACGTTTTGAATCATATGATGTACATGTATAATCTTATGTGTCATCGTATTTGTGTAGTCGACCGTTAATTATGCTATAACTGAGTAAACTGGTTTAACCCTTTTCTTCAGATTATTTTTAGATCCAACCACTTTGAATAAATCTACCGAAAATGAGCATTAACTAGAGAAAAGGAAATTTTAGAATTTTGAAATTTGAAACCATTGTGATAAATAGAGCAGTTGCTCCTATAGGAGCAAATGCTCTATTTACCACAATGGTTTCAACAGGAGATTTTTACAGAGGCGTAGAAAGGCGTATTTATGGAGGAAAGGATTAACCCTTTTCTTTATACAAAAGCTTTTTCACGCATTTGCAAACAGAGTAGATCCAGATCTGTGTCTGCTCTGTTTGCTAATGAAATGATATAGCAGGGTCTGCTCTGTTTGCTTATGAAATGATATAGCAGGGTCTGCTCTGTTTGCTAATGAAATGATATAGCAGGGTCTGCTCTGTTTGCTTATGAAATGATATAGATCTGACTGTACATTGTTCACCGTGTTGAAAAAAATCCCCTTTCTGTGTCCTAGTTTATGACATCTGTACATGAATATTAATGAGGTGATGAAAGCTGAATAATTTTAGACAATGAAAGGCTTCAGCGGTGTACCTGACAATCTAATACAATGTACTAGGTATGTGGTAATTCGTGCTAAAGCATATTTGTCTGTCCTGATCGTAATGATCTTTAGCCTGTAAAGCAGCCATCGCTCAATTTTTCGGCTATTCAGTTTTCATATAAAAGAGGTATATTCAGTAGCAATACAAAATTGAAGTCGGAGACTCGGAATGACATTAGTTTGGATCCAGTAGAGACACCGATTTGCTCACCGTCTTTTCTGGATCCAGACTGACTGTAGATATAATCACCAGCATGTTAAAGGTTTTGTCCCCCCCCCCCCTTTCCTTGTGAACAACTGCTACAGGCAGATCGGCGTGTTTCTTGTACCCGTGGCTATAAAGGTACAGAAATGGCTAATTTTATTGTCTAAATAATGCGAAAGAAAACAGAATGGACTGTTTATGTGTCTTTGTCACGTGACCGAAATTGAATAGACCTGTTATGGACAAAAGCGGATTACTGTCGCGTTTGAGTGCACTTGACTGTTTCAACGCGTTTTTACATGAAAGACGAAGCCTCGGTTTGGTTTTCACATTTTAAATTTATGCGTAATTTCACATTTGCTGGGTTATGTGAAACGGTCTGTGAATTGCTGGGCGTGATAAACGGAGAGAGGTTAGCGACGTGCAGTCTGGGTCAGTAATAGTCTAGCTCGTCTACAGTTCACTTCGAGATGCAGATTTTGTTTTTAACCTTGTTGATTTTGAGCCCGATGTTGGCTGTCCTGGCAGAGGAAGACTCTGACCACGGACATGGCGTGGATCCGTTTGAAAATATCTTAAACATGTTCAACATCAGTGACAGTGAGTTCACAGCAGATAAACTTGAGCCTGTGGTGGAGCACTTCTCAGAGAGGTTCCAGTGTGAAGGAGTGGACGTTGGAATTCCGAACTGCCGCTTACCATTCGTAAGTTGTTTGGTTTTTTAAACCATTTTCTCCATGAATATTCATGTAAAATTATTACGTCGTGAATATTAATTAGATTACTTCGTTACATAATAGTATATTAGCACAGGAAATTTTGGCAATGGAAAAACCAGTATAATCGTATCTATATTGTTTCATTTAAGCAAACAGAGCAGATCTTGATCAGTCGGCTCCTATAGGAGCCGTCTGATCTGGGTCTACTCTGTTTGCAATGGCGTAGAAAGGCATATTTATGGAGTAACGGTTTAACTGTATGTCTTAGCTTGTCGCATGCTTCAATGTTTTATTCTATCGATATTTCTCTTAATACTGCCAACTCCTCTTTTACAGTGCTATATATAGACAGGATAGTGCACGTCGGAAGTGTTAGAAACTGTCTTAAACTATTTCTGATTCTGGAATGTTCTCCGATTTTACATTAACCCATTTCTCCTAGTCTATTTTTAGACTTAACTAAAGGAGCATTAACTGGAGAAAAGGGAAACAAAAGAATTGTGTAGTTTTGAAACCATTGTGCAAATCCTCTATTTATCACTGTTTTTTAAATGTGACTTTTACAAAGGCGCCGAAATGCGTCACTAGGAGGGAATGTACTAAACAATAAACAGTGTATCAGTCAGTTTAGATCCTGATAACTGTTTACAGTGTATCAGTCAGTTTAGATCCTGATAACAGTTTACAGTGTATCAGTCAGTTTAGATCCTGATAACTGTTTACAGTGTATCAGTCAGTTTAGATCCTGATAACTGTTTACAAAAGTAGTCCAATGTTCGCCCATTGCAGCCAAATGTTAATCCATTACCCCATAGGCTATTTTTAGATACAACCTCTTTGAATAAATCTACCGAAAAGGAGCATTAACTAGGGAAAAAGAAAATTTTAGAATTTTGTAGTTGAAACCATTGTGATAAATAGAGCATTTGCTCCTATAGGAGCAAATGCTCTATTTATCACAATGGTTTCATAAAGTGACACTCCTATAGGAGCAAATGCTCTATTTATCACAATGGTTTCATAAAGTGACATTTACAGAGTCGTCAAAAGTCGTCAATATCAGGGAATGGGTTAATCTTCAATACTTTGTCGTCGGCTGTTGTCATATTTCATCTTTGATCCTAACAGAACCGTGTAATTGTCGTCCTATTGCAGACAACTCCTACATTACATGACATGTCTGATCTAGGTCTACTCTGTTTGTAAAGGTGTTAAAAAGTTTTTATATATCAGGTAAATTGTTATAAGCCGAGTATCTGCTTCTTGACACTGACTGCATTTTAGAAATTGAATACACAGTGAACCCCTCTAAACGGGAATTCTAGTATAGAAGAATGTCGAAACTTTTAGGCAGGTGGCTGCTTAGTGCAATGTGAAAATCCTGCAGAAAGTTCCCAGGAGAACTCTGAATGACTTTCACCATGCATTAATGCCACCTGTCCCCATGATCGATATTTATACTAAATTGAACGTCCGGTTGGAGAGGTTTTGCTGTAATAAACAGTATTTAGCACACACATATACAGACATAGAGGGTTGTTACTTGACATCTAATCTGGCTCCAAAGTTTCCAAACTGTTTTCAAATGTACAACAAAACCTCTCTTATGTGACCACCATCAAAATGAGGTATAATTCTGGGTCTTAAATAACATTTGTCGTCATATAAACGGATTTTCACGCATTTGATATGATATAGTCATGACTTTACAGTTTTCGTCAAAGCAAAACAATTCCTCGAAAGGAATACATTATTCAACTTTCACGATGTTATTATTTCTTATATGAATATTTAACAGGGAAAGGGTTAATGCATGTGGTAGTTTAACCCATTTGCTCCCAGTGGATTCTTCCATGCTTATATATTGGATTAGTCCATTTTTATCTAAGGGATGTCTGGTCCAAATTTTCAATTTTGTTTTGTTTTATATTGAATTTCCTATCAGCAAACTGTAGACTCTGATCAGACGCCGCATAAGGCTGCGTCTGATCAGAGTCTACACTGTTTGCCTACGTCCCATATATGGGATCGTGGGAACAAATGGGTTAATGCAGGATGAATGTTTGTTCAGGAGGCTCCAATAGGAGCTTCCTACACAACTTTTAGACGGGTTAATTTTCAATTTTATAAGTGTCAATATCCAGTTATTTGAAATATGAGCGGTTAGATGATTACTATATATATCAAAGATCACAATATATGCATGAAAGCATATTGAGTTATTTGTATCTTCATACATTTATCAGAGGTCAGTCGTATCATTTGTTAAAATGTTCTTGCAATATACAGTTTAACATGGATTTTCGAATTATTTTAAATTTTTCTAAGTCTTGAAGTTCGCAAATGAGATTTTCTAGAGGCCTTGTTGGCTTATTATTTAAGGGAAGAAATTGCCAAAATTGTAAATATCAGTTTATAACTGGAGTCACGTCTGGAATACTATGGTAAACTGTATTTTGTTGAGTATTATATGTATTGGTTGTGTATTCCGTCTCATCGATTGTCCAAGTGCTAAGCTACAAATACAGAATTATAAGCTGATTTATTATTTGTTGTGATTTTCCCTTGGTAGGAAATGAAAGTCTTAGGGAACATGAATATTAATGAGATTAATTTTACAATGGTATGCATATGCACATGGATATTTGGTAATGGTAGAAACTGTAGTCAAGGTCCATGCTTATAAAGCTTTTAGTTGAGTCTGACTTTCGTTCTCAGGCTTTTGATTGGTCAGATTTGAGTTCTCAAGCTTTTGATTGGTCAGATTTGAGCCAAAGGCTCAAATCTGACCAATCAAAAGCTTGAGAACGATCTCAGACTCAACTAAAAGCTTTATAAGTAGGGACCCAGATCTATTGTGAATAACTGATTTGATAAGCAAACATAACAGACCCTGATCAGATGGCTCATACATTGAGCTGTTTGCAAAAGGCCTGAAATGGCGTTTCTACGAGGAAAAAGGTTTACCATCTCAATTGAATCTTCAAAAGTAGAATGACCAATCACTGGTAAACTATTGACTCCATTCACAGTGCAGACCTTGATCAGATGACTCCTCTAGAGGTCTTCTGACCTGGTTCTATAATTTTACAAATGCCAGTACACTCGTTTTCCTGCATTCAGAAAGTCAACCCTTTCACCACCAGCATGTCGCAAAAAATGCGCAACGACAAATAGTGCAGTCTCAGACCAGGTGTGTGTGTGGGGGGGGGGGGGGGGGGGGGCTTATGGAATCACCCCGGCATCGGCGTTGGTTTTTGGTTAAAGTTTTGGGGTAAGTGTTAAAATGCACTAACACTACATGAGATATTTGCCCTAGGAAGCTGATATTTGGAATGGAGGTTCCCTGTGTGTTGAACATTAATTTCACCTGATATAGACTTAGCGTTTTCGGCTGAAATAGGAAGGTTAAATTTTGGGGATAAGTGTTGAGATACCCTAATAAAACATGAAATAGTTGACCAAGGAAGCTGGTATTTGGAATGGAGGTTACCTGTGTATTGAACATTGATGTCGTGTAGTTAAAATTTAAAATAAAATTGAATTTTAGTCAAAATTTCACTTAGTTTGGACTTAGCTTTCTTGGGCTTGTAATCGCTAGTGATTCAGATGTGTACTGAAGGTACCCATTTCATTCTTCTGTTTTGGACTTATCTTTGTGGACAAGGTCTACAATAAGCGAGCTTTGCTGTCCTGCGACAGTCTAGTTAAATAATGGAGCAGCTAGAGAAAGGTTGACTTTTCCCTTTGCTTGGTGAATATTCGTGCATAACTCAAGTTATGAGTATCAATCAATTTATTTTTATATAGATATCAAATAAGTAAATGTATTTGCCACAATAACCTAGAGAAACTGATCTGTAATATACATGTTTAAGCAAACAGAGCAGACCCAGATCAGACAACTCCTAAAGGAGATGTCTGATCTTGGTCTGCTCTGTCGCAAAAGCGTAAACAGTGAGGTTATAGTTAGCAAAGGATTGTATTTAGAAAAGTATGAAATGGTAGATAATCGGCATACTTTTGAAAAGGGATATGTGCGATTTATATGAAAATGAAAATGACTTGGCAAAATGCCAGATCAAATGTATTGGGTTTTGTTTAACCTTGACTTTATTGAAACGCCTGTTCACGCCTGTGTGACCAAAGTAGACCCAGCTCAGATGGCTCTGATAGAAGCCGGCAGATCAGCGTCTGCTCTGTTTGCATATGGACTTATATAGATCCGATATACACTGTTTGCCAACGTGCCATTCATGTGCCATTATAAAATCAAGTCAATAACCCATTCCCTCATATTGACGACTTTTGACGACTCTGTAAAAGTCACTTTGTGAAACCATTGTGATAAATAGAGCATTTGCTCCTATAGGAGCAAATGCTCTATTTATCACAATGCTTTCAAACTACAAATTTCTAAAATTTTCCCCTTTTTTCTAGTTAATGCTCCTTTTCGGTAGATTAATTCAAAGAGGTTGTATCTAAAAATAGCCTATGAGGTAATGGGTTAATATTCATGGTGTTATTATTTTATTAGGTAAAGGGTTTACATTGGTTTAACCCTTTACGCCATAAATACGCATTTCTATACGCCTTTGCAAACAGAGAAGACTCAGATCAGTTGGTTCCTATAGGAGCCGTCTGATCAGGGCCTGCTCTCTTTGCTTGTGAAATAATATAGATGTGAGTTTATATTTTTTTGCGATTGCCAAACATTCATTTGTCCATGTGCTATTATCAGAAAATAGTCTAATTAATTTTCATTACGTTATTATTTCTTTCATTACTATTCGTGGAGGAAAGGGCTCACTTGTACCATTTGCTATGCATTGTTGGTATGTTTGTTGTGGTCGAATTGATCTAATCCTTTCTCTGTTACATATTGATGTAAGAGATAATGACGTCATGAATGTTTATTACCGTATATATGTAATGGTTTATGCACACGGACTGCGTTTCGAGGGCTTGGTGCAAAACTATTCTAACTCCTTCACGAATAGTTTTGCACCAAGCCCTCAGTTTGCTTTGGGCCGACACTGTTGGGTTATATCTGTATATGTTCATATGCAAACATAGCAGACCCTGGTCAGGAACATTCTGATCTTGGTCTACTCTGTTTGCAAATGTGTTAAAAGACATTAATATGTAGGGAAGGGTTAACGATTAGAGGTGACTATTTTAAGACTATACTACCCTACCCGAATAACAATTCCGAAATTAGGTTGTTCAGTAGATGTTAGACAGATAAATATTCCTCTATTTACAGTTGTTCTCCAGATCATTATCTTACGTGATAAATGTCAATCAGAGCGCCAGATACAATCATATACCGGCGGTGGGGGATAGCTATTACGTAAGATTTCATCAATTAAGATGCGATAAGAATCAAAATAAACTTGCTAATATCAGATAATATCAGACCCGTTGTGTACAATTTATCTGTCAGAAAGTCATGTGATATATTAAGGTGTCCCCGGACCCCTTATGCAAGGGAGTTACAATTTAGAATTAGAAAAGGAAACACATGTTTAGGCCATGCTAGATCCTGACTAAAGTATTTACTTTCATATACATGTAGTTACTTTTTACATTTGGACTTGTTATTTTATTGTTTGTGGATTACCACTGTTACACTATACGAACTGGAATTCCAGGACACTTAACCCTTTCCCTCATACAAACGTGTTTTCACGCATTTTCAAACAGAGTAGACCCAGATCAGACGGCTCCTAGAGGAGCCGTCTGATCAGGGTCTACTCGGTTTGCTAATAGAATTTTTAAGATCTGTGTCTTTACTTTCTGAAATGGCTCCACTTTCCATATTTCGTTATAACTATTTTGGCCATGAATATGCAGTAGGTACTGAAAAGTGAAATAAACATAGAACAGGGAAATGGTTAATAAAATATATATAAGATACTATCGGAGCA
Organism: Azorinus chamasolen; assembly: GCA_963576725.1. Taxonomy (NCBI): domain Eukaryota; kingdom Metazoa; phylum Mollusca; class Bivalvia; order Cardiida; family Solecurtidae; genus Azorinus; species Azorinus chamasolen. Next base: position 63,363,519 of record OY755248.1, read on the forward strand.
GTTTTCCATCTACCAACTCCACATTATACAGTTTAACATCTGATCGTTACTACATGTACTAGTTAACAACCCAGTGTTACTACACCAATATTCTTGAATAGTTCACTAAACACCCCGATCTCTTTAAAAGGCTGTAGAAAGGGGTAATGACAGTTTAACACAGATCTGATGTTATTTTGATTACTTCCAAATCGATAAAACTTTTGAGAAACTATTAATCGAATTGCGTGTTATGTGTAAACTCTTTCTGACAATGTCACATTTGTAATTACCTTTAACCCTTCGCTTGCTATTCACGTCAATATACGTACCTGTAAATAGTGAAGACCCAGATGAGACAGCTCCTGCAGGAGCTGTCTCATCAGGGTCTGCACTATTTACAAATTGATTGTACAACCAATGCACTCCACAGCAGTGATTGCACAGCGAAATACTTGTACACAGTGAAGATATATGTAATTATACAACAGGACATGGGCAAAGAAGGAGAAATGTATTTTAAAATTCAGCAAGCGAAGGGTTAATACAAACAGTTTGGATCCAGATGAGACTCCGATTAACCCGGCGTTTCACTAGGATTCAAACTGTTTGCTACTGAGTCTGTCTTTTTTAAAAAAAAAACATGAAGAAAAATAAAACATAAAATAAAGATAGTAGCAGGCGATAAAGTCTGCAGACGACAAAACTTGTCAACGAAAGACAAATACATGTAGTTGTAATAGCCACACGAGCGCGCTTGGTTGATTTAACTCAAAACATATCCTAATATAGCATTTACAATCATGAAAAGAAATAACATAGAAGTAGTGGCATAGGCGAACAAACGAAGTGACCTACGGACCTACTGACACGCAGAAGAATGTGTGCACTTAAATTATATTGGGCAAATCTTTTTTATTACCAAATTTACAATTACGGGTTTTTACCACGCGTGAAGAAAAGAACCCTTCACACACCGCACAAGTGTATCCGATATTCAAGCCCATAGACGACCTTAAAACTGACGCCAGGCCATTTATGCAACTGTTCGCTCGTGCTACCCGTGTCAAGTATGTACAGCAGCGGGTTGGCCCAGGCCGATATCTTTACCGATAGTGCATAGAAATCACAGTCCATTTTTGATATTTCATTTGTAAACAAGATGCCACGGCTTCAAGAAAAACGAACGAATTCAATCACTTGTGCAGCTCGCAGTCGGCGTTAGCGCTGCTGACGTCGCTATGCAGTTTAAATGCCATAGAACACAATTACCAAACTCAGAAAACGTTACAACCAGAATGGAAACGTTACAGATCGCCCACGATCCGATAGACCGAAGGTGGTGACGACACCTCAGGGAAGACTTTTTACGTTGACGCACTTACGTCATCTATTCAGAACTGCTACAAACACTGCGAGGGAGTTTGGCATATCCAGAGATACCGTTCTGAGACGACTACGGACCAGTACTTAATATCCGATAAGGGCTAGGAGACCTTATGTAGGTCAGGTCCTAAATAACAGAAATCGCGCTCTCAGTACAGGTCTGGGCCCGTCGTTACTGACGTTGGAACCATGCCATGTGGTCTAGGATGCTCTTTAGTAATGAGTCGCGATTTAAACTTAGCACAACTGGCGGTAGAGTTCGAGTATTTAGATGCAGAGATGAATGTTTTGACCAGAGCTGTTTACTAGAGCGAGAGTGGGTATTGTAATGGTCTGGGGAGGTATCTTGGGTGGTAGAAAAACAAACCTTGTTGTTATTCGTGGTAATTTAAATGTCCAATGTTATATTGACCAAGTTGGATGCCCAGTTGTTGTTCCTTTCCTATACAACAGAACCCTGGTTTTCTGATGCATGATGATGCAAGCTATACTTACCAGGAAATACCCGGTATCTCGCTACCTTAACGTCTTACCCTGACCGGCTTGCTATCCATTTGCGTTGATTCGTAGACGAGGTGGGCACAACAGATATTGATCAACTGTCACGTAACTAGACAAGTGTCCAAAGGCAAACAAAGCATTTACACAAATCACAAGTCTGCAACTTTTACTTTTCACTCCTCCGTTAGTTACACGTAAAACAAAATTCTGATAATAATCAAATTGCAATCAAAAGTAGACCATCGTGTAGTCAATACATTTTTGTAATTTTTCATACCAAAGGTGCCAATAATTTGCTTAATCTTTTCGCTGCCAAGTTCTGTCGTCTGCTAACTTTGTCGTCTGCTACAAAATTTCATTTTTATTTTCTTCATTTTTGTTTCAAAAACATAGTAACAATAACAACATATACAATAACATAGTAACAATATCAAACAGTTTGGATCCTGATGAGACGCCGAGTTACTCGGCGTCTCATCTGGATCCAAACTGTTTGCATAGGTAATCACAGATCCGGCATTGGCAGCGAAAGGGTTAAATAAGTATACAAAAATTCTCTGTAACCAACCAGAGCTACAGATAAGGGTGCGTACCAAAATACTAAAATCGTCATTTCTCCACCAAACCCTATACTGTGACCACTCTTTAGAATCGTCTCGAAGAGACGATTCTAAGAGTGGTCACAGTATGGGGTTTGGTGGGAAAACAAAGGAGTTTCTTGAAAATGTTTTTTAATTTACGCATCTTATCTGGCGCTCTGAACCAAGTGCACACTTTCTTTTGCGTGTCAGTATAGTATTGTGATATTTAGGGGCGTGTGATTGACTGTATGCTACTGTATGCTGTTAGATAATTTTAGGGAGAATGTTGACGATGAATGACGAATGTTGAAGCAGTGCATCTAATTAATTTTCATGACGTCATCATTTCTTATATAAATATTCACGGAATAAAGGGTTAAAGGATTAGGAGCGGGCTGTAATAATAGCAAAGATACTACGAAAATGGTGAAATAATATACATGAAATGTAAGGTATAGCAGGTATTCGCATATTTTATTCCTCTTATTTACAGAAATGGGATCGGGCTACAAGGTCTACCAACTTAGTTTCACATTCCTTCCCTACAAAACCATCATACACAAATAAAGAGATAATGGTTATTTGACACAGCATCAAACTTAAAATAATAACAGTTGAGTTGGTAAAGGAAAAAGAAAGGACAAAGTATTTTGTTTTCAGAAAAAAAAGAAACAAATAAATAAACTGGAGAGTGGAGAGTAAGTGAGTGAGTGAGTGAGAGAGACAGACAGAGAAGAGACAGAAGAGAGAGAAGGGAGAGAGTGAGGGAGGATGAAAGAGAGAGAGAGAGAGAGAGAGAGATGGAGGGAGAGAGAGAGAGAGGGAGGGGGGAGAGTTGACTTACGGCATGTACGGCATTGTTGTAGTATACAGTCGTTAATTTATTGAACATAGGAGTCAGTCTTAAAAAGCAGGTGGTTGCTTAATGCAGGGCAAAAGTAATACAGAAAGCTCCTAGCTTTCTGCATTACTTTTGACCTGCATTAAGCTAGACCCATAATAAGACCTCTTTTTGATGGTCGCTTACGACAGGGCCTACTCTAGAACTAAAGTACGTGTATATGTATTGTCGGCAGAGAGAGTTTCGTCGAACAGTTTGTTTTGGAGTCTGCTAGGCGAACTATCGTCGCAAAAAGAGTCTCTCACGCCAGTTTTCAATGCCGTTACGTCTTCCATCTCCTTTTTATGCCCCCAACGGCGGGCATATAGTAACCGCATTGTCCGTCCTTCCTATGCCCCCAACGGCGGGCATATAGTAACCGCATTGTCCGTCCTTCCGTCCGTCTGTCCGTCCGTCCTTCCATCCGTCCGTCCCAAATTTCGTGTCCCTTCTATAACTTCTTTATCTGTGAATTGATTTCAAAATAACCCGGCACAAATGTTCACCACACAAAGACGATGTGTCGCGTTCAACTCCGAGGTCCATGGGTCAAAGGTCAAGGTCACAGGGTACAATTTTGGGGGGCATTTGTCACGTGACTGTGACAGCTCTTGTTTATACTTTACTTGATAGATATGCTTTTACATGCACCTGCATGCATATGTATAAGCTTATACATATGCATGCAGGTGCATGTAAAAGCATATCTATCAAGTAAAGTATGTATAAGTGTTTTAAAAGATTTGTAATTACTTTTTTATAGTAAGACTATTCAAACTGTGTGTATTGGGGTCAAGATAGATCTAAATTGTATGTCAGATCCGGATCCAAACTGTTTTATTACAGATACTCAATTCTATTTTTTAAGAATGTATAAGAGTTTTGTACCTGTATATTTATGTTTATTCTCTGGTTGCAGAGACTCGTGTGTCATCCAGTAAAAAGGAGAAATATCACAGGTGCATACTCGTCTCCTCTTGATAACCAGAACCCCTTACACTAATGTATCTCCTTTACAGTGGGCATCTAAATTGGAGAAACTCTGTCGATAATAATGGTAGGGCATCGCGCCCGGTTTTCTTTTTATCCTCTCTCCTCTCTCTGAGGCGCCAATTAGCCAATGATTATCCATGGTGTCTTATTTCTTACATCGTTATGTAAAGGGCTAACCCATACAATGTTGGTTATTCAAATGAACTATTCCAAAATTCAAACCTGTCAGGCTTATGGTGAATATTTAGGGATTTTTCTTAATAAACAATTAACATGACAAACAGTGTAGACCCTGATGAGAGGGTCTCCTCTAGGAACCCTCTCATCTGGGTCTACAATGTGCGCAGAGGGCATTGATGGCTCTTGTCCCACATACTGCAAAGGTTAAATATACGAGCGACAGTCAAACAGTTTACTAAAACGGCCATTTTACTCGCCATATCATCTGGATCCAGGCTGTTTATAAATGGTTCTCTAATTTTTTGTTCAGATGTTAAGTGGTTTAACGCTTTCCCACATAAAAACGTGTTTTAAACGCATCTGCAAACATAGTAGACCCAGATCAGACGGCTCCTATAGGGTCTGCTCTGTTTGCTCATATAATTTGATAGCTCTCTTTATTTAGTATCTAAATTAGCTACAATGCTCCACCTTCCATATTTCATTATAACTATTTTGACCATGAATATTCAGTAGATATCGGATTTTGGAATAAACATAGAACAGGGAAATAGTTAAAAGGAACAGCTAGCCTGCATTAGACGCGTTTCGTGTTTTCTTATACATTCAGCCTTGAACAGTTGTTTTATTTATACATACAGCCAATCCCCTCTAAAGTGACCGCACAGAATGAAGTATAATTTTGTGTATTAAACACAGGTAGTAGTAGCTTAATGCAGGACGAAAGGTATGCAGAAAGCTCCTATAGGAACTTTCTGCATTACTTTCATCCCGCATTAAGCAACCACCTGATTTTAATGACACCAATGCATACTCTTTAAGTAGTTGCTTTATAAGGAGTTACCGGATGTATTTAAATATACACGAAAATATTTCTAATTATGGGTGGACCGGTCTGACAACATTCTCCCATTGGTGGATTCTAAATTAAGTAAACTGCGTTATGTCAATGTTTTCTTCCTTGTCTAACAAAGAAGCATTCATAAGTATTCTGTGAACTCTCCGCGTTAAGTGAGCCGTGTTACTCGTGGTATTGACAAACTGGCAATTATTGAGGTGTCGTGCACTGTATGGGTATTTTAATCGGTATTAGATTTCATTTTAATCCAGTTTTGTGTCGTTGCATATTTAAACATTTACTTCACAGATATGCACTTTAACCCATTACCTCATTGACTATTTTTAGATCCAACTTCATTTAACCCTTTCCCTCATATAAACGTGTTTTCGCGCATTTTGCAAACAAAGTAGACCCAGATCAGACGGCTTATAAAGGAGCCGTCTGATCAGGGTCTGCTCTGTTTGCTAATGGAATTTGATAGATGTGTTTCTTTACTTTCTAAAACGGCTACAATGTACCACCTTCCACATTTTATTATAACTATTTTGTCCAGGAATATTCACTAGGTATTGAAATTCAAAATAAACATAGAACAGGAAAAGGGTTATTAAATCAAAGAATAAATAAGGAGGAAAAGGGGAAAAATTAAAACTGTAGTTTTGAAACCATTGTGATATATAAAGCGTTTGCTCCTATGGAACAAATGCTCTATCTATGACAATGGTTTCAAAAAGGTGACTTTACAGAGACGCCAAAAGGCGTCGATTTGACGGAATAAGTTAAGCCTTAGAAAACAGAGTAAACCCAGATCAGAGTTTCTGTAGGTAACTATTAATTAGGTGCTTATTAAATGATAAAGAAATGTTTCTACAATTTCTGAAATGGCCAAAAAACTCACTAAATTCCAATGTCCATTGGCCAATATGAAAAATCATTTAATGAATATTCATGAAGTCATGAATTATTGTATAAATATTCACGAGGTAGAGGGTTAACCGGAACCAGTATTCTCTTAACCCATTACCTCATAGGCTATTTTTAGATCCAACCTCTTTAAATAAATATACCGAAAAGGAGCATTAACTAGAGAAAAAGAAAATTTTAGAATGTTGTAGTTTGAAACCATTGTGATAAATAGAGCATTTGCTCCTATAGGAGCAAATGCTCTATTTATTACAATGGTTTCACACAATGACTTTTACAGAGTCGTCAAAAGTCATCAATATGAGGGAATGTGTTAATGTTCATCAGATAGTTGAACTTCGATATCTCGAACTTCAAGGGACGATACAAATTACTTCGTAATAACAGAAGTGAGAGTCATCCGATTTCTAATCTGGACAATTTAACAGCCTACTGTAGGTCTAAGTGAATATTCTCGACTTTCGATCACCGGCCGCGTGGCTCAGTGGTAGAGCGTCCGCCTGCGGTACGGAAGGTCGTGGGTTCGATCCCCGGCCGCGACAGACCAAAAGTCGTTAAAAGTTGGTACTAGTAGCTCCCTTGTCTACGCTCGACATTAAAGGTGTAGTTCTAGGACTGGTCGGCCCGGTGTCAGGATAATGTGACTGGGTGGGGTGCCCTTGCCATGTACCTGCGGCAGGGGTATTCCAGTGAGGCAGCACTATAACTTGTCTCATGCGAGTGCCGTCTGCAAATAACTGAAATACTGTTGGTCGGACGTAAAACCCAACTCACTCACTCACTCGACTTTCGATCAGCTCTCGTTTGGATCGCCATTGTAGTTATGTCCTGTTCACGGTGTTTTGCATATTGCAGTTATGTCCTGTTCACGGTGTTTTGCACATTGCAGTTATGTCCTGTTCACGGTGTTTTGCACATTGCAGTTATGTCCTGTTCACGGTGTTTTGCACATTGCAGTTATGTCCTGTTCACGGTGTTTTGCACATTGCAGTTATGTCCTGTTCACGGTGTTTTGCACATTGTAGTTATGTCCTGTTCACGGTGTTTTGCACATTGTAGTTATGTCCTGTTCACGGTGTTTTGCACATTGTAGTTATGTCCTGTTCACGGTGTTTTGCACCTTTCCGAATGCTGCAACGGCATTTGCTTCTGTCGTCTGTAACAAACTTCCAACTGTTTGGGTCGATGTCAAAAGATTTAAGGAGACGTTTAGGGGTCCTTGTTGCGCTTTCTTTGCCCGCCAAGATTGTCTTGTCCTGGCTGCAGCTTCCCATAGAGCAGTTTCTTCGGAATTCGAGAGTCTGACATTCTCTGAACGTGTCCTGCCCAGCGTAGTTGCCCTGTCGCATTATAGTTTAAATTACAAGAAAGGCATTGATGTAAACATCAAAGGGTGTCATTATAAAGAACAACCATGCTGGTTTTGTTTAAATCTATTGTGAAACGAAAATGCTTAAAATATGAGTGATCATGATACTTATGTGCTGCACTAACCCTTTCAATAAAGATACACAAATGTACTTGTCTGCTATTGAAACAGTGTAAACATCAATGAAGACAAATGAAAGATTTTTACATGAAAATATACACTGATTGGCATTATCTTAATATAATCATGCAATCATTCAATGGTTTAGTGTAGCATATTGCTGTTGGAATTACTACAGACATCCTATCAAACAATGAAATAATTATACTTAAAACAACTAAATAATAAATTTGTCCAAAGCTTTTCAATACTGTGAATTTAAGAAATGAATAAAAAACCGAAATAGTTTAAATTATAGTTTTGATAGATAATAAGCACGTTTTTATAAATTAGTTTTAATTGATTATTGACGGATCAGTCATTATTAAATCTTAGAAAATAATAGTATCCTTTCCATTGTAAACTCTCGTTCGTTTATTAAGCTGAATATTACACACATATTTGCAACAAATCTGGTGTTTAACTGTGAAAAAGAAAATGGGTTAAAATGCCATACGTGGCACTTAGCAATGTCGAATTCTAATTACACGACATTAAGATATCTCCAATTATGATTCCAATGTGCTCCATTTTTCGCATTTTATACAATAACGTACTTAAATACTTTAAATATCAATACTTTAAAACTAAAAGAAAGTCCTAGCATATAGCCGGGTTTCGTTAAATTCTAATAAATAGACATGCTGTAAATATTGGGAAGAACATGTCTTGAGGTATGTGTGGTTTTCATGAACATGTGATTATTATGTGCATATGTACCAATAGACGAACTCCTTAGCATCACCGTTTAACCCTATCCCTCATATAAACGTGTTTTCACGCATTTGCAAACAGAGTAGACCCAGATCAGACGGCTCCTAGGAGCCGTCTGATCAAGGTCTGCTCTGTTTGCTTATGGAATTTGATATATCTGTTTCTTTAGTTTCAAGAATGCTCCACCTTCTATATTTCATTAAAACCTTTTTGTCCATGAATATTCAGTAGGTACTGAAATTTGTAATAAACACAGAACAGGGAAAGGTTAACGGTACAATAGACTTGGTCTTTCTGACCTTGTGACTGGCTTCAAGTCGATAATCAACTAAAACATTAATTCATACACCGTATTGTATAGGATTATAACACTTAATTGGACCGAACTTTACAAAGCAAATATACGTTATACCTAAACTTGCAATTAATCCAAACACTGCACACTGGACTGTGCATTTACTGTAAAAAGTGTAATACTTTTCTAGACCTTTAGACAAGCCTATTGCACCGAAAATTCGAAAGGATCTGCTTTTTAATATCAATAATGTATTCATTTCTTTTAATGCAATAATAACAAACACATGCTTATTTTTATTTCATTACTTCTGATATATTATTCACACTCTTATTCGACCAGTACATACTATTTACATTGCTCAAACAAGTAACTTTCATTTCTTCAACGTTACAGAAATGACTGCTCCTTCCATTAGCTGAACATTGCGTAAGCCCATATCGAGGGCTCGGTGCAAAACTATTCTAACTCCTTCACTAAAGTGAAGGAGTTAGAATAGTTTTGCACCAAGCCCTCGATATAGGCGCCCGCTGTTATTAATATGTTATATGCAGTATAGCAGATATATGGCCGATTCTTACCTGTTTTTCTTTGGTTGTGGAACATCTTTGTCAGCTGTTTTGACCCTGACAAGACAGCAGAGAACTTAACGTGTCATCAGGATCCAAACTATATACTGTTAAACAAACGGAGAGAAAATTACACATTGAAATATTATGCTGACGACAAATTTCGCAGACTGCGGTATGCAACAGGTATTACATTAAACCATCATCCCACTGTGAGAAAAAAATGTCTGCTTAATTTTGTATCTTGTGCAATTCTGACTGCTCCCAATTTGATCAAGATTTTGAGAAATGATTGACCGAGTGTCAAAGAGTATGAACCCTGAATTAATCAGTGTCTCATCAGGATCCAAGCTGTTTGCAAATGCGAGTCGGGATTAAGTTTATCGGGACAAAGGTAAAGTATCGTTCGTCTGCAAAATAATATCAAGTTACATACTCAATTTCTTTTAACCCTTTCGGCGCCAAATTTATTAATGTCGTCTGCAAACCAATTTTGTTAAATCATTCGATAAAATAAGGAGCTGGGATAAATAAATGTAACTTTCAAAGGAATAAAGCACACATATATAGAGAAAAATAGAGTTTGAGACAAGAAGTGAAGTCCTTGATCAGACTCCTTCTTGGTCTGGGGTGGTGCATTTTTGCGAAGTTGGCAGTGAAAGGGTTAACTTAAAAAATGTGTCACGAAACTGAGGTACATGTATGTCTAACGCATAGACGCAGAAAAGCGGTTGATGTACTTTATCGGCGCGAGGGCATGAAGCTCTCTCGTCTATATGGAACGCATTCAGAAGAAGGGCTATAGGAGCCGTCTGATCAGGGTCTGCTCTGTTTGTTTATGGTGTAATATAGATCTGATTCTACAGCTCCTTCCTGAGCCAAAATGTCATGTGTTCATACGCCATTATAAAAATAATCTTATTAATAGTCATGACGTCATTATTTCCTACATGAATATTCATCAATGAAAGGGTTAAACTATAAACAGAGTAGGAGATCAAGGTGCGCACTCAAGTACTAAAATCGTCATTCTCCACGAAACTCTGTGTTGTAACCACTACTTGGAATGGCCTCGAAGAGACGATTCTAAAGAATGGCCACAGCATAGGGTTTAGGTGAGAAAGAAGTTATTCTTGAAAATGTTTCAATTTACTCATCCTATCTGGGCCTCTGTATATATACATGTGTGTTCGGCCTCTGTATATATACATGTGTGTTCGACCACCTGCTATTTCATACGATAAATATATCGCCATTATGAGTGTAACACTATACATAGTTGGCTATATAGTAAATATTTCAGAAGGCTTTTTAACAGAAACTACATTCATGTATTCATATCAAATAACAGTATAATTACATACAAATATTTCTCGGTTTTTCATTTAAAAGAGTTAGTGGGACAAGGCACTGTAATGCCAAATGAGTTAGTGGGACAAGGCACTGTAAGGCCAAATGAGTTAGTGGGACAAGGCAATGTAAGGCCAAATGAGTTAGTGGGACGAGGCACTGTAAGACCAAAAGAGTTAGTAGGACGAGACGCTGAAAGGCCAATAGAGTTAGTGGGACACGGCGCTGTAAGGCCAATGGAGTTTGTGGGACAAGGCACTGTAAGGCCAATAGAGTTAGTGGAACACGGCGCTGTAAGGCCAATAGATCTAGTGGGACAAGGCACTGTAAGGCAAAAAAGAGTTAAGGCGGTGTGAGGGCAAAAGTGAAGAAAGACATGCAACTACACCCGGACCTTCCTAAAATTTATAATATAATTCGGAACTTCAGTAAATAACATAACACAGATAAGATGAATAGATTTAACCATTTTCAAGAATAACGTCTTAATTTCTCCACCAAACCTACTATGAAAGTTTCTGTTCTTGGTGTACACAATTATAATGTCATAGTTCACTTTTCAAACCTGTCTTTGAATTAATGTACCGAAAAGGAGCATTAACTAGAGAAATTATAAATGTTACAACTGCGTAGTTTAGAAACCATTGTGAAACCATTTTGAAACCATTGTGATAAATAGAACATTTGCTCTTTTGGAGCAAATGCTCTATTTATCACAATGGTTTCAAAAAGTGACTTTTACAGGGGCATCAAAAGGTGTCAATGTGGGGGAATGGGCTAAAAGATATCTAGGTGAATATTGTAGACCCAGATCTATACTGTTTGCTGAACCCACCAATGTAAATAGGTAATACCAGCTAAAAATGTGTTTACTGTGTCCCCTCAATGTGATAATGGATTGGTTTCCTTAATCTGTTACTCTATCAATATGTCTTTCTATGATTTTGCAAACAGAGTAGATCAAGCTCAGACGGCTCCTACAGGAGCCGTCCCTTCAGGAGCTGCTGCTCTGTTTGCTTGTGAAATACTATAGATATGATTCTACATTGTCTGTCATAGCCAAACAATCCTGTGCCCATGTGCCCTTGAATCTAATTAATATTCACGATGTTATTATTTATATGAATATTCATTGAGTAAAGGGTAACATAATATGGATTACAAACACGACCCGGATGTCAACACATTTCCTGGAAGGCTATAAATAGCCCAGTACTGTAAACACGTTCTATAGCGATCACCTAATGAGGTTAAACCTTTCCCTGTTGAATATTCATGTAAGAAATAATGATATCATAAATATTTATTAACTGAAGTTTTATAATGGCATATGTACATATGAGTTATTGGTATTGGTAATATTTCATTAGCAAACAGAGCAGACCCAGACCAGACGGCTCCTATAGAAGCCGTCTGATCTGGGTCTACTCTGTTTGCAAACCCATGAAAAAGCGTCAGGGTTATTGAAATGTCTATAAGAGCGTAACCTTCAGCACTGGCGAATTCATGATGGCAAACAGTGTAGATCCAGTTGAGACGCTGGGAACTCGTTGTCTTATCAGGATCCAAACTGTTTGACACGTTTATCATGTTCCTGTTCAGCAGATGATAATATTTGCAGATGACCTTGCATAGAGTGTTTAAACGAGAAATAAAGTAATGCAGAAGGAGGTTTCTAGAACTGAAGTAATACAGAAGGAGGTTTCTAGAACTAAAGTAATGCAGAAGGAGGTTTCTAGAACTAAAGTAATACAGAAGGAGGTTTCTAGAACTAAAGTAATGCAGAAGGAGGTTTCTGCATCACTGAAGTGGTGCAGTCAACTACAATCTGTATGAAAACCCAGAATTAGAATATTTTAGCGCGGTCGATGTACCAGATTAAAAACTTTCGCCACCATAATAACAGTTTCAAACAGTTTGGCTCCAGATGAGACGCCGAGTAACTCGGCGTCTCATCAGGATCCAAACTGTTTGGTATTCTGACTTCATGTGGTAAAGTATAATTGAAGGAAACTTCACGTTGACACTAGATACGGTCGATAATCATAACTGACGAATTTTATTTGGCAACGAAAGGATTAAGATAACATACGCTGCTTTAAAATCCAAACTTCCTTGAATAGATGAAAGACCGTAATTAGTATGTAAAATGTGTGTTTAACCTTCTGCACTGTGCGCAAATATCGTTTGTATATATTGTCTTCTGCTTCAATTTTCATTTTTGAATTTCAGTTTTGATCCTGATGAAATTTCAAGTTACTCGACGTTTTATCTGGATACAAACTGTTTTCGAATGTTATTACAACTTTGCCAGTAGAATAATTCATATTCGCACCGTAAAATCTGTAATAAATTTCCCGGGGGCGTTGCACTTTTAAAATGAATTTATGTCGTTTTCTAAACAGGTGGTAGTTTAATGCAGAAAGAAAGCAATGCAGAAAACTCCTAAAGGAGCATTCAGCATTGCTTGCAGTCTGCATTAATCTACCACATGCATTTTGAATATTTTATACTCTACCATCGGCACATGTACGCGATCGATCATATATTAAAATCACGATTAAATTCTAATATGGCGGGCTTATTTGGGTTTGGATAACGGCCAGAATATGGGTGCTAGGTTTGCAATCCAGACCAGTTTCTGTCTAAAACATGCCATATGATAAAGGTAAACTCTGTTTTAGATTACAAAATGATTCTGTTCATTTAAAACAATGTGACAAACAATGTGTACACCCCTAATCAGGTTTGGCTTTATATGGCTTTTACTATTTGGTAAACTGTATGGTCTCCATAGGGGTATGTATAAATCGTCGACGACGGCCTGTCCTTCGGCACATCACTACTATATACCATATGATAACAACGTTGGTATTATATAGTACATGTATATAGAATCACAGGAAGCGGTAAAGGCCCCATTGGGGCAATATAGCATAAACAGTGACCGCCCTCTATGCCAGATGTTCCAATTAATATCAATATTGGTATGTTAGACACGTGGCAGTCTAATGCAGGGTTAAAGTCACGCAGAAAGCTCCTACAGGATCATTAAGCAGCCACCTGCCTAAGCATATCTAAATTCATCTGTACAAAAAATATGGTTTAAAGGGATTTTACTGAACATGCTACTGTAATGATAAATATTTTGCTTCAAAGAACTCATCGCAATTAGCTTTTAAAATTCACCAGTGTCCAGTGTCCCTCAAACGGGACATATGCAAACAGTGTAGACACAGATCCGAGGACTCCTTCAGGGCTGATCAATGTCTGGAATGTTTACTGAACAATTATTGTCAATAGATTATTCCAGCAAATGTTTTGTTTGCCCCCACTCCTTCCCCCACATCTACATGAAAAAATGGATGGTTCCAACACAAGACCTTGACGGGTTTTCCTTAACCATTTCCCTCATATAAACGCATTTTCATGCATCTGCAAACAGAGAGGACCCAGATCAGACGGCTCCTAGAGGAACCGTCTGATCAGGGTCTACTCTGTTTGCTAATAGAATTTCAAAGATCTGTGTTTTTACTTTCTAAAATGGCTACAATGTACCACCTCCCATATTTGATTAAAACTGTTTTGTTCATGAATATTCAATGGGTATTAAAATTTGGACTAAACATAGAACAGGGAAAGGGTAAAATAACATGGGACTACAATGTGCATGGGTTAAAGTGGGAAATACGTTTTCCTTTTTTCTATCGAAAATATAGACACTCTGTTTGTTTTAGACAAAATTATCATACTTTGGATTTAGAAAATAAAACTTTTTATAACAAATCTGTTACTTACTTAATCATATCAGAGAGGTTGGAATTGATAAGTCTATATCTGTGAGAAAGTCTGGTCTAGTTAAAACAAGCTTTGGAGCAATTGAAAGCAATGCCATAGTCCCCTACCGGTTGAACAATTTGTCACAATTTAATGAAAAAACTCTTACATGCTGCTCATTCATACATACAAATTTATAGTTCTCTATATCATACTTATTGAATCAAATATAACACTTCTTACACATATAGTATTCAATCAAAAACTTAAATGATAATGTTCATGATATGTCCCTTGTATTTGTTTCTAACAAAACAATTCTATTACTAATTAGAAATTTACTGTACCATGTAATGAAATTGCTGTTGATTACTATATTTATCACATAATATGTCTTGTGGGAGTGCCGTAACAGAGCGCCGTAAATTGCGAAAATGCACTAGTGCATTATTTATGCTAATTAACAATTGTTAGTCAATCGTGGCGCTCATTTTAGCGTTAGCTAATCGTAGCGCTCCATGTTCGTCGTCCGTTCTATTACTACGCTGTTTATAAGCAATGGCCGAAACAGCAATCAGCTATAGCATGGTTCATTCTCTGTGGTATTTTTAAGACTTATGTGATAAAAAAATCTTACATTCGTGTTCATCAGAAATTGTTTTCATGAAACTCGTTTACTATAATGAATATGGCACTCGATTATTTATGTTTGAGTTTCTATTACCTTTTGTATACAGTAGAACCCGTCTTAAGCGGCCATCAAAAATAGGTATAATTTTGGGTCTGTAAGGCATGTGGTAGCTTAATGCACGTCAAAGTAATGCAGAACTCCTATAGGAGCTTTCTGTATTACTTTTGTCATGCATTAAGCAACCACCTGCTTTTCAAGAATCCTATGTTCGATAAATGAATGACCGCTTAGCACTGGATGTACTGTTCACTTTTCTTTATAAGCATGCTCGAGTGTACCACACACTTCTGTTTGATCGTCTTAATTATTTTTTTTATCAAAATACAGTACAAGTAAAACCCCGTTAATACGACCACTTAATGAATAAACATGGGTGCCTTTATAAGCAGATGGTTGCTTAATGCAGGACAAAAGTAATGCAGAAAGCTCCTCTAGGAGCTTTCTGCATTACTTTTGTCCTGCATTAAGCTACCACCTGCATATAGAACCCATAATTATACCTATTTTAGGTGGTCGCATTAGCGGAACTTTACTGTAGTTGTTAAAAGGGTGGAATCTTATACAAACAAATCAGACAGATTTGTGGTTGAATATCATACATGTATTAATTTTTCAACTGAAGCGTCACATTCCTAAAAAACTGTCTGGCTGAATGATGATAAAAATTGCGTAGCATTAAAACCGTAACCCTTATACCGCTGTTATTGACCTTACTCGTATTTGCAAACTGCTTGGACCCGGATGAGACGCCGAGTAACTCGGCGTCTCATCGGGATCCAAGCTGTTTGACACTCGGTCAATAGTTTCTCAAAAACTAGAGCAAATCGGAAGAAGAAAACATTTCACCAGATTCAAAATATCTGAGTAGGTTATTTTTTTTCACAGCTCGATACGGGTTACGATTATGTTATGTGTTAATGTTCTCCCATCTAGCAGATCGTTTCGACAAGACTTATGAGAAATGTATGCACTGTATGCAACTATGTGACATGTCAGTAACCTTGATATAGATATTCTAACCAATCCAGTTTGAATGTCAATCGTTTATTTCGTAATTATGTCTTGTAACCCTTTACTTGCTCAGTATTCAGTACAGAAATTATGACATTATGAATATTTAATAGCATTTTTGTTTGTATATATACACATGATATTTTAGTATTTGTAGAAACTGAAGTCATATCTATATTATTTTATAAACGAACAGAGCAGACTCTGATCAGACGGTTCCTCTAGGAGCCGTCTTATCTGGGTCTACTCTGTTTGCAAATGCGTGAAAATACGTTTATATGAAGGAAAGGGTTAACCTGTCTTATGCTGAAAAATCAAAGTCTGCTAAATCACTGATCTGTTCGACATATTTTACTTGCATTCGATTGGATCAATCTTTAACCATTACAGTGCGGGACCCGAGTCACTAATGTCCTTTGCAAACAGTGTAGGCCCAGATGAGAGGGCTCATCAGGGTCTGCACTGTTTGTCATGTTACACTTTTCTTTAGAAAACATCCCTAAATATTCACTATAAGCTTGACCTATTTGAATTTTGGAAGAGTCCATTTGAAAATTCAGCGTTGTAAGGGTTAAAGAAACTATTGACTGAGTGCAAAACAGTTTGGATCCTGATGATACACTGGGTTACTCGGCGTCTCATCAGGATTCAATCTGTTGGCGAATCCCAATAAGGTCGGGATTATCACAAAAAGGGTTAACCCTTTCCTTCATATAAACGCCTTTTCATGTATTTGCAAACAGATTAGACCCAGACCAGAGTTTTCTCTATTTGCTTTTGACATGATATAGATATAGATCTGATTCTACAGTTTTTGTCAATGAAAAAAAAACCTTGAACAGTTTACATTATGAAAATTCAGCTAATTGATATTCATTGTGTCATCATTTTTTTGCATGAATATTTAACAGGGAAAGTGTTAACACCTTCGCAAACAATAGATCCAGATCAGGTGGTCCCATGGAGCTGTGTGATTGGGGTCTGCATTGTTTGCTTATCAAGTCTGATTCTCCAGTGCCATGGCAACACATTTCCTTTATTTGTATATCTTAATGCGATTGTTGAATTTGTTAATATTTGTAATGATCGGAGTCATATTTTATTGTGATTTATATGCATAAGTTAGCAGATGTAATGGTTATGGGAGATTGCTTTTCCTATAATAAACTGTGTAACATATTGAATTACCTCCCTTGACAATATTGTCACACGGCCAATGTAGATAATCAGGAAAGTGTAGCCTACCACTTGGGTATATTTGACCCTTTAGTTTGTTTGTCTATAAAGTTGTCAAACTATAAAAGCTGATAAGACCTTTATTCCTGTACAATTAACCATTTTTTAGTAAAGAAGAGTCAACCATTCTCATACTCGTATAATCATACATATCTGCATTTGGAAATGTGTAGTCCCATACGAGACAGCTCCTAGAGGAGCGTCTAGAATCGACCCTTCTCATGCTAGTAGCGTATATCTCTGCATTTGGAGATAGTGCAGACCCATATGAGACAGCTCCTAGGGGAGCGTCTAGACTCAAACCTTCTCATGCTAGTAGCGTACATATATATGCATTTGGAAGTAGTATAGACCAATGTGAGACAGCTCAGGACTAGACTAAACCCTTCTCATGCTATGTGCGTGAAGTTGGCAGGCAGTTGGTTATTGGCAGTTGTTTATTGAATTTTCAGCTGTCAATTGGTTATTCGTAAAATATAAGAATTGAATGAATAAACTGCAAGGTTCTCTACTGAATTTTCAGCTGTCAGTTGGTTATTGAATTTTCAGCTGTCAGTTGTTTATTGAATTTTCAGCTATCAATTGGCAATTGAATTTTCAGCTGTCAGTTGGTTATTGAATTTTCAGCTGTCATTTGTTTATTGAATTTTCAGCTATCACTTGGTAATTGAATTTTCAGCTGTCAGTTGGTTATTGAACTTTCAGCTTTCAGATGTTTATTGAATTTTCAGCTATCAATTGGTAATTGAATTTTCAGCTGTCAGTTGGTTATTGACTTTTCAGGTGTCAATTGGTTATTCGCAAAATATAAGAATTGGGGGAATAAACTGCCAGCAGGAAATTGGTTATTCAGCCGTAAATTCAAAAAGGTAACAGAGGCGAATTTTCAGCTGGTTCTGGCTGTCAGTTGGTTATTCAACTGGTTATTCGTCAAATATCCGAATCTAACTAATATACTGCCAGCAGGAAATTGGTTATTCAGCCGTAAATTCAAAAATGTAACAGATGCGAATTTTCAGCTGGTTCTGGCTGTCAGTTGGTTATTCAACTGGTTATTCGTCAAATATCCGAATCTGGCGAATCTACTGCCAGCAGGAAATTGGTTATTCAGCCGTAAATTCAAAAATCTAACACAGCCGAATTTACCGCTGGTTCTGGCTGTCAATTGGTATATTCAACTGGTTATTCGTCAAATATCCGAATCTAACTAATATACTGCCAGCAGGAAATTGGTTATTCAGCCGTAAATTCAAAAATGTAACAGAGGCGAATTTTCAGCTGGCTCTGGCTGGCAGTTGGTTATTCAACTGGTTATTCGTCAAATATCTGAATCTGGGGAATATACTGCCAGCATGAAATTGGTTATTCAGCCGTAAATTCAGAAATGTAACAGATGCGAATTTTCAGCTGGTTCTGGCTGGCAGTTGGTTATTCAACTGGTTATTCGTCAAATATCTGAACTTGGGGAATATACTGCCAGCATGAAATTGGTTATTCAGCCGTAAATTCAAAAATATAACAGAGGCGAATTTTCAGCTGGTTCTGGCTGTCAGTTGGTTATTCAACTGGTTATTTGTCAAATATCTGAATCTGGCGAATCTACTGCCAGCAGGAAATTGGTTATTCAGCCGTAAATTCAAAAATGTAACAGATGCGAATTTTCAGCTGGTTCTGGCTGGCAGTTGGTTATTCAACTGGTTATTTGTCAAATATCCGAATCTGGCGAATCTACTGCCAGCAGGAAATTGGTTATTCAGCCGTAAATTCAAAAATGTAACAGTGGCGAATTTTCAGCTGGCTCTGGCTGGCAGTTGGTTATTCAACTGGTTATTCGTCAAATATCTAAATCTGGCGAATCTACTGCCAGCATGAAATTGGTTATTCAGCCGTAAATTCAGAAATGTAACAGATGCGAATTTTCAGCTGGTTCTGGCTGGCAGTTGGTTATTCAACTAGTTATTCGTCAAATATCTGAATCTGGGGAATATACTGCCAGCATGAAATTGGTTATTCAGCCGTAAATTCAAAAATGTAACAGATGCGAATTTTCAGCTGGTTCTGGCTGTCAGTTGGTTATTCAACTGGTTATTCGTCCAATATCTGAATCTAGCGAACATACTGCCAGCAGGAAATTGGTTATTCAGCAATAAATTCAAAAATGTAACAGATGCGAATTTTCAGCTGGTTCTGGCTGTCAGTTGGTTATTCAACTGGTTATTCGTCAAATATCTGAATCTGGCGAATATACTGCCAGCAGGAAATTGGTTATTCAGCCGTAAATTCAAAAATGTAACAGATGCGAATTTTCAGCTGGTTCTGGCTGTCAGTTGGTTATTCAACTAGTTATTCGGTAAATAACCGAATCTGGCGAATCTACTGCCAGCATGAAATTGGTTATTCAGCCGTAAATTCAAAAATTTAACACAGCCGAATTTACAGCCTGTTCTGGCTGGCAGTTGGTTATTCAACTGGTTTTTCGTCAAATATCCGAATCTAACTAATATACTGCCAGCAGGAAATTGGTTTTTCAGCCGTAAATTCAAAAATGTAACAGATGCGAATTTTCAGCTGGTTCTGGCTGTCAGTTGGTTATTCAACTGGTTATTCGTCAAATATCTGAATCTGGCGAATATACTGCCAGCATGAAATTGGTTATTCAGCCGTAAATTCAGAAATGTAACAGAGGCGAATTTTCAGCTGGTTCTGGCTGTCAGTTGGTTATTCAACTGGTTATTCGTCAAATATCCGAATCTGGCGAATCTACTGCCAGCAGGAAATTGGTTATTCAGCCGTAAATTCAAAAATGCAACAGATGCGAATTTTCAGCTGGTTCTGGCTGTCAGTTGGTTATTCAACTGGTTATTCGTCCAATGTCTGAATCTAGCGAACATACTGCCAGCATGAAATTGGTTATTCAGCCGTAAATTCAAAAATGTAACAGAGGCGAATTTTCAGCTGGTTCTGGCTGTCAGTTGGTTATTCAACTGGTTATTCGTTAAATATCCGAATCTGGCGAATATACTGCCAGCAGGAAATTGGTTATTCAGCCGTAAATTCAAAAATGTAACGGATGCGAATTTTCGGCTGGTTCTGGCTGTCAGTTGGTTATTCAACTGGTTATTCGTCAAATATCCGAATGTTGCGAATCTACTGCCAGCAGGAAATTGGTTATTCAGCCGTAAATTCAAAAATGTAACAGATGCGAATTTTCAGATGGTTCCAGCTGTCAGTTGGTTATTCAACTGGTTATTCGTCAAATATCCGAATGTTGCGAATCTATTGCCAGCATGAAATTGGTTATTCAGCCGTAATTTGGAAAATGTAACGGATGCGAATTTTCAGCTGGTTCTGGCTGTCAGTTGGTTATTCAACTGGTTATTCGTCAAATATCCGAATGTTGCGAATCTACTGCCAGCAGGAAATTGGTTATTCAGCCGTAAATTCAAAAATGTAACAGAGGCGAATTTTCAGCTGGATCTGGCTGTCAGTTGGTTATTCAACTGGTTATTCGTCAAATATCCGAATCTGGCGAATCTACTGCCAGCAGGAAATTGGTTATTAAGCCGTAAATTCAAAAATGTAACAGATGCGAATTTTCAGCTGGTTCTGGCTGTCAGTTGGTTATTCAACTGGTTATTCGTCAAATATCCGAATCTGGCGAATCTACTGCCAGCAGGAAATTGGTTATTCAGCCGTAAATTCAAAAATGTAACGGATGCGAATTTTCAGCTGGTTCTGGCTGTCAGTTGGTTATTCAACTGGTTATTCGTCCAATGTCTGAATCTAGCGAACATACTGCCAGCATGAAATTGGTTATTCAGCCGTAAATTCAAAAATGTAACAGAGGCGAATTTTCAGCTGGTTCTGGCTGTCAGTTGGTTATTCAACTGGTTATTCGTTAAATATCCGAATCTGGCGAATATACTGCCAGCAGGAAATTGGTTATTCAGCCGTAAATTCAAAAATGTAACGGATGCGAATTTTCGGCTGGTTCTGGCTGTCAGTTGGTTATTCAACTGGTTATTCGTCAAATATCCGAATGTTGCGAATCTACTGCCAGCAGGAAATTGGTTATTCAGCCGTAAATTCAAAAATGTAACAGATGCGAATTTTCAGATGGTTCCAGCTGTCAGTTGGTTATTCAACTGGTTATTCGTCAAATATCCGAATGTTGCGAATCTATTGCCAGCATGAAATTGGTTATTCAGCCGTAATTTGGAAAATGTAACGGATGCGAATTTTCAGCTGGTTCTGGCTGTCAGTTGGTTATTCAACTGGTTATTCGTCAAATATCCGAATGTTGCGAATCTACTGCCAGCAGGAAATTGGTTATTCAGCCGTAAATTCAAAAATGTAACAGAGGCGAATTTTCAGCTGGATCTGGCTGTCAGTTGGTTATTCAACTGGTTATTCGTCAAATATCCGAATCTGGCGAATCTACTGCCAGCAGGAAATTGGTTATTAAGCCGTAAATTCAAAAATGTAACAGATGCGAATTTTCAGCTGGTTCTGGCTGTCAGTTGGTTATTCAACTGGTTATTCGTTAAATATCCGAATCTGGCGAATCTACTGCCAGCAGGAAATTGGTTATTCAGCCGTAAATTCAAAAATGTAACAGATGCGAATTTTCATCTGGTTCTGGCTGTCAGTTGGTTATTCAACTGGTTATTCGTTAAATATCCGAATCTGACGAATCTACTGCCAGCAGGAAATTGGTTATTCAGCCGTAATTTCAAAAATGTAACAGATGCGAATTTTCAGCTGGTTCTGGCTGTCAGTTGGTTATTCAACTGGTTATTCGTCAAATATCCGAATGTTGCGAATCTACTGCGAGCAGGAAATTAGTTATTCAGCCGTAAATTCAAAAAGGTAACAGATGCGAATTTTCAGCTGGTTCTGGCTGTCAGTTGGTTATTCAACTGGTTATTCGTTAAATATCCGAATCTGGCGAATCTACTGCCAGCAGGAAATTGGTTATTAAGCCGTAAATTCAAAAATGTAACAGAGGCGAATTTTCAGCTGGTTCTGGCTGGCAGTTGGTTATTCATCTGGTTATTCGTTAAATATCCGAATCTGGCGAATCTACTGCCAGCAAGAAATTGGTTATTAAGCCGTAAATTCAAAAATGTAACGGGTGCGAATTTTCAGCTGGATCTGGCTGTCAGTTGGTTATTCAACTGGTTATTCGTCAAATATCCGAATATTGCGAATCTACTGCCAGCAGAAAATTGGTTATTCAGCCGTAAATTCAAAAATGTAACAGATGCGAATTTACAGCTGGTTCTGGCTGTCAGTTGGTTATTCAACTGGTTATTCGTTAAATATCCGAATCTGGCGAATCTTCTGCCAGCAGGAAATTGGTTATTCAGCCGTAAATTCAAAAATGTAACAGAGGCGAATTTTCAGCTGGATCTGGCTGTCAGTTGGTTATTCAACTGGTTATTCGTCAAATATCCGAATCTGGCGAATCTACTGCCAGCAGGAAATTGGTTATTAAGCCGTAAATTCAAAAATGTAACAGATGCGAATTTTCAGCTGGTTCTGGCTGTCAGTTGGTTATTCAACTGGTTATTCGTTAAATATCCGAATCTGGCGAATCTACTGCCAGCAGGAAATTGGTTATTAAGCCGTAAATTCAAAAATGTAACGGGTGCGAATTTTCAGCTGGATCTGGCTGTCGAATTTTCATCTGGATCTGGCTGTCAGTTGGTTATTTAACTGGTTATTCGTTAAATATCCGAATCTGGCGAATCTACTGCCAGCAGGAAATTGGTTATTCAGCCGTAAATTCAAAAATATAACAGATGCGAATTTTCAGCTGGTTCTGGCTGTCAGTTGGTTATTCAACTGGTTATTCGTTAAATATCCGAATCTGGCGAATCTACTGCCAGCAGGAAATTGGTTATTCAGCCGTAAATTCAAAAAATGTAACATGCGAATTTTCAGCTGGTTCTGGATGTCAGTTGGTTATTCACCTAGTTATTCGGCAAATATCCGTATCTGGCGAATATACTGACAGCAGGAAATTGGTTATTCAGCCGTAATTAAAAAATGTAATAGAGGCGAATTTCTGCTCGCTCTGGCAGTCAGTCGGTCATTCAACTAGTTATTCGGTAACTATCAGAATCTGGTTAATAAACTGCCAGCAGGAAATTGGTTATTAAGCCGGAAATTCAAAAATGTAATGGAGGCGAACTATCTGTTAGCTCTGGCAGTCAGTTGGTAATTCAACTGGTTATTCGTCAAATATCTAAATCTGGCGAATATACTGCCAGCAGGTAATTGGTTATTCATCCGTAAATTCAAAAATGTAACAGAGGTTGGCTCTGACTGTCAGTTGGTTATTCAACTGGTTATTCGTCAAGCTCATGTCCATCGACATTTATGTCAGATCTGGTCAGATCAGATCAAGATTCAGAATACATCAGATGAGATCTAGATATAGGTCAGGTCAATATTAGATCAGATCATAGCAGATTAAATTAGATAATATCAATTTAGGTAAGATCAGTATTATATTAATATCTGATCAATATCCAGATTTGATTGGAATAGATTAACATGATCAAGATCTGATCAGGGTCTGATCTGATCTGGATATGGTCTGAATTAAATTTTGACATGGATTGACCGGATCAGATAAAGCAGCATATATCCAGATATTCCAGTTCAATATGCAGATCAGATCAAAACATAAGTTATTCCACTCCAAAATTTTACCAGATGTAAATAAGATCAAGATCAGAATCAAGATCAAGATCAGGATCAGGACCAGGACCAGGACCAGGACCAGGACCAGGATCAAGATCAAGAACCAGAACTAGGAGCTTTTCGCTTTGCAGTTACATAGACTATACATTAGACTACTTATTGGCAAAAAGCTTTACCCGATATACCGTTTGAATGAATGTCAAAAGAGGCATGACTTGGGAGATGGGTAAAATTCGTAAATAGGAAGTTCGACCCCTTGTCTATATATCTAGTGTTCATACATTATTTCTGTTGAGGTCCATAATTCATTGTGACGGTGCCCTGTGTTACATACCATAAACTACGTAAGATCTCCGGCAACATCACATTTTTAGAGCATACATTTATTTTTTTGTAGATTTTCATTATTTCAAGACTTTGTAGATCTATATCTGGTTACATATTTTAGTGTCAAACTGTATTTTCTTTCTGCTTTGTTTGTCAGCGTGTGCCCCGATTTCACCCAGATTTTAAATTATTGATTGTAGATCCAAAGTCAATAACGAT
Organism: Azorinus chamasolen; assembly: GCA_963576725.1. Taxonomy (NCBI): domain Eukaryota; kingdom Metazoa; phylum Mollusca; class Bivalvia; order Cardiida; family Solecurtidae; genus Azorinus; species Azorinus chamasolen. The sequence goes on from OY755248.1 coordinate 63,388,212, forward strand.
TTGGACACATATCAGAAGATGAATGAGGAATCGTTTAATCTAAGCTAGTGATGTTTATTTACTAACGGTTTGTACAGCCTGTCTACAAAAAGCATGTTACTGCCAGTAGCGGTTTCTTTACTCACATGACATAGAGCTGGGTCGCCGGTCTGTCGATAATAAATTGCGCTCATTTACTCTCATTACGTGAACAAGCCGATTTTTTCCAAATCTAGATCTAACCTGATCTGATCAGGATCTTGATCTGAATCCAGATATGGATCTGATCTGGATCATGCTCTAATCTTATCTGATACGGATCCAGATATTGATATCTGGATCTGATCTGGATCTGATCTGAATTGGAGCTGATCGGATCTGATATAGATCTTGAACTGGGTCTGGATTTGGATCTAAACTGATCTGATCTGGAACCTCTGTTAAGGACCGGGATCCGAATCACTTCTAATCTGATCTGGCCAGACATATTCTGCATCTGTATATAGATCTGATCTGATCTAATCTGGACAGGATTTGGATCTGGATCTGATCTTGGATCTATATCTGATCTGACCTGGTCTCGGATCTGGATCTGGATCTGGATCTGACCTGGATCTGATCTGGATAAAGGTATGGATCTGATCTGAATCTAGATCTTATCTTTGAACACAGATCTGGATCTGATCTGCATTTGATCTGCATATAATTTGATCCGATCTGCATCTGGATCTAATTTGCGTCTGACATGGATCTGGATCTGGTCTGAAAAATTGTCTAACAAGTGTCTAATTTAGACGTTAGACAATTTGCCAGGCCGCGAACACATGGATCTACCACGGGACGAAGCCGCATAAGCCGGAGCAGTCGGCTCCCGTACTTCAACTGGGATCTTCCAGCAGTGTTGGTCGGGGAAGACTGATGCCCTGGTCCTGCTAACGCGGTGATCTTTCATGAGACCGAGACGCGCAGATTGCGGCAGCCAAATCCCGTACGAACACGGGCATCTACCACGGGGACGGAGCCGCGAGCGCCAGGGCAGTCGGCTCCCGTTCTGCTACGGGGACCTTCCACGGAACCGAGCTAGCTGACCGGGGAAGTCCGCTGCCATGCTAATACGTAATCTTACACGGGTCCGAACAGCGCAGTTCGCGGCAGCCGGCTCCCGTGCGAACACGGGGATCTATCACGGGGATGGAGCCATGCGCGCCGGTGCAGTCAGCTGTCGTGCTTCAACGGGACCTTCAACGGGACAGAACCGCAAAGGGCGGGGTAATTCGCGGCCATGAGAACACGGGGGTCTAAATATTGCCCAATTTAGACACTAGATATTTCTATCAAGTTTGAGAAAATGTCTTAAAATGTTTAATTTCGACAGTAGACAATTTGACAGGTCGGGGAAAATGTCTAAATATTGTCCAATTTAGACATTAGACATTTCTATCAAGTCGGAAAATTGAATAACAAGTGTCTAATTTCGACGTTGGACAGCTTATCCGTAATCAGGACCTTCTACAAAACACTGGGATCTACCACGGGACGAAGCCACATGGGCCGGATCAGTCGACTCCGGTGCTTCAACGGGAATCTTCCATACGCGCTGGCCGGGGAATCCCGATGCCCTGCTAACACGGTGTTCTTTCACGGGACCGAGACGTGCAGCCTGTGGCAATCGTATCCCGTGCGAAGACGGGGATCTAGCACGGGGACGGAGCCGCGGGTGCCAAGGCAGTCGGTTCTCATGCTTCAACAAGGATCTTTCACGGGACAGAGCCACGCAGGGCAGGGTAGCTCGCTGACATGAGAACACGGGGGGGGGGGGGGCTCTAAATATTGTCCAATTTAGACACTATACATTTCTATCAAGTCTGAAAAAATGTTTAAAAACTGTTTAATTTCGACGGTGGGCAATTAGTTAGTTCGGGAAAAATGTCTAAATATTGTCCAATTTAGACATTAGACATTTCTATCAAGTCGGAAAATTGAATAACAAGTGTCTAATTTTGACGTTGGACAGCTTGTCCGGCATCAGGGCCTTCCACGGAACACTGGAGTCTAATACGGGACGAAGCCGCATGGGCCGGGGCAGTCGACTCCGGTGCTTCAACGGGAATCTTCCAGACGCGCTGGCCGGGGAATCTCGATGCCCTGCTAACACGGTGTTCTTTCACGAGACCGAGACACGCAGCCTGTGGCAGTCGTATCCCGTGCGAAGACGGGGATATAGCACGGGGATGTAGCCGCGCGTGCCAGGTCAGTCGGCCCACATGCTTCAACAAGGATCTTTCACGGGACAGAACCATGCAGGCTTAGGCAGCCTGCTGTCGTGAGAACACGGGGAATCTACCACGGGGACGAAGCCGCGCTCGTCAAGGCTGTCGGCTACCGTGCTGCAACAGGACCTTCCACGGAACCATGCCACGCTGGCCTGGGACGCCCGCCGCCATGCTAATACGGAAATCTTACACGGCTCCGAGCAGCTCAGCTCGCGGCAGCAGGTTCCCGTCCAAACATAGGGCTCTACAATGGGGACGGAGACATGCATCCGGGGAAGTCGGCTGTTGTGCTTCAACTGGGACATTCCACGGGAAAGAACCGCCCGGGCCGGGGCATCCCGCTGCCGTGAGAACACAGGAGAGGAGGGTGGTGTCCAATATTGTCGATTTTAGAAACTAGACACTTCTATCAAGACTGAAAAAATTGCCGACCCAGCAAATTGTCTAACGTCTAAATTCGACACTTATTAGACAATTTTCCGAATTAATAGAAATGTCTAATGTCTAAATTCGACAATATTTAGACATTTTCCAGGCCCAGCAAATTGTCAAGAGTCGATATTAGCAAAGACCTAAGATAAAACATGTTTTATCATAGGTCTTTGATATTAGACACTTGTTGGAAATTTTTCCGACCAAATAGAAATGTCTTATGTCTAAATTGGACAATATTGAAACATTTTCCCGGTCCGGCAAATTGTCTAATTTCTAGATTAGACACTTGTTAGACTTTTTTTCCGACTTAATAGAACTGTCTAACGTCTAAATTGGACAATATTTAGACATTTTCCCCGGACATTTGACGAATAACCAGTTGAATAACCAACTGACAGCTAGAGACAACAGAAAATTCGCATCTGTTACATTTTTTAAGTTACGGCTGAATAACCAATTTTATGCTGGCAGTAGATTCGCCAGATTCGGATATTTAACGAATAACCAGTTGAATAACCAACTGACAGACAGATCCAGCTGAAAATTCGCATCTGTTACATTTTTGAATTTACGGCTGAATAACCAATTTCCTGCTGGCAGTAGATTCGCAACATTCGGATATTTGACGAATAACCAGTTGAATAACCAACTGACAGCCAGAACCAGCTGAAAATTCGCATCTGTTACATTTTTGAATTTACGGCTGAATAACCAATTTTCTGCTGGCAGTAGATTCGCAATATTCGGATATTTGACGAATAACCAGTTGAATAACCAACTGACAGCCAGATCCAGCTGAAAATTCGCACCCGTTATATTTTTGAATTTACGGCTGAATAACCAATTTCCTGCTGGAAGTAGATTCGCCAGATTCGGATATTTAACGAATAACCAGTTGAATAACCAACTGCCAACCAGAACCAGCTGAAAATTCGCATCCGTTACATTTTTGAATTTACGGCTGAATAACCAATTTCCTGCTGGCAGTAGATTCGCAACATTCGGATATTTGACGAATAACCAGTTGAATAACCAATTGACAGCCACAACGAGCTGAAAATTTGCATCTGTTACATTTTTGAATTTACGGCTGAATAACCAATTTCCTGCTGGCAGTAGATTCGCAACATTCGGATATATGACGAATAACCAGTTGAATAACCAACTGACAGCTAGAACCATCTAAAAATTCACATGTTACATTTTTGAATTTACGGCTGAATAACCAATTTCCTGCTGGCAGTATATTTGCCAGATTCGGATATTTAACGAATAACCAGTTGAATAACCAACTGACAGCCAGAACCAGCTGAAAATTCGCATCCGTTACATTTTTGAATTTTCGGCTGAATAACCAATTTCCTTTTGGCAGTAGATTCGCAACATTCGGATATTTGACGAATAACCAGTTGAATAAACAACTGACAGCCAGATCCAGCTGGAAATTCGCACCCGTTACATTTTTGAATTTATGGCTGAATAACCAATTTCCTGCTGGCAGTAGATTCGCAACATTCGGATATTTGACGAATAACCAGTTAAATAACCAACTGACAGCCACAATCAGCTGAAAATTCGCATCCGTTACATTTTTCAATTTACGGCTGAATAACCAATTTCCTGCTGGCAGTAGATTAGCAACATTCGGATATTTGACGAATAACCAGTTGAATAACCAACTGACAGCTAGAACCAGCTGAAAATTCGCATCTGTTACATTTTTGAATTTACGGCTGAATAACCAATTTCATGCTGGCAGTATATTCGCCAGATTCGGATATTTAACGAATAACCAGTTGAATAACCAACTGACAGCCAGAACCAGCTGTAAATTCGGCTATGTTAATTTTTTGAATATACGGCTGAATAACCAATGTCTTGCTGGCAGTATATTCGCCAGATTCTGATATTTGACGAATAACCAGTTGAATAACCAACTGACAGCCAGAACCAGCTGAAAATTCGCATCTGTTACATTTTTGAATTTACGGCTGAATAACCAATTTTCTGCTGGCAGTAGATTTGCAATATTCGGATATTTGACGAATAACCAGTTGAATAACCAACTGACAGCCAGAACCAGCTGAAAATTCGCATCTGTTACATTTTTGAATTTACGACTGAATAACCAATTTCCTGCTGGCAGTATATTCGCCAGATTCTGATATTTGACGAATAACCAGTTGAATAACCAACTGCCAGCCAGAACCAGCTGAAAATTCGCATCTGTTACATTTTTGAATTTACGGCTGAAAAACCAATTTCATGCTGGCAGTATATTAGTTAGATTCGGATATTTGACGAATAACCAGTTGAATAACCAACTGACAGCCAGAACCAGCTGTAAATTCGGCTGTGTTAAATTTTTGAATTTACGGCTGAATAACCAATTTCCTGCTGGCAGTATATTCGCCAGATTCGGATATTTGACGAATAACCAGTTGAATAACCAACTGACAGCCAGAACCAGCTGAAAATTCGCATCTGTTACATTTATGAATTTACGGCTGAATAACCAATATCCTGCTGGCATTAGATTCGCCAGATTCGGATATTTGACGAATAACCAGTTGAATAACCAACTGACAGCCAGAACCAGCTGAAAATTCGCATCTGTTACATTTTTGAATTTACGGCTGAATAACCAATTTCATGCTGGCAATATATTCGCCAGATTTAGATATTTGACGAATAACCACTTGAATAACCAACTGACAGCCAGAACCAGCTGAAAATTCGCCTCTGTTACATTTTTGAATTTACGGCTGAATAACCAATTTCCTGCTGGCATTAGATTCACCAGATTTGGATATTTGACGAATAACCAGTTGAATAACCAACTGACAGCCAGAACCAGCTGAAAATTCGCATCTGTTACATTTTTGAATTTACGGCTGAATAACCAATTTCATGCTGGCAATATATTCGCCAGATTCAGATATTTGACGAATAACCAGTTGAATAACCAACTGACAGCCAGAACCAGCTGAAAATTCGCCTCTGTTACATTTTTGAATTTACGGCTGAATAACCAATTTCCTGCTGGCAGTATGTTCGCTAGATTTAGATATTGGACGAATAACCAGTTGAATAACCAACTGACAGCCAGAACCAGCTGAAAATTCGCATCTGTTACATTTTTGAATTTACGGCTGAATAACCAATTTCCTGCTGGCAGTAGATTCGCCAGATTCGGATATTTGACGAATAACCAGTTGAATAACCAACTGACAGCCAGAACCAGCTGAAAATTCGCATCTGTTACATTTTTGAATTTACGGCTGAAAAACCAATTTCATGCTGGCAGTATATTAGTTAGATTCGGATATTTGACGAATAACCAGTTGAATAACCAAATGCCAGCCAGAACCAGCTGTAAATTCGGCTGTGTTAAATTTTTGAATTTACGGCTGAATAACCAATTTCCTGCTGGCAGTATATTCGCCAGATTCGGATATTTGACGAATAACCAGTTGAATAACCAACTGACAGCCAGAACCAGCTGAAAATTCGCAACTGTCAATTTTTGAATTTACGGCTGAATAACCAAATTCCTGCTGGCATTAGATTCACCAGATTTGGATATTTGACGAATAACCAGTTGAATAACCAACTGACAGCAAGTATCAGCTGAAAATTCGCATCTGTCACATTTTTTAATTGACGGCTGAATAACCAATTTCCTGCTGGCAGTATATTCGCCAGATTCGGATATTTGACGAATAACCAGTGGAATAACCAACTGACAGTCAGAACCAGCTGTAAATTCGGCTGTGTTAATTTTTTGAATTTACGGCTGAATAACCAATTTCCTGCTGGCAGTATATTCGCCAGATTCGGATATTTGACGAATAACCAGTTGAATAACCAACTGACAGCCAGAACCAGCTGAAAATTCGCATCTGTCACATTTTTGAATTTACGGCTGAATAACCAATTTCCTGCTGGCAGTAGATTCGCCAGATTCGGATATTTGACGAATAACCAGTTGAATAACCAACTGCCAGCCAGAACCAGCTGAAAATTCGCATCTGTTACATTTTTGAATTTACGGCTGAATAACCAATTTCATGCTGGCAGTATATTCGCCAGATTCAGATATTTGACGAATAACCAGTTGAATAACCAACTGACAGCCAGAACCAGCTGAAAATTCGCCTCTGTTACATTTTTGAATTTACGGCTGAATAACCAATTTCCTGCTGGCAGTATGTTCGCTAGATTCAAATATTTGACGAATAACCAGTTGAATAACCAACTGACAGCCAGAACCAGCTGAAAATTCGCCTCTGTTACATTTTTGAATTTACGGCTGAATAACCAATTTCCTGCTGGCAGTAGATTCGCCAGATTCGGATATTTGACAAATAACCAGTTGAATAACCAACTGACAGCCAGAACCAGCTGAAAATTCGCATCTGTTACATTTTTGAATTTACGGCTGAATAACCAATTTCATGCTGGCAGTATATTCGCCAGATTCAGATATTTGACGAATAACCAGTTGAATAACCAACTGCCAGCCAGAACCAGCTGAAAATTCGCCTCTGTCACATTTTTGAATTTACGGCTGAATAACCAATTTCCTGCTGGCAGTATGTTCGCTAGATTCAGATATTTGACGAATAACCAGTTGAATAACCAACTGACAGCCAGAACCAGCTGAAAATTCGCCTCTGTTACATTTTTGAATTTACGGCTGAATAACCAATTTCCTGCTGGCAGTAGATTCGCCAGATTCGGATATTTGACGAATAACCAGTTGAATAACCAACTGCCAGCCAGAACCAGCTGAAAATTCGCATCTGTTACATTTTTGAATTTACGGCTGAATAACCAATTTCATGCTGGCAGTATATTCGCCAGATTCAGATATTTGACGAATAACCAGTTGAATAACCAACTGACAGCCAGAACCAGCTGAAAATTCGCCTCTGTCACATTTTTGAATTTACGGCTGAATAACCAATTTCCTGCTGGCAGTATGTTCGCTAGATTCAGATATTTGACGAATAACCAGTTGAATAACCAACTGACAGCCAGAACCAGCTGAAAATTCGCCTCTGTTACATTTTTGAATTTACGGCTGAATAACCAATTTCCTGCTGGCAGTAGATTCGCCAGATTCGGATATTTGACGAATAACCAGTTGAATAACCAACTGACAGCCAGAACCAGCTGAAAATTCGCATCTGTTACATTTTTGAATTTACGGCTGAAAAACCAATTTCATGCTGGCAGTATATTAGTTAGATTCGGATATTTGACGAATAACCAGTTGAATAACCAACTGCCAGCCAGAACCAGCTGTAAATTCGGCTGTGTTAATTTTTTGAATTTACGGCTGAATAACCAATTTCCTGCTGGCAGTATATTCCCCAGATTCGGATATTTGACGAATAACCAGTTGAATAACCAACTGACAGCCAGAACCAGCTGAAAATTCGCAACTGTCAAATTTTGAATTTACGGCTGAATAACCAATTTCCTGCTGGCATTAGATTCGCCAGATTTGGATATTTGACAAATAACCAGTTGAATAACCAACTGACTGCCAGTATCAGCTGAAAATTCGCATCTGTCACATTTTTGAATTGACGGCTGAATAACCAATTTCCTGGTGGCAGTATATTCGCCAGATTCGGATATTTGACGAATAACCAGTTGAATATCCAACTGACAGCCAGAACCAGCTGTAAATTCGTCTGTTTTAATTTTTTGAATTTATGGCTGAATAACCAATTTCCTGCTGGCAGTATATTCGCCAGATTCGGATATTTGACGAATAACCAGTTGAATAACCAACTGACAGCCAGAACCAGCTGAAAATTCGCAACTGTAAAATTTTGAATTACGGCTGAATAACCAATTTCCTGCTGGCATTAGATTCGCCAGATTTAGATATTTGACGAATAACCACTTGAATAACCAACTTACAGCCAGTATCAGCTGAAAATTCCCCTCTGTCACATTTTTCAATTGACGGCTGAATAACCAATTTCCTGCTAGCAGTAGATTCGCAAGATTCGGATATTTGACAAATAACCAGTTGAATAACCAACTGACAGCCAGAACCAGCTGAAAATTCGCCTCTGTTACATTTTTGAATATCCAGCTGAATAACCAATTTCATGCTGGCAGTATATAAGTTTGATTCGGATATTTGACAAATAACCAGTTGAATAACCAACTGACAGCCAGAACCAGCTGTAAATTCGGCTGTGTTAATTTTTTGAATTTACGGCTGAATAACCAATTTCCTGCTGGCAGTATATTCACCAGATTCGGATATTTGACGAATAACCAGTTGAATAACCAACTGACAGCCAGAACCAGCTGAAAATTCGCAACTATCAAATTTTGAATTTACGGCTGAATAACCAATTTCCTGCAGGCATTAGATTCGCCAGATTTAAATATTTGACGAATAACCAGTTGAATAACCAATTGACAGCCAGTACCAGCTGAAAATTCGCATCTGTCACATTTTTGAATTTACGGCTGAATAACCAATTTCCTGCTGGCAGTATGTTCGCTAGATTCAGATATTTGACGAATAACCAGTTGAATAACCAACTGACAGCCAGAACCAGCTGAAAATTCGCATCTGTTACGTTTTTGAATTTACGGCTGAATAACCAATTTCCTGCTGGCAGTAGATTCGCCAGATTCGGATATTTGACGAATAACCAGTTGAATAACCAACTGCCAGCCAGAACCAGCTGAAAATTCGCCTCTGTTACATTTTTGAATTTACGGCTGAATAACCAATTTCCTGCTGGCAGTATATTACTTAGATTCGGATAACCAGTTGAATAACCAACTGCCAGCCAGAACCAGCTGAAAATTCGCAACTGTAAAATTTTGAATTTACGGCTGAATAACCAGTTTCCTGCTGGCATTAGATTCGCCAGATTTAGATATTTGACGAATAACCAGTTGAATAACCAACTGACAGCCAGAACCAGCTGAAAATTCGCAACTGTCAAATTTTGAATTTACGGCTGAATAATCAATTTCCTGCTGGCAAGAGATTCGCAAGATTCGGATATTTCACGAATAACCATTTGAATAACCAACTGACAGCCAGAACCAGCTGAAAATTCGCATCTGTTACATTTTTGAATTTCTGGCTGAATAACCAATTTCATGCTAGCAGTATATTCGCCAGATTCAGATACTTGACGAATAACCAGTTGAATAACCAACTGACAGCCAGAACCAGCTGTAAATTCGGCTGTGTTTAATTTTTGAATTTACGGCTGAATAACCAATTTCCTGCTGGCAGTTTATTCCCCCAATTCGTATGTTTTACGAATAGCTAATTGATAGCTGAAAAGTCAATAACCAACTGACAGCTGAACATTCAATTGCCAATTGATAGCTGAAAATTCAATAACCAACTGACAGCTGAAAATTCAATAACCAATTGATAGCTGAAAATTCAATAACCAATTGATAGCTGAAAATTCAATAACCAACTGACAGCTGAAAATTCAATAACCAATTGATAGCTGAAAATTCAATAACCAACTGACAGCTGAAAATTCAATAGACAACTGCCAATATCCAACTGCCTGCCAACTTCACACACATTCTCATGCTACTAACGTACATATCTGCATTCGGAAATAGTGTAAACCCACACGAGACAGCTCCTAGTGGAGCTCCTAGAGTTTACCCTTTGCATGCTACATGTAGTATCGTACATATCTGCATTTGCAAATACAGTAAAACCTCTCTATAACGACCACTAATTTGTGTGAATTAGTTGATATTTAGGACAGGTGGCTGTTTAAAGCGAGATGAAAGTAAAACAGAACGCTCCTATAGGAGCGTTCTGTTTTACTTTCACATTGCTTTAAGCAGCCACCTGCCTTTTACACAAAATACTTGATGAAATCTAGTGGCCGTTATAGAGAGGTTTTACTGAATGTAGACCCACATGAGACGGCTCCTAGAGGAGATCTTAGAGTCAACCTTGTGCTCACAACGTTAACATAGAGTTTGGTGGACAAAAGATGGTTTTAGTGTTGGGTAGGCACCTTTATCTGTAGCTCTGTCAGACTTCTCATTTTCGTTTTCTGTAATAATATCTACTACATTTCGTTTTATTTCTGCAGTGTCTGAATACAAGCGAACTTCTGGTGGCTATCGGTGTTGGTGGTTCTGGTGTCATCACTGAAGAGATTTTCGAAAACATTTCCGTCACCCTGCTGTCTATAGTGACGGACATTAACCAGACGTGCCACAGTCACGTGAGCCTTACACCACAGACACTTGTCAGTAAACAAGAAAAGTTCAGACAGCTGTTAGCTACGTACAGTTCGAACACAGGTCTGGCCGCTGGCGGTGTTCAACGGTTCCTAGAATCACTGCCAATAACAGACCACGAAGAGGAAGATGATCACATTGACGAACATGCTGAAGAGACCGAACATGATCATGATCATGATATGGAACATGCAGATGAAGCAGAAGATGAACATGACGATGAACATGACGATGAACATGATGAGGATGGCCACGTGGAACTGTTCACGGACAAGGTCAGATTATAAACACATGTCGGATATGACATTTTCAACTCCATCATGTCTCTTTGTGCTTGTCTGTCAATCTGTTTCTGCGTTTTTAGCTCACCAGAGCACAAAGTGCTCAGGGTGAGCTTTTGTGATCGCCTGAAGTCCGTCGTCCGTCGCCGTGCGTCGTCCGTCGTCCAGCGTCAACAATTTGAACCTTTAAAAATCTTCTCCTCTGAATCTACAGGGTTCTCAGCTTTCATCTTTGGCACATAGCATCATCTGTAGGTCCTCTACAAAAGTTATATAAATTATGCCCCTGGAGTCAAAATTGGCCCCGCCCCAAGGGTGCCTTGTTTTCTTCAGAAATATGTACATGTAGTAAAACTTTGAACATCTTCTCCTCTGAAACTGGAAGGTCCTCAGCTTTCATATTTGGCACATAGCATCATCTTCAGGTCCTTTACAAAAGTTATATAAATTATGCCCCTGGGATCAAAATTGGCCCCGTCCCAGGGATGGTCAGTTTTCAATAGAAACATATAGTGAAATCTTTGAAAATCTTCTCCTCTGAAACTGGAAGGTTCTCAGATTTCATATTTGGCACATAGCATCATGTTCATGTCCTCTACAAAAGTTATATAAATTATGCCCCTGGGGTCAAAATTGGCCCCACCCCCGCGTGCCTTGTTTTCTATAGAAATATATAGTAAAACTTTGAATATCTTCTCCTCTGAAACTGGAAGGTTCTTAGCTTTCATATTTGGCACACAACACCATGTTCAGGTCCTCTACAAAAGTTATATAAATTATGCCCCTGGGGTCAAAATTGGCCCTGCCCCAAGGTTAGCCAGTTTTCAATAGAAACATATAGTGAAAACTTTGAAAATCTTCTCCTCTTAAACTGGAAGGTTCTCAGCTTTCATATTTGGTACATATCATCATGTTCAGATCCTCTACAAAAGTTTTATGAATTATGCCCCTGGGGTCAAAATGGGCCCCGCCCCAGGGATGGACAGTTTTCAATAGAAACATATTGTGAACATTTTGAAAATCTTCTCGTCTGAAACTAGAAGGTTCTGAGCTTTCATATTTGGCACATAGCATCATCTTCAGGTCCTCTTCAAAAGTTATATAAATTATGCCCCTGGGGTCAAAATTGGCCCCACCCCAGGGGTAGCCAGTTTTCAATAGAAGCATATATATAGTGTAAACTTTGAAAATTTTCTCCTCTGAATCTATAGGGTTCTCAGGTTTCATATTTGGCACATAGCATCATGTTCAGGTCCTCTACAGAAGTTATATAAATTGTGCCCTTTGGGTCAAAATTGGCCCCGCCCCAGGGCCAGCTAATTTTCTATAGAAACATATAGTGAAAACTTTGAAAATCTTCTCCTCTGATTGTCTGGTGAGCGCTTCAGGGCCATTCTGGCCCTCTTGATATGTCTTCCTCTTTCCATTCTCTTTACTCCTCTCCTGTGTCTCCCATCGCTGTTTGAGGGTCTGTCAATCTGTTTGCATGCAACGTTTGTTTGCAACGTCAATTTAGAGACATTTTAACTTATTTTAGACATATTTCATGAGCCGAACGCCTGTGTATAATATCACAGATCTGTGTTTGTGACAATAAAGGGATTAAAGTGTATTTGCACAATATTCCAGTGTTTGGGGGCCGATCTTATCTTTGAGCAGCTTCAGCTCGAGTTGACACACACAGTGCCTGAGGACGAGTTGGGACACATGTACATGCTATTGATCTATCACCTGTTAAAAGGTACGTACAGATCTACATCACATATCTATCTGTGTATTGCCTCCTTAACCCATTCCCTATTATGCTATTTTAGACCCAACCTCTTTGAATAAATCTATCGAAAAGGGGCTACTTGTGTGTACTAGTTTTGAAACCATTGTGATAATTACAGCATTTGCTCCTATGGAGCAGGTGCTCTGTTTATCACATAGATTTCAAAAACTGACCTTTTAAACCATTACCTAATAGACTATTTTAGATACATCTTTGAATAAATCTACCGAAAAGAGCATTAACTAGAGAAAAGGAAACTTTTAGAATTTTGTAGTTTGAAACCATCGTGATAAATAGAGCATTTGCTCCTATAGGAGCAAATGCTCTATTTATCACAATGGTTTCACAAAGTGACTTTTACAGAGTCGTCAAAAGTCGTCAACATGAGGGAATGGGTTAAGGGGTCAAAAGGGTCAATATGAGGGAATAGGGGTGATACTGGCCATTCGAATACATTGTAGAGCTGAAGTGACATTCTTATCAGGGTCAGCACATGTTGCGTCACCAATGCAGTTGAACCTGTCTTGACCTTGACATGACCTTTGGTCCTGCATAAAAGAAGCCGTCTATTCCCCGATGAATATTCATATAGGAAATTATGACATCATGGATATTAATAAGAGTTTTATAATGGCATATAAGCACAGGACATATTGGCACAGGCAGAAGCTGAAGAAACATCTATATTACACTACATGTAGAAGCAAACAGCACACCCTGATCAGACGGTTCCTATAGGAGCCGTCTGATCTAGGTCTACTCTGTTTGCAGATGCGTCAAAATTCGCTTACATAAGGGAAAGGATTAAGCGATCATTCATTTATTGCACATAGGAGCATTAAAACGCAGGTGGTTGCTTAATGCAGGGCAAAGTAATGCAGAAAGCTCCAAAATTTTAATGGTTGCTTAATTAAGCCTTTCTTACATATACATACTTATTCACGCTTTGCAAACTCGATCAGTAGACGCAGATCTGATGGCTCCTGCAGGACCAGGGTCTCTTCTGTTTGATTATGAGATAACTACACTTTCTACTAATATTGTACATACAATTTATGCCATTATAAAAATTTAGCTAATAAATATTTATGATCTACAGTATATATAGAGTCATCGACACTGTTATGTTACACTTGATGGCGTCATTTTCTGTGTTTCAGGGTCTTCAATATCCCGTGAGTGTCGTGCATTACCCACTAAACAGTTTTTTACCCAAAGCATCTTCAGAGACCATGGAGGTATCAATGGAAGTCTCCCTAGGACAGGTACTGTGACCAATTGAAATTATAATCCCTACCCCCTAGTTGGGCACAGAGGAATTGCATGTATACGCCTCTTCCGTCCTCCTCCATTTTTAGCTCGTCTGTTTCGAAGAAAAGTCGAGCTGTTGTGATCACTGGGTCGTAGTCGTCGTTATGGTCGGCGGCATGCAAAAACTTTAATGTAGCTCATTACTCGAAAAGTGTAAGAGGTATCAACATGAAACTTCATAGGTGGGTAGATCTGATTGAGGAGAAGGCCACTACATAAGAACCATAATTCTTGATTTCAAATGTTTGGAGTTATGTCCCTTTTTTTAAAAAAAATAATTTAGCTGGACAAGCACCAAATCAGACGAGCCATGGCACCGCACGCGACTATTGTTCGTCTTTCCGTCAGTTCCTTCATAATTATTGTCCGGTCCATTTTTTTGCCTATTAATTTATCCTTACATATACCATATCTTGGGATGAGTATATAGGTATATAAATCTGCAGTTTATGCCATTGCCAAACATTCAGGTGTTCAATTGTCGTTATAAAAAAAACTACTAAATATTCATAATGTCATTAATTTATACATTAATATTCATGCAGTAATGGGTAAGTGACCCTCAGACAAGATACAAGATGCTTTATTTTCAGTCGGGTTTACAACAAATAACATTAGCTATATCAGAAGCTATTTGCCTACTATAGTAACATAAAACAATAACACTTTAAAACAAAAACAGCCTGTAAATAAAGGATAAAGTTTAGCATATTTAAACAATACATATAAGATATATAGTTATATTTAAAATCTCAGGTTTAATTTAAATAGTCTCCACCACTTATGATTCTAAAAAAGTCTCCAAAAGAAAAGAGATCTAAGACAATATTGTCTTTAAAATTATTAATGCCTGTATATTAAGATATCACATTTTAATAGGTAAAGGGAGACATGTTTATTTCACGAAGTGGAAGTTTTACAGAGACTCATATACTTTTGTTGTTATATAGCATTTTCGGAAATACTGGAAGAACTTGCAATTGGCACACCACAACACACCGACTCTGGCCACATGGAAGATGAACATGGTCATAAGAGAAAGAAGAGAAGTGTCTTCAGTGATAAACAAATATGGGTAATGTATTTAACTGTGTATCTAATGAATATTCATGTAAGAAATATTGAATATTAGATATACAGTAAAACCTCTCTTAACCGGCTGTAAAATTTAGTATGAATATCGGTCTTGGAGACAGGTGGCAGCTTAATGCAGGGTGAAAGTCATGCAGAAAGCTCATAGAGGAGCTTTCTGCATGACTTTCACCCTGCATTAAGCAGCCACCTGCCTAGAAGTATCTAAATTATTATCTACTAGAATTCCGGTTAAGAGAGGTTATACTGTAATATAAGCTGCATCAGAGTAGATCTATTACGAACAAGAAATATTTTGACCATGACACCTGAAGCAGAAAACAATCTTTTAACTTTATTTGGTGGCGAATAGGTTAAAATTTGAAATATTATTTGCTATTGAACGGCCAATTTATATTTTAAGGATGAAACTTGTTATACAAGCGACCAGCTGCTTGCGATCTATGACGTAGACGCAGACGTCAGCATGAATCAGTTTGCTGACTTATGCCCGGCTCTACTACAACAGCAGCTCGGCAAGAAATGCAATGCCAAGGAAACCATGGAGGAAAAAGAAGAAAAGGATGGACCGACCATGTCTCAAAGTAGGGGCATACCAATAATTCGCCATTTCATCATCTTCATCACCATCATCATCATCATCATCATCATCATCATCATCATCATCATCATCATCATCATCATCATCATCATCATCATCATCATCATCATCATCATCATCATCATCATCATCATCATCATCATCATCATCATCATTATTATTATTATTATTATTATTACTATTTGATTCTATTATATCATTATTATCGTTATTATTATTATTATAGTTTGTCAAACAGTTTGTACCATGTCGAGACGCGGAACTACTACAGATCTGTCTCATCAGGATCCAAACTGATTGCGAAAGAAGCCATGTACATTTAACCCTTCGCTTGCTATTCACGTCAATATACCTACCTGTAAATAGTGAAGACCCAGATGAGACAGCTCCTGTAGGAGCTGTCTCATCAGGGTCTACACTATTTACAAGTTGATTGTGCAACCAGTGCACTCCGCAGCAGTCATTGCATGTAACGAAATACTTGTACACAGTGGAGATATATGTAATTATACAACAGGACATGGGTAAAGAAGGAGAAATGTATTTTAAAATTCAGCAAGCGAAGGGTTAATGTCAGATTGCTTTAAGTTTGAAAAACTCTTACTACAGTGTGTAGAGGGTTATATTTGAACGAGGGCTATAATGATGCCTCGGGATTGGCAAAAAATCCAATGAAGTAAATATTCCAAAATAGGGAATTAATATAATACATAAATACTTAAACTGCTCTGATCTAATATTTCGACCACTAAGGGCCTTTGTCAAAGATTATCATGATAATCTTTGACAAAGGCCCTTAGTGGTCGAAATATTAGATCAGAGCAGTTTAAGTATTTATGTAAAAAATCCAATGCAAGTAGATCTACTGTTGATATACGGTAAAACCTCCATCATCCCAACACTCAAATATGTATCATTATCAATCTTTAACCCATTCCCTCATAGGCTATTTTTAGACCCAACCTCTTTAAATAAATCTACCGAAAATGAGCATATACTAGTGAAAAGGAAAAAATTGAAATTGTGTAGTTTTGAAACCATTTTGATAAATAGAGCATTTGCTCCTATGGACTTTTACAAAGGCGTCAAAAAGGCATCAATATGAGGGAATGGGTAAAGACAGGTTTCAGCTTAACCCATTCCCTCATATTGACAACTTTTGACGACTCTGTAAAAGTAACTTTGTGAAACCATTGTGATAGATAGAGCATTTGCTCCTATAGGAGCAAATGCTCTATTTATCACAATGGTTTCAAACTACAAAATTCTAAAAAAATTCCTTTTCTCTAGTTAATGCTCCTTTTCGGTAGATTTAAACAAAGAGGTTGTTTCTAAAAATATCCTATGAGGTAATGGGTTAATGCAGAATGAAAATTATGCGGGAACCTAAAGGTAAAAGATCGAGCTTTCTGTATGCGTTTCACTCTACATTATCCCTTACAATGCTGAATTTTTCAAATGGGCTATTCCAAAATTCAAACAGGTCAAGCTTATGGTGAATATTTAGAAATGTTTCTAAAGAAAAGTGTAACATGCCAAACAGTAAACTGTGCAGATCCTGATGAGAGGGCTCCTCTGATCTGGATCTACACCTGTTTGCAAAAGATATGAGTGACTTGTGTCCCTAACTGTAAGGGTTAAGCAGCCACTTGTCTAAAAGGGTAAAAATTCTGTACTGAAATTTAGAATTATCAAGGTTTCACTAGGTAGGCTATACAAGGGAAACAACTCTCACTTTATATTTTCTGACCGTTATTTATTTCTATGACGCTACAAGCATTCCCTTGCTAACTTATTCATGGCATGTGGAAAATGAAAGGCACGATGTGATACCATAAATCACACAATAGTATAAGAGTAATTTTGCAAACAGTGCTATATATTCCTTCTAGAGAAATCCTCTGACTAGGGTCTGCACTGTTTGCCATTCAAAATCATCACTCAACTTTTAGCAAACAGTGTAGACCCAGATTAGAGGACTCCTAGAGAAGCCCTCCCACCAGGTCTGCAAAGTTTGTAGTGTTACACTTTTCTTTAGAAAAATCCCATAATATTCACCATTATCTTGACCTGCTTGAATCTAGTCCATTTGAAAATTCAGCATTATCAGGGCTGATACTTAATATGCATGTTGTCATTATTTCATATATAAATATTCATGGAATAAAGGATTAAACAAAACCAGTTCATTTTTCTATGTACGTTTCTACTGAACTATTTTTATATTTCAGGGTACGGGTATGGAACTCTAGCCACATTCATCGTCTGTATCTCGTCGGCTATTGGCGCAGTGTTCGTTCGTTGTGGCAGTGAAGTATCAAGAAACACACTCATGAATCTTTTCGTAGGACTAGCCGTGGGAACGCTGTTTTCTGACGCTGTTATCCATTTAATTCCACAGGTAACTGAAAGCATCACTATTGGTTAATGCTTAATCCTTTCCTCCATAAATACGCCTTTCTATGACTCTGTAATAACCACTCCTTGAAACCATTGTGATAAATAGAGCATTTGCTCCTATAGGAGCAAAATTTTAATGCTGTATTTATCGCAATGGTTTCAACTACAGAATTCTAAAATTTTACTTTTCTCTAGTTAATGCTCCTTTTCGGTAGATTTATTCAGAGAGGTTGGGTTTTAGACCTATGCCTATGGAGAGACTCTAATTACGTCTCCCCCATTTATGGGGAGATATATTGTTTTTGCCAGAGTTGTCTGTCTCTCCGTCCGTCTGTCCGTCCGTCCGTCCGTATGTCTGTCTGTCTGTCCGTCACAAACTTGTGTCGCGCGTATTATTATTATTATTGTTATTGCCCCTGATGACTTAAAATTAGAAAAACTTTGTGTCGCGCGTATCTCTGAAACCGCTAGTACTAGAGTCACCAAACTTCACAGGAATGTTCACCAGCATGAGTTGTTGTGCACCTATGGTTTTTTAATTGTCTCCCCCTGATAATTCTTGAGTTATTGCCCCTGATATGAATACTTAAATTTATACAAACTTTGTGTCGCGCGTATCTCTGAAACCAGTAGGGCTAGAGTCACCAAACTTCACAGGATTGTTCACATGCATGAGTTGTTTTGCTTTTGGTTTTTTTAATTGTCTCCCCCTGTTAACTTTGGAGTTACTGCCCCTGATAACTTAAAATGAGACAAACTTTACTTGGTGTTGTGCATATCTCTGAAACCACTAGGGATAGAGTCACCAAACTTCACAGGAATGTTGACCAGCATGAGTTGTTGTGCACCTGGGATTTTTTAATTGTCTCCCCTTGATAATTCTTGAGTTACTGCCCCTGATATGATTACTTTAAATTAGAGAAACTTTGTGTCATGCATATCTTTAAAACCAGTAGGGCTAGAGTCACCAAACTTCACAGGAATGTTTACCAGCATGAGTTGTTGTGCACCTGTGTTTTATTTAATTGTCTCCCCCTGATAATTCTTGAGTTACTGCCCCTGATATGTTAACTTAAAATTAGAGAAACTTTGTGCTGCACATATCTCTGAAACCAGTAGGGCTAAAGTCACTGAACTTCACAGGAATGTTCACCAGCATGAGTTGTTGTGCATCTGGGTTTTTTAATTGTCTCCCTCTGATAACTTTGGAGTTACTGCCCCTTATGACTTAAAATAAGAGAAACTTTACTTTGTGTCACATGTATCTCTGAAACCACTAGTACTAGAGTCACCAAAATTCACAAGAATGTTGACTAGCATGTGTTTTTGTGTACCTGGGGCTTTTGAATTATCTCCCCCTGACAATGTTGGAGTTATTGCCCCTGATGACTTAAAATTAGACCCTGATAAGTTTGGAGTTACAGACATTACACTTGTGTATTGGAAAGAGGATGGGAGGGGGAGACATCTGTTTTTGTGACAAAAACAAACCTCTAGTTATCACTATGGTTTCAAATCAACACAATCCTAAAATTTTCATTTTCTCTAGTAAATGCTCATTTTCTGTAGATTTATTCAAAGAGGTTGATTCAAAATATATAGCCTATGAGGGAATTGATTAAGACAGATGGTAGAGGACAACTCACAAAGGAGTGTTCTGTGTAACAGTAACAGTTTGCATTGCTTTAAGAAATCATCAAATGGTCGATTAATATTTTACTCAATAGATGTGTCTTTTAACGCTTTTTGGAAACGCAATATTCCCAGATCAGAGTTGAAGTCATTTGATCAGGGTCTACTCTCTTTGCTTGTGATACAATATTGACTTGATTGAACAATGTCTGTAATGGTCCAATGTTCCTCTGCTCAAATGTCATTACATAAAAAATCAGCTAACTTATATTCATGATGTCATTATTTCTTTCTAACATGAATAATTATGAAGAAAATGGTTATGACAGATTGGCTGTACTTCTTGATGCAATTTAGGCTCTCGGTGTACACGGTCATGGCGATGAGGAGGACTCGCACGCACATGATGATGAGGAAGGCATCGTGGTGGAGCCCTATGTTTGGTATGCCTTGGTCACATGTGGAGGTAAGCCTTAACCCTTTCCTCCATAAATACGCCTTTCTACGTCTCTGTAAAAGTCACTTCTTGAAACCATTGTGATAAATAGAGCATTTGCTCCTATAGGAGCAAATGCTCTATTTATCACAATGGTTTCAAACTATAAAATTCTATAAAGTTTCGTTTTTTCTAGTTAATGCTCCTTTTCGGTGGATTTATTTAAAGAGGTTGGATCTAAAAATAGCCTATTAGGGAATGTCTTAACATGTATTTTGCCTGACAGCATTTTGTCCGTAAAAATGTTCTACACTAATGACACAAAGAATTCGGACAGATAAGCTCAAGCTATTGCAGTTCAGCTGTTGGTAGCTATTATTGACTTCTACCTACAGCTGAACTGTAATATCTTGAGCTTCAATGGGTCATACAATTACTTCGAGTTCACAGGTTAATGCAGGTCTTAAGTAATGCTTTTGACCTGAATTAGGCTGTCACATGGGTCTCTAGATATGCGTAATGAAGGACTTACTTCAAAGTTCAAATATGCGTTTTTGCATATTATTTTTTTTTGGCATTTATTAGTTATCTAAGGATAAATATATGTGTAGCTATTATTACGTTCTACCTGTTTTGTCTGTTTTTTAGCTCGTCTGTTTCGAAGAAATCACGAGCTATTGTCGTAACCCCGGCGTCCGTGTTGTCGTCGCCGTTGTCATCCGAAATCTTAACATTGATCATAACTTCTTCAATTATTCATTTACAACCTTCATTTTTGGTATGCGTGTTCATCTTTACAATGACGACAGACGGGCATTGCACCCGCTTGCGGTGCTCTTGTTTCAGTTTTATATCAGTCAATCTGTTTATATTGTTATTTAGGTATTATTTGTTCTACCTGAATACATCTTTGTTTCCATATTTGGTGTGCTTTTAGAGTCCGTTCATGTCTGAAATGTACAGTTTATATAGCACTATCAGATGTAAACGGTTCATAACCCTAACACTATCCCTAAACCAGACTTATTTTGGTGAGTGTGACCAGATAAATATCTGAAACCCCACCAATTGGGATCTGGGTCCATGCTTATAAAGCCGTTTGCATATGCGAGCCAGGGTCCATGCTTATAAAACTTTTAGTTGAGTCTGAGTTTCGTTCTCAAGCTTTTGATTGGTCAGATTTGAGTTCTCAAGCTTTTGATTGGTCAGATTTGAGCCAGAGGCTCAAATCTGACCAATCAAAAGCTTGAGAACGTACTCAGACTCAACTAAAAGTTTTATAAGCATGGACCCTGGCTCGCATATGCAAACGGCTTTGAGTAACTTACTAGGCATCTCATTGGGGTCCAAGCTGTTTGAAACTCTGACAATATTTTTTAAGTGGATGTAAGGGTTGAATAAATGTAGTAATCGACCACGATAATGACCTAATGTTTAACCCTTTCGGCGCCAAATTTCTACTTGTTGTCTGCAATCTAATTTTGTTAAATCATTCGGTAAAATAAGGAAATAAGATAAATAAATGCAAACTTCAAAGGAATAAAGCACAGGTATAGAAATAGAGTTTGAGACAAATAGTGAAGTCCCTGATTTCAAGGCGGCGTCTGATCTGGGACTGCACTATTTGTCGTGGTGCATTTTTGCGACTTCGGCGGTAAAAGAGTTAAATTCACCATGACTGTTTCTATAGTCTAGCATTGTACTTACTTCTCTGCTTGTTATCATCAGTTATTGGTGATATCGGATGATATGTTTTTGTTCTGAATTAACCCTTTCCGCCATCGGCTATTTTAGACCCGACCTCTTTGAATGAATCTTCCCAAAAGGAGCATTTACTAGAGAAAAGTAAAAGTTTTATAATTTTGTAGTTTGAAACCATTGTGATAGAAAGAGCATTTGCTCCTATAGGAGCAAATGCTCTATTTATCACAATGGTTTCAAGAAGTGACTTTTATAGAGGGGTAGAAAGGCGTATTTATGGAGGAAAGGGTTAATATGTCTACATGTTTATATTCATTTGTTTGTTGTTTCTTTGCTAAAATTAATTAGGTATAAATTTGAAATTACTGTTTATTTAGATGTGTATTTGTTCTACTTGTCTATAGTTCTTTGTTCAGATGTTAATGTCATACCTGCTTATAATGAATTGTTCAGATGTTTATTTGTTCCACTTGTCTATAATTCTTTATTCAGATGTTTATTTGTTTTACACGTTTATAATTCTTTGTTCAGGTCTTTATGTGTTCTACCTACTGGAGGTCCTCTCAGCATTGGTGCCTTGCTGTAAGGTAAGACTAAAGAGTACATTTATATTTTCAATGTTCAGCAACATAAAAATTATGTCTTAGGCACTTTGCAAACCCTGTTACTAGTCTGTAGATCAGTATCAGTCACCACGCCATAGGCTATGTATCTCATCAGAGTAGACACTGTTTGAATTTCACCTGCAGTAGTTGACCATGTATTTTTATTCAAACATCTTGGGTCCTGATTATGCGCTATACCGGTATATCTGACAAGGCCCCGAGGTTAAAAAGCATTTTGCTTGAGTCGTTCTCAAGCATCTGATTGGTCAGATTCTAAGCTTGCTCAGAATCTGACCAGTCAGATCCTTGAGAATAATGTCATAATCAGACTCAGAAGCTTCATAACCTCGGACACAGGGTCTACACTGACATTCTCTCTTGTTACACAATTTGTCCCTTTTGCCATCTGCTAAAACTATCTTCTGCATCAGGTTTAAAGTTTAGGTTTCCTTTAGAAAAAACAAAATCAGTGTATTTCGACATCTCATTTGTATTCAAACTATTTGCAAAGCTTATCACGGATTTATCGGGGATGGGGGATAATTCAGTAATGATCTTTAACGAGAGCATAGATCACGTGATCAACACATTCTATTTACTATTTTCGTAGTTGTGGAGCACGTAGGCCTGCACGAAACACGACTGCTACATGTTCGTAATTGTTAATCCTTTACTCCATAAATACGTCTTTTCATGCCTTTGAAAACAGAGCAGACCAAGATCAGACAGCTCATGTGAGAACTGTCTTGATCATGGCCTGCTATGTTTGGTTATGAAATAAAGATCTCATTTCTACAGTGTCTTCCATGGCCAAAACAGCCCGTGCTCTCTTGCCATTATAAAAATTCAGCTCATAAAATATTCCTAACGTCATTATTTTGTACACGAATATTCATAGAGTAAAGGGTTAATATCATGTTTAAACATTTTGCATTGCTGCTTTTGCTTTCGAAGAATCTTCATGTTTTTATTAACCCTACAGACAAATTACTCTGATGAACCCTTTTCTCCATAGGCTATTTTTAGATCCAACCACTTTGATCAATCTACCCAAAAGCAGCATTAACTAGAGAAAAGGAAAATTTTAGAATTGTAGTTTGAAACCTTTGTGACAAATAGAGCATTTGCTCTATTTATCACAATGGTTTCATAATATGACTTTTATAGAGGCGTAGAAAGGCATATTTATGGAGGAAAGGGTTAAGGAAACGAAAGAAAACAATATTTGCGGCCGACATTGTCTCTGCGAGCAGAAAGTTAAACCATTCATGTATATTTTTGCATTTTCAGAACAACCATAGCCACAACTTCGCTGCTCCAGTGTCAGCAGAGCTGGTAATACCACCTTTTATCATATAACCTTGCTTGTCTCCCAGTTAATCTAGCCATCACAATTTTTAATCATATAATCTTTTGTGTTGGATTGCTGAAACAGCCTGCCGTGGAAATGCAATAGTGCTTTTTAGCTCGACTATTCGAAGAATAGTGGAGCTATCCTACTCGCCCCGGCGTCGGCGTCCGCGTCCGCGTCACACTTTGGTTAAGGTTTTTGTTAAAGTCCACTTTTTGCCTCTTACATTTGGAATAAAGCTTTGAAACTCGGGACACTTGTTCACCACCACAATCTTCATCTGTAGGCAAGAGTACATAACTCTGTTAAGAATTTTGACAGAATTATGGCCCTTTTTGACTTAGAACTTTTGGTTAAGGTTTTTGTTAAAGTCCACTTATTTACATAACCCTTTGAGATAAAGCTTTAAAACTTGAAACATTTGTTCACCAACACAAATGTCATCTGTAGGTAAGAGTACATAACTCTGTCAAGCATTTTGACAGAATTATGACCCTTTTTAACTTGGAACTTTTGGTTAAGGTTTTTGTTAAAGTCCACTTATTTACATAACCTTTTGAGATAAAGCTTTGAAACTTGGAACACTTGTTCACCATCACAAACTTTATCTGTAGGCAAGAGTACATAACTTTGTTAAGCATTTTGACAGAGTTATGGCCCTTTTTAACTTAGAATTTTTGGTTAAGGTTTTTGTTAAAGTCCACTTTTTGGCCTCTTACCTTTGGAATAAAGCTTTGAAAATTGGAACACTTGTTCACCACCACAATATTCATCTGTAGGCAAGAGTACATAACTCTTTCAAGCATTTTGACAGAATTATGGCCCTTTTTAGCTTAGAACTTTTGGTTAAGGTTTTTGTTAAAATCCACTTATTTACATAACCTATTGAGATAAAGCTTTAAAACTTGGAACACTTGTTCACTATCAAAATCTTCATCTGTAGGCAAGAGTACATAACTCTGTCAAGCATTTTGACATAATTATGGCCCTTTTTAACTTAGAACTTTTTGTTAAGTTTTTGTTAAAGTCCACTTATTTACATAAGCCTTTGAGATAAAGCTTTGAAACTTGGAACACTTGTTTACCACCTCAAGCTTCATATGTAGGCAAGAGTACATTACTCTGTCAAGCATTTTAACAGAAATTATTGCCCTTTTTTACTTAAGTTTTTCTCTTTCATTAAAGAGTTCAAAGAGATCCTACATCCAGAATACTATTAAAGGTATTTTACTGAGACTGATTACTTGCTTCTAGTATCATTGGACACTATTTTAGTCCACTATCAAGCATTTTTACACTAACAATTCTGAGAATAGTCGAGCGCGCTGTCCTGTGACAGCTCTTGTTTTTTCTCAAATAAGCAGTATGAATCCGGTGGATAATGAATCTTAAGAGAACACCCCTGACCCGGAATCAGTTCATGACGTCCATAACGTTATTTAATTGTTAGGCAATTGCAGCGCTGCACTGGCGTTGACGCTGTAAACAATGACATCAGCTTTAACCCGTTTCACTTTCTTTGGCTCTTTTAAGGGTTATGTGATAAAAAAAAACTTGCGCTCGTGATAATTAAAAATTGTAATTTATGAAAGGAGTTTACTTTATCTCGTGTCATATTCATTATAGTAAACGAGTTTCATAAAAAAAACAACAATGTGTAATGAACACCCATGTAAGATCCTCTATATATTAACGTGTAATATAATATGTGAAGTCACACGATGACTTGCCGTCCATTTTGTATCTTAAAGAACACTTGTAGACTGGTACACAACCTATTTCACTGCGTCCGTGTGTACAGGGGTAAACTTTCCATAATCATCCTGCGTTGGCATGGGTTATCGCAAAGACAAATATTATTGGTAATAGGTCCTCACACTTTTAAATGGCAGATAAGCTGAGGTACTCAATGCCTTGACAAGGTGGCGTCTGATCTGGGACTGCACTATTTGTCGTGGTGCATTTATGCAGCATTGGTGGTGAAAGGGTTAGTCTGATCTTTATAGTAAACAGGCACCGGATGTAAACTACAAATTATGTACTTGAAGCAGATGTTGTAGTTGACTGTGATGTTTGTGTAGCTGTTGTTGTTAGACCGGCCGCGTGGCTCAGTGGTAGAGCGTCCGCCTGCGGTACGGAAGGTCGTGGGTTCGATCCCCGGCCGCGACAGACCAAAAGTCGTTAAAAGTTGGTACTAGTAGCTCCCCTGTCTACGCTCGACATTAAAGGGGTAGTTCTAGGACCGGTCGGCCCGGTGTCAGGATAATGTGACTGGGTGGGGTGCCCTTGCCATGTGCCCGCGGCAGGGGCGTTCCAGTGAGGCAGCACTATAACTTGTCTCATGCGGGTACAGTCTGCAAATAACTGAAATACTGTTGGTCGGACGTAAAACCCAACTCACTCACTGTTGTTGTTATCTCTGACATTTAGTGCATAGTTCGATTTCTAGCGCTGAGCCTTGACTGCACTTTTCTATTTATAGAAGTTGAAACCATTCTAATTTATGGGTAAATGGACAATGGTTGTCACACGAAGCTCGTGGTAATCGTGCAGAATTAGTATATACAGTAAACCCCCGCTAATACGACCATCTAAAGGAAGTATATAATTCTGGGAGCTAGATGCAGGTGGTAGCTTAATACAGGGCAAAAGTAATACAGAAAGCTCCCAGAGGAGCTTTCTGAATTGCTTTTGTCCTGCATTAAGCAACCACCTGCTTATAAAGACACCGATTTTTATTCATTAAGTGGTCGCATTAGAGGGGTTCTACTGTATATATGCTTATTACAGGTCTGTATAACCACAGGTAACTCAGGGACAAATACATGGTTTGTGACGTGTTTTACCTCCACGGGTGGACTCGCCCTAAAGGTCACAGCTCACGGGTCAAAATCGAACTATAGCTGGTTTTTTTGTGACATTTGGCATAACTGTTGTTTTTATTGTGATATCTGCTGTAGCTGTTGTTATGTAGAGTGTAGCTGTTCTTGTCTGTGTAATTTGACATAGTTGTTGTTTTCGTCTGTGACGATGGGTGTATACCTGTTGTATGTGATGTCGGATGTGTATCTGTAGTGGTCTGTAATACATGTACTTTGCGTAGCGATTGTTGTCTGTGACATCTGGCATAGCAGTTGTTGTGTGATATTTCGCGAAGCTGTTCTTGCTGTTTCTGATGATTGACATAGCTCTTCTTGTTGTCTGTGACATCTGGCATAGCAGTTGTTGTGTGATATTTCGCGAAGCTGTTCTTGCTGTTTCTGATGATTGACATAGCTCTTCTTGTTGTCTGTGACATTTTGTGTAACACTTGTTGTTTATGACGTCTTGCATAGCTGTTGTTTCTATGACGGCTTGCGTAGCTGCTGTTGTTGTCCGTTATGTCTTGTGTAGCTGTTCTTCTTGTATATGCCATCGGACATAGCCATTGTTGTTGTTGTCTGTGACATTTGTGGTAAAGGTTCTTGTTGTGTGCAACATTTTCCGTATCTTTTGTTTATGTCTGTGACTTTTGAATTAGTTACTCTTGTTGACTGTGAAGTTTTGCGTAGTGTTTGTTGGTGTATGTGACATCTGACGTAACTGTTGTTGTTGAATGTGATGTTTTGCATAGCTTTTGTTAGTGTATATGATATCTGGCATAACTGTTGTTATAGTTGACTGTGATGTTTTGCTTAGCTTTTTATGCCCCCATAGACGATAGTCGGGGGGCATATTGTTTTTGCCCTGTCTGTCTGTCTGTCTGTTTGTCTGTTTGTTTGTCAGCAACTTTAACATTGGTCATAACTTTTGAGCCAGTATAGATAGAGACTTGATATTTGGCATACATATGTATCTCATGAAGCCGCACATTTTGAGGGGTGACGTGTCAAGGTCAAGGTCATCCTTCAAGGTCAGAGGTCAAATATATGGGTCAAATCGCCGACTTTAACATTGGCCATAACTTTTGGACCAGTAGAGATAGAGACTTGATATTTGGCATGCTTGTGTATCTCATGAGGCTGCACATTTTAAGGGGTGACATGTCAAGGTCAAGGTCAGAGGTCAAGGTCAGAGGTCAAATATATGAGGGGGCATAGTGTTTCACAAACACATCTTGTGTTGGTGTACACTGTATATGACATCTGGCATAGTTGTTGTTGTAGTTGACTGTGTTGTTTTGCGTAGCTTTTGTTGGTGTATATGACATCTGGCATAACTGTTGTTGTAGTTGACTGTGTTGTTTTGCGTAGCTTTTGTTAGTGTATATGACATCTGGCATAACTGTTGTTGTAGTTGACTGTGTTGTTTTGCGTAGCTTTTGTTGGTGTATATGACATCTGGCATAACTGTTGTTGTAGTTGACTGTGTTGTTTTGCGTAGCTTTTGTTAGTGTATATGACATCTGGCATAACTGTTGTTGTAGTTGACTGTGTTGTTTTGCGTAGCTTTTGTTAGTGTATATGACATCTGGCATAACTGTTGTTGTAGTTGACTGTGTTGTTTTGCGTAGCTTTTGTTGATGTGTATGACATCTGGCATAGCTGTTGTTGTAGTTGACTGTGATGTTTTGCTTAACTTTTGTTGGTGTATATGACATCTGGCATAACTGTTGTTGTAGTTGACTGTGATGTTTTGCGTAGCTTTTGTTGGTGTATATGACATCTGGCATAACTGTTGTTGTAGTTGACTGTGTTGTTTTGCGTAGCTTTTGTTGGTGTATATGACATCTGGCATAGCTGTTGTTGTAGTTGACTGCGATGTTTTGCGTAGCTTTTGTTGGTGTATATGACATCTGGCATAACTGTTGTTGTAGTTGACTGTGATGTTTTGCGTAGCTTTTGTTGGTGTATATGACATCTGGCATAACTGTTGTTGTAGTTGACTGTGATGTTTTGCTTAACTTTTGTTGGTGTATATGACATCTGGCATAACTGTTGTTGTAGTTGACTGCGATGTTTTGCTTAACTTTTGTTGGTGTATATGACATCTGGCATAACTGTTGTTGTAGTTGACTGTGATGTTTTGCGAAGCTTTTGTTGGTGTATATGACATCTGGCATAACTGTTGTTGTTACAAGTTGACTGTGATGTTTTGCTTAACTTTTGTTGGTGTATATGACATCTGGCATAGCTGTTGTTGTTGACTATGATGCTTTACATATGTCATTGAGGCCTATGACTTTTAGTATAGCTGCTGTTGTTTTTTCTTTGATGTTTTGCATAGCTGTAACTGTCTGTGACTTTTATATTGTCTTATCAGGGGAACGGGTTGAAGTACCATGTCGATGAGAAGACACCAGACAAACAGTTTTCCTCGCTTGACTCAGACTTGAGTTCTACAGAGAGCGATTCTCAGACATGTGGTGAGAACACTTATCATTCATCCTTTGAATATTATTTGACCAATTTGATGAACTTTGGCAAACACTTTCAATCCAGACAATACGCATGCACTATTGTGTTGGTTTTTTATGCCCCCAAAGGCGGGCATATAGTAATCGCATTGTCCGTCCTTCCGTCTGTCCGTCTGTCCGTCTGTCCGTCCGTCCGTCTGTCCGTCTGTCCGTCTGTCCGCACTCACGAAAGGGTAGTTGTGTGACTTTTTTTAACTAGTCCCACAAGTAAAATCATTAACCTGGCCATCTCTTGTGACATTAACCTGGCCATTTCTTGTGACATTAACCTGGCCAGTTGTGGGACATAGGGTTAGGGTTAGGGTTAGCTTCCAGATCATTCTTTTCCAAAGTTAGAGCCAAAAATAGTTTTTCTTGTGGGACTAGTCACACAAGAAAAGATCAAAGGAAAAAGTCACACAACTACCCATCCGTTAGTAGTCCGTCCGTCTGTCCTTCCGTCCCAAATTCGTGTCCGGTCTGTAACTTCTTCATCTATAAATGGATTTCAATATAACTTGGCACAAATGTTCACCAGACAGAGACGATGTGTCGCGTTCAACTCCCCGGTCCATGGGTCAAAGGTCAAGGTCACAGGGTACAATTACTTTGTCACAAATTTCGTGTCCGGTCTGTAACTTCTTCATCTATCGATGGATTTCAATATAACTTGGCACAAATGTTCACCACACAAAGACGATGTGTCGCGTTCAACTCCCAGGTCCATGGGTCAAAGGTCAAGGTCACAGGGTACAATTACTTTGTCACAAATTTCGTGTCCGGTCTGTAACTTCTTCATCTATCAATGGATTTCAATATAACTTGGCACAAATGTTCACCACACAAAGACGATGTGTCGCGTTCAACTCCCAGGTCCATGGGTCAAAGGTCAAGGTCACAGGGTACAATTACTTTATCACAAATTTCCTGTCCGGTCTGTAACTTCTTCATCTATCGATGGATTTCAATATAACTTGCCACAAATGTTCACCAGACAGAGACGATGTGTCGCGTTCAACTCCCTGGTCCATGGGTCAAAGGTCAAGGTCACAGGGTACAATTACTTTGTCACAAATTTCGTGTCCGGTCTGTAACTTCTTCATCTATCGATGGATTTCAATATAACTTGCCACAAATGTTCACCACACAAAGACGATGTGTCGCGTTCAACTCCCAGGTCCATGGGTCAAAGGTCAAGGTCACAGGGTACAATTACTTTGTCACAAATTTCGTGTCCGGTCTGTAACTTCTTCATCTATCAATGGATTTAAATATAACTTGGCACAAATGTTCACCACACAAAGACGATGTGTCGCGTTCAACTCCCAGGTCCATGGGTCAAAGGTCAAGGTCACAGGGTACAATTACTTTGTCACAAATTTCGTGTCCGGTCTGTAACTTCTTCATCTATCAATGGATTTCAATATAACTTGCCACAAATGTTCACCAGACAGAGACGATGTGTCGCATTCAACTCCCTGGTCCATGGGTCAAAGGTCAAGGTCACAGGGTACAATTACTTTGTCACAAATTTCGTGTCCGGTCTGTAACTTCTTCATCTATCAATGGATTTCAATATAACTTGCCACAAATGTTCACCACACAAAGACGATGTGTCGCGTTCAGCTCCCTGGTCCATATGTCAAAGGTCAAGGTCACAGAGTACAATTTTTGGGGGCATTTGTCACGTGACTGTGACATCTCTTGTTTCTCAAGAAATGGAAGAAACCGGTCCTTTTTAGACTTTAACTATTTCCCTGGTCTATATATATTCCATATGTGCAATACCTACTAAATATGCTTCGACAAAATAGTCCTAATGAAATATAGAAGGTGGAACATTGTAGCCATTTCAGAAACTAAAGAAAGAAAGCTGAAGAACCAGATCATCTACAGTTGAACTTCGATATCTCCAACTTCAAGGGACCATACAAATTAGTTTGAGATAACAGAAATTCGAGTTATCCGATTTCCGATCTGGACAATGTTTTAAGTTCATAGCTTAATTAATGCAGGTCTAAAGTAATGCTAAAATGCTCCTGTAGAACTGCATTAAGTTATCGCATATGTTTCTAGATATGCATAGTTTTACATTTTATAGCAATTCTGTTTTGGAAGGACTGAACTTTTAGTTCGAGTTATCCTGAAGTTCGAGTTATCCGAGTTACAGATATTGAAGTTCAAGTCTACATTATACATTTCAATACACAAATATAGCAGACCTATGGAGCAAATGCTGTATTTATCACAAAGGTTTCAAACAAGTAACTTTTACAAAGTCGACAAAAGCTTAATATTCAAAGAGGTTGGGTCTTAAAATAGCCTATGTGGGAATGGGTTAAACAGGTGAGGGTTAAAGTTTGGGTTTGTTTCAGGTATAGCACCAGTGGCCTACATGATACTCATAGGAGATGGGATACACAATTTTGTGGATGGATTGGCGATCGGGGCATCCTTCTCTACCAGCTTGACCCTTGGACTGTCAACCAGCATTGCCGTACTGTGTCACGAGATCCCTCATGAACTCGGTAAGTCCCGCACAAAATCGGCAAGTACCACATGAACTCGGTGAGTCCAACACAAACTTTGTAAGTCCGACATGATCTCGGTAGGTTCTATGCACACGAAAACTTTAAGTCTTGTACGAACTCGGCAAGTCTGACATGAACTCAGTAAGTCCTGCATGATCTCAATAAATCCCCCAAGAACTAAGAACCAAGAACGCAAAGTCAGTAAGTCTAGAATGAAATCGGTAAGTCCCACACAAACTCGGTAAGTCCCACACAAATTTGGCAAGTTCCACACAAATTTGGCAAGTTCCACATGATTTTGGTACACGGTTGTATACGAAATTGGTAGGCAACTTGGAATTGGAATTGACCAACACGTTTTCAAGACTATTATTAACCCTTTCCCTGTTCTATGTTTATTCCAAATTTCAAAACCTACTGAATATTCATGGACAAAATGTTTGTAATGAAATATGGAAGGTGAAATATTGTAGCCATTTTAGGAAGAAAGAAACAGATTTATCAAATTCCAATAGCAAACTGAGCAGACCCTGATCAGGAGCCATCTGATCTGTTTCTACTCTGTTTGCAAATGCGTGAAAACACGTTTATATGAAGGAAAGGGTTAAGAATATTATTAACTCTCTACTACATGAATTTTCATCAGAGCAACAGATAAATAATTTAAATATACATACTCAGATAAAGATCTTCATTTTTCCATCAAACCCTGGGTTGTGATTACTCTTTCAAGTTGTCTAGAAGAGATGGTTCTAAAGAGTGGTCACAAGTCACAACATAGGGTTGGATAGACAAATAAAGGGGTTATTCTTGAAATTGCTTTAATTCAGGCATGTTATCTGGACTTTTGTTCATGTAAGAAAAATACGAGATGTTCCACAGTGGCATATGAACACGTATATTTTGGCCATGGCAGAATCCGTATTACATGTATATCATAAGCACACAGAGCAAACTCTGTATGGGTCATCGGATCTAGGCCTACTCTTTTTATGCGGAGACGTAGCTATGGTTTGGTATATCGGGGTTTATGTTGTTTTAACAGTAGTTCAGTTATATCACAACATCCAGCTAATTACATGTTGAGGAAGACCCCTAGAGTCTCTTCCGCACACGGAACAAAGTGCTATGGAGTAATGGGTTAACCCATTCCCTCATAGACTATTTTTAGATCCAACCACTTTGAATAAATCTACCGAAAAGGAGCATTAACTAGAGATCAGGAAAATCTTAAGAATTTTGTAGATTGAAACCATTGTGATAAATAGAGCATTTGCTCCTATAGGAGCAAATGCTCTATTTATCACAATGGTCTCATAAAGTGACTTTTACAGAGGCGTAGAAAGGCGTATTTATGGAGGGAAGTGTCAAACGTAATTGATATGTCGCAAAATTTTACAATTCTGGTAGAAGTTGGGAACCAAATAAACATGTTGGCAATAATGGGGTTTATTGTAGAAATCCTACCCAATGCTGTACAGTAAACCCCTCTAAACTGGATGTCAATTTAGTATAAATATCGGTCTGTAGACAGGTGACAGCTTAATGCAGGGTGAAAGTCATGCTGAAAGCTCCTAGAGGATCACGAACAAATGTACACTCAAGTACACATGTGCCATTGCATCAAGAGAAAATGTACCCCACCAATCTCAGCAAAAATAATACATCCTTCTGTCTGTCTGAAAGAAAACGTTTTGCAGCTTTTCAATTAATTTATTTCACGAGTTTTTGACAATTTATGGTGTTCTAATCACGGCTTGAATACCGCCGGTGCTAGGGAGCATGAGTAGTGTTGCAAATTTAATACATGCTCATGATAAAACCGAGTCTGTAATTTTCCCTTTTGCATTGCTACTTTAGCTTTAGGCAGATCGTCTACTTTCAGATTTTTTGCATTTGTATTTTTGAAATCCAGTTTGAAGTCGTGTAACACAGTCCTATGTACACGTTCATACTGTTTCTGGTTGATTTTCCAGGGGACTTTGCTATTCTGCTGAAGACTGGGATGTCATTTTGGAGGGCCCTGGCGTTTAACTTTTTATCCTCACTCACGGCCATGATAGGCTTCTACGTCGGAGTCGCCCTGTCGACAAATCAGGACGCAGAGCGCTGGATCGCCGCGGCTATAGCTGGAATGTTCATCTACATAGCCCTTGTCAGCATGGTAAGTCCTCATCTGGTCTTTGTCCAGTCCATCTGCATGTAGTCCTTGTCCAAATGTATAATGTCTCTGTTGTATTTTGCATACAAAGAGCCTGCTTTAAGCAACCGTATATTGACTGCTGGACACAGGGATCTTAAAAACTAGGTGGTTGCTTAACCCTTTCCCTCATATAAACGCTTTATCGCATTTGCAAACAGAGTAGCCCCAGATCAGACGGCCCCTAGAGGAGCCGTCTGATCAGGGTCTGCTCTGTTAGCTCATAGAATTTGATAGATATATTTCTTAGCTTTCTAAAATGTCTACAATGCTCCACCTTCAATATTTCTTGGCAACTTTTTTGTTATGAATACTTAGTAGGCACTGAAATTTGGAACAAACATAGAACAGGGAAAGGGTTAATACAGTGCAAAAGTAATACAGAAAGCTCATATAGGAGCTTTCTGCATTACTTTTGACCTGCATTAAGCTACCACCAATCTTAAAAACCTATAAATAGACATCTGTTAAATTGTTGCTTAAGACAGATTCTGCTGTATGTATTTGCCCCGCCCATCAAGTCCCTGCCATATCTTGTTTATGGCCTTGCCCCGCCCATCAAGTCCCTGTCATATCTTGTTTATGGCTTTGACCCACCCATCAATTTCCTGTCATCGTATATGTGGCCTTGCCCCACCCATCAATTTCCTGTCACATTGTGTATGTGACATTGCCTCTACCATCAAGTCCCTGTCATATCTTGTTCATTGTATTGCCCCACCCATTAAGTCCCTGTACTATCTTGTTTATGGCCTTACCCCACCCATCAATTTCCTGTTATATCTTGTTTATGGCCTTGTCCCACCCATCAATTCCTGTCACACCGTGTATGTGACATTGCCTCACCCACCAAGTCCCTGTCATAT
Source organism: Azorinus chamasolen (assembly GCA_963576725.1). Classification (NCBI taxonomy): domain Eukaryota; kingdom Metazoa; phylum Mollusca; class Bivalvia; order Cardiida; family Solecurtidae; genus Azorinus; species Azorinus chamasolen. Next base: position 63,423,328 of record OY755248.1, read on the forward strand.
CTTATGTATGCCCTTGAACGACCCATCAGGTCCCTGTCTAATCATATATATGCCCGTGTCCTACCCACCAGGAGGAGGAGGTCAATATTGAAGAATAGATAAAATGCTTAAACAGAACATGTTAATAGCAGTCCTGTATTTCTCCACCAAACCCTATGCTGTGACTATTCCTTAGAATCTTCTCTTTGAGACAATTCTAAAATGTGGTCACAATACATAGAGTGTTTGAGAAATGACAATACGCATAATGAGAAATGACAAAAAATGACAATGCACATATTGAGAAATGACAAGAAATGACAATACGCATATTGAGAATTGACAAGAAATGACAATACCAAATTGAGAAATGACAAGAAAAGACAATACGCATATTGAGAAATGACAAGAAATGACAATACACACATTGAGAAATGACAAGAAATGACAATACGCATATTGAGAAATGACAAGAAATGACAATACACACATTGAGAATTGACAAGAAATGACAATACACATATTGAGGAATGACGAGAAATGACAATAGCACATTGAGAAATGACTAGAAATGACAATACGCACATTGAGAAATGACAAGAAATGACAATATGCATATTGAGAAATGATAAGAAATGACAATACGCATATTGAGAAATGACAAAAAATGACAATACGTACATTGAGAAATGACAAAAAATGACAATACGCATATTAAGAAATGACAAGAAATGACAATACGCACATTGAGAAATGACAAGAAATGACAATACGCATATAGAAATGACAAGAAATGACAATACACATATTGAGAAATGATGAGAAATGACAATACGCACATTGAGAAATGACAAGAAATGACAATACGCACATTGAGAAATGACAAGAAATGACAATACGCATATTGAGAAATGATGAGAAATGACAATACGCACATTGAGAAATGACGAGAAATGACAATACGCACATTATTTTCAGAAGAACCTCTGTTAAGCGGCCATCAAACAGAGGGCTAATTATGGATATATAAAGCAGGTGGTAGCTTAATGCAAGTCAAAAGTAATGCAGAAAGCTCCTATAGCAACCCTCTGTTTTAAGACTCCTATAATCAATAAAGTTTCTACTGCATAGCTCTGGATATTGATGGCGATTGAGGAAGAGAAGATGATTGTGACAATGCTAATTATAACAATTAATTTACATTTCAGCTCCCGACAATGATACAAGAGTCCAAGTTGAAACTGAGAAACCTTTTGATCAACAATGTTGGCATATTGCTGGGCGTGGCCATCATGTTGGTGTTAGCCGTGTTCGAGGAGAAGATCGAGGTCTGAGCACATCGGGACTCATTTCTTCCTAGGGCTCATTTGGCCTCCCAGTTCATCTCTGTCATAGGCTAAGCTCCAGATGCAAATATCCTTTTCAAAACCTTTTTTATTTTACTAACACATAAAGCAACTTAGGTTTGTTTAAAATATGTGATTACGCGGTTTTTGTGTAACTTTTTGTGTCCATAAATAATTGACCGATTGTAAATACAGTGCATCCTGTCTTAAGTCGTCATCAAAAAGAGGTCTAATTATAGACCTGTAAGGCATTTGGTAGCTTAATGCATGTCAAAAGTATTGCAAAAAGCTCATATAGGAGCTGTAAGAGCTTTCTGTATTACTTTTGCCCTGCATTAAGCAACCACCTGCTTTGTAAGACTCCTATATTGAATTAATGAAGTTTCGCTTAAGGCAGGTACATGTAATACTGTAATAAAATGACGTCTTATAAGGAAATAATGCAATTTATGACAGAGATGAATGATGTGAGGCGGAACGCAAGAAAGTTGCCGAGATTGGGACCCCATACACCAGTAACTAACAACAGTGATGTGTTATATGTAAATCAGACCAATTTAACCATATCGTCTTCGTATTTGGACTTGTAGCATAACACCTTCTGTAAATTATTTTAACATCTTCTGTAAATTATTTTAACATCTGTTTATTGTTTTTAACCCTTCGACCGTTATGCACAAACAGCTTGGACTCTGTTGAAACGCCGAGAAACTCGGCTTCTCATCAGGATCCAAGCCGATTGGCCATTGATCAATAGTTTCTTGTACGTTATAACGAATCAACAGTTAAGTACAAATAGAGAACACCAAAGTTTGAACAGACATGTGTTTTAAGCTGGATGATGGTTAAAAACACAATATATGATAGCTTTAAATAGCTTTTGTGATAAGGGAAACACAGACAATGAGTGTTTGGCCAGTGAGAGGTCGCAAGAGACAGTGTGGTCAGTAGTGATGTGCCGATTTATCGCAGTACTAGGCGATCACGTCGTGAAGGTTCGGACGTGATGATCGACAATGGACAGGTCATCATTGACGATGTATATATAGCTTTATCGAGACCATGGAGTTTAGCAAATAGAAACGCCATACAATGCCAAACATCTGAGTTTTATTGTTTTAGAGTTTTATTGTTTGTCACATTGTTTTAACTGAAAAGAACCATTTTGGAATCTAAGATTTAAAACAGTTTACGATTATTAAATGCAATGTTTTAGACAAACGGGCTGGTCTGGATATAAAATGATTTGAACCCTTCAACCCACTTTTTACCTTTACCCAAACTCAAATAAGCTTGCAAAATTAGAATTTAATCGTGATTTTAATCGATGATCGATCGCGAACATATGCGATCGAGTAAATGATTTGGTTCTGATTCCCACACTAGTGGTCAGTAATATTCCTGGTCGTTTCTTATTTACCCTTTCAGCCCTAGTGACGAATTAGTGATAGCATTTGCATACAGTTTGGATCCAGATGAGACGTCGAGTAACTCGGCGTCTCATCACGATCCAAACTGTGTGACACTCTGATAGAATATCTGTAAAGAAAGTATACCTTTTAGAAAGAAAATAAGTAGACAATTATGTTGGTACTTGAACTATTTCCAGGACTGAGGGAGTTAATGATATGCCGATATTAATTACCAAATGGATATTTAGTATAGAATTCCTTTATCTCTTTACTCCATGAATATTCACCTGAAAAATAATGACATCATGAATATTAATTCGATTAATTCTTATAATAGAACATTCATGCAGGAAGTTTTGGCCATGCCAGAAACTGTAGAATCAGATCTATATTATATCATAAGCAAACAGATTATACCCTGATCAGATGGCTCCTAAAGGAGCCGTCTGATCTGGGTATATTCTGTTTGCAAAGATATACAAATGCGTATTTATGGAGTAAAGGGGTTAAAACTTACCCCGCGACTTGGTATTGTTGGGTTCCTTGCAGTTTGCCACTCAGTGTTTTAACCCATTGAAAGTACAGTTGAACTTCGATATCTCGAACTCGGATAACTCGCACTTCGGTATAACTCGAACAAAAAGTTCAGTCCTTCCAAAACTTACAATACATAATTGTTCTAAAATGTATCGCTACGGGTATTTGGAAACACATGTGACAGCTTAATACAGGTCTAAAGTAATGCTGAAAGCTTCTACGGGAGCTTTCAGCATTTTTTAGACCTGGATTAACCTGTGGCCTTGATAAATTGTTCAGATTAGATATCGGATGACTCGAACTTCTGTTATCTCGAACCAATTTCTATGGTCCCTTCAAGTTTGAGTTATCGAAGTTCAACTGTACATGTAAGTGAAAATGTAGGATATTTTTTCAAAGGCTTTTCAACTCCAAGGCTTTTTTAAAGGATTTAAAGGCTTTTTAAAAGTGTTTAAAAGGTTTTATATTATTTTATACAATGGACCCTAAATATCTCGAACTCGGATAACTCGAACTTCAAGGTAACTCGAAGTAAAAGTTCAATCCGTCCAAAATATACGATATAGAATTGCTCTAAATGTATCACTACGCATTTCTAGAAATACATGTGACAGCTTAATGCTGGTCTAAAGTATTGTAGGAGCTTTCACCATTACTTTAGACCTGCATTAAGCTGTAAACATAAGACATTCTTCAGATTAGAAATCAAATAATTCAATAATTTGAACTGTACAAACAAACGGTATATGATCAATGAGACATTGTGGTCATTTCTTGGCCAAAAAAAACCCCACCACCGTCTACAAAACTGTTTATCGATTTTAATTATCAAATGACCGTAATCCCTTCAACGTTGATAGCCCAACAGTATAACCCTTTCCCTGTTCTATAATTATTGCAAATTTCAATACTACTAAATATTCATTAACAAAATAGTTAAAAAGAAATTTGGAAGGTGGAACATTGTAGACATTTTAGAAAGCAAAGAAACAGAGCTATCAAATTCTAATGGCAAACAGAGCAGACCCTGATCAGACGGCTCCTCTAGGACCTGTCTGATCTGGGTCTACTCTGTTTGCAAATTCGTGAAATATTTATATGATGGAAAGGGTTAATTATGAGCAGAGAAAGGCTTAACTATGAAAGGTTTAACCTTGCTAGAGCTAGAGAATTTTGAAAGACGAGCAGTGCAGACCTTGATCAGAGGGTTCATCTGGGAGTCTGGGTCTACACCGTTCAGCATCTGTCCCATTTTCAAAGGGTTAACCCAGTGTTAACCTTGCTTAGCCTTACTAAATCATAACAGATGTGTCTATAGTTTCTGCCAATACCAAAAATGCACGTGTACATATGTCATTATAAAATAAATATTCATTATGTCATTGTTTCCTGCGTAAATATTCATGAGGGAAAGGTCAAAGTACCACTAGATTGTGGAACAATCTGAATCCTGGTGTGATGCTAATTTAACAGATGTCTCACCAAGTTTCAGATTGTTTGGAAACTCATCATTGATTGATCGCTAGCCGTTTTTATTATTACCCTTTATACCATAGATACGCGAATTCACATATTTGCAAACAGAGTAGACCCAGCTTAGTCTGATCAGAGTCTGCTCTGTTTGCTTATGAAGTGATATAGGTATAATTTTACAATTTCTGCCATGTCCCCACATTCCTGTATTAATATTTAATATTCATGATGTTATTAGTTCTTACAAGAATATCCTTCTATTACATAAACACTTAACCCATTCCCTCATATTGACGACTTTTGACGACTCGGTAAAAGTCACTGTGTGAAACCATTGTGATAAATAGAGCATTTGCTCCTATAGGAGCAAATGCTCTATTTATCACAATGGTTTCAAGCTACAAAATTCTAAAAAAAATCCTTTTCTCTATCTAATTAATGCTCCTGGATTGTTTCAAAGAGGTTATATCTAAAAATAACCTATGAGGTAATGGGTTAAACAGTTTTGAGTGGATTTTTCTTCAGTATCTGCTCTAACACGTAAGTGGTGTGTCAAACAGTTTGGATCCTGACGAGACGCCAAAATACTCGGCGTCTTATCTGAATCAAAACTATTACCGATTCACCCATAGCAACATTCCCTGTGAGTCGCATTCCAGTTCATTTAGTGCAATAATGTACATTTACCGTATTATCTCTAATAAATGCTCCCAAGGGCGTTACATTTTCTAAAAGGAATCTCTTGCATTTTATACACAGGGGGTGCTTAATGCAGAATGAATGCAATGCAGAAATGTCATATTGGAGTTTTCTACATTGCTATCAGTCTGCAACAAGCTATAACATATGTTTTGAAGGGGAAAAACTACTTCTTTATTTTATTGTTATTGTATATGGTTTAAATCGTTTTATTGATCGTTAGTTTCTTCCCCTATCCACCCCCTCCCCGAAAGTAAGGGAGCGTTTGTTAGAATGGGGCGTTTATTGTGAAGAATGCGTTATTCAACAACTACTTCCCTTGTGAAAGAAATGTATTGTTTCTTGTCATTCATCGAAAGAGTTTTTTGCAAATTTAAGTCATTATAATGTGTAATGTTTTATAGTTTTATCACCTAATAAATTACATTGTTAACGATAGTATGTGTCTTTATTAAAATGAAATCCCAAAATAAGTCATTTCCGCAAACTGGCCACTTCAAGCTTGTCTGAATATTTTATATTGCCATTCTGTGAAAAGCGTTCGACAATGTACAGTGAAAGTTTTCTACTGCCACTCAAAAGAAGCCTAATTCTGGTTGTAGCTTATTGAAGGATGAAAGTTATTTAATAAGCTCGGTCTGCATTCAGATTTTCCAAATATCCAGAATTTCTATGTATTCAGCCCTGTCATGCATCCAGACTTCCTATGCATTCAGACTTTCCAAACAACCCGGAATTTCTATGAATCCAGATCTCCCATGCATCTAGACATCCTGTGCGTCAACCACAACAAGCCACAGCATTGCTTCACAGCAAGCTACGGCATTGCTTCAGAGCAAGTTACGACATTGTCTTACAGAAAGCCATGACATTGCTTCACAGCAAGTCATCGCATTGCCTCATAGCAATCAACGACATTGCCTCACAGCAAGTCACCGAATTGCCTCACAGCAAGCCACAACATTGCCTCACAGCCAGCCACTACATTGCCTCACAGCAAGCCTCGACATTGCCTCACAGTAAGCCACGACATTGCCTCACAGCAAGTCACGGCATTATCTCACAGCAAACCACGACATTGCCTCACAGCAAGCCACGACATTGCCTCACAACAAGTCACGACATTATCTCACAGCAATCCACGACATTATCTCACAGCAAGTCACTACGTTGTCTCACAGCAAGTCACGACACTATCTCACAGCAATCCACGACATTGCCTTAAAGCAAGCCACTACGTTGTCTCACAGCAAACCACGACATTGCCTCAAAGCAAGCCACTACTTTGTATCACAACAAGCCACGACATTGCCTCACAACAAGCCACGACATTGCCTCAAAGCAAGCCACTACGTTGTCTCACAGCAAGCCACGATATTATCTCACAGCGCAAGCCACGACATTATCTCACAGCAAGCCGTGGCACTATCATACAGTGGACTAAAGTGACAAGAGGTGTATGAGCGGTCTGGTCAGAATCCGCTTTGTTTTTTATGAAATAACGCAGAGCTGATTCTACAGTTATGCATGCATGTCGTTGTAAAAATGTTTCTACTTATTATTCATGATGTGATTATTTCTTTTTCCCCGCACACTCGTGCCAGTGCTAATTGCATTCTCGTTAAATAGTTAGGTCGGCGGTCGGAAGCACGCACGCCATGTTGATAGTTTCAAAAATACAAAAGGTATGTCACTTAATTGTGATGTTTAATTCATTTCCGGTCTCACCCATGCTCTATGTTCGATACCTGGGTCAGGCTGGGTGAAATAAAGTTCAGTTCTATGCGTTTAACCCTTTCCTTCTTATAAACGCCTTTTCACGCATTTGGAAACAGATTAGACCCAGATCAGACGGCTCCTAAAGGGACCGTCTGATCAGGATATGCTCTGCTTGCTTTTGACATGAGAATGATATAGATCTGATTCTACAATTTTGTCAAAGCAAAAACATTCCTTGAAAAGTTTACACTATAAAAATTCAGATAATAAATATTCATGGTGTCACTATTTCAGACATGAATAATGATCAGGGAAATGTTTGAGCATAATGAAATATGCACGTCGCGTGAAATACAGACAGACAAACAGATAAACGATCGAGAAGTGATCCTAAATATCACCATAGTAAAGCAGGGGACAGAATAAACACGTGCTTTAATTGTTTTAATAAAAATATGGTTCGTCTATTATGAGTGTCGTCTGCTTCAAGTTTCGAAATCGAGTATTCTTCAATTTCTTTTCAAAACCATAATTAGAGTGTCATGTAGTTTGGATCCTGATGAGACGCCGAATTACTTGACGTCTCATCTGGATCCAAACTGTTTGCAATGGTATCACGAATTCACCAATTGTGGCATGAGAGTTAAGCCTTTTCTCCAATAACCCTTCGCTTGCTGATTTTTAAAATACATTCCTCCTTCTTTACCCATGCCCTGTTGTATAATTACATATATCTTCACTGTGTACAAGCATTTCGCTGTGAAATCACTGTTGTGGAGTGCACTGGTTGCACAATCAACTTGTAAATAGCGCAGACCCTTGGTCTGCACTATTTACAGGTAGGTATATTGACGTGAACAGCAAGCGAAGGGTTAATATTCATGTGAGAAATAATGTACCAGTATGTATGAACATTAATAAGCTTAATATATAATGGCATGCGAACAAGAAAAGTTTTGACCCAGGTGAAAACTGTAGAATCAGATCTATATAACTCTGGATCTATTCGGTTTGCAAGGCGTTAAAAGGCGTATCGCTGTAGTAAAAGGCTGTCCCACATTTCTTAGTAAACTCGTCAAATATGTATTTGGCATCTGAACATAAAGCATATTTTGCCGATGTGAAAATAGTTTCTGATACTTTTTGGAAAATAGCTCGCAATATAGTTTTTGGAAAAATAGTTTCTAATGCAAACGGTGAATATCCGAGTAAGAACGGCCGTTGAGGAGCCGTCTGGTCTGGTCTTCACTGTTTGTGCATTTTCTTTTAATGGACACTACGCTGATTACAAGGTAATTAGCACTTAACAATAGAAATACATGCAAATTAACGTAATTGATATAATCATGTAATGAATACTTACAATGACTCGTGCCCTATACATAAGAAAATTATCGGAAGTAATCGGCACGTGCTTGATCATTACTTACCGCATGCGCGTGTCAATTATCACATGACCATGACCGTGACCTGCATACGGGTATAAAGTCTGCATATCAACTAAATAGTCATTACATTTACTTGCTTATGACTGATGCTTTCGAGTGAAAATCTACTACAGCAGACTAAACGAAAAGTCAAAAGTCAATTTAAAAACTTACGAGCGTAAATAATCTACCACACAAATATAAAGGTAAGCATATTTTCCCTAATAAGTATTTATAATTAGTATTGAATTCATATTAGTATTTCATAAGCAAACCGAGCAGACCCTAATCAGACGGTTCCTACAGGATGGGTTTTCGTTTTACTGTAACCTTTTTTTAATTCAAAATGAAAGATAGTATTAGCAGTTTCTGAATGCAATGTCAACAAATTCATTTTTAAAATGAATATACAATAAACTCTCAATGTAGCGAACATTGGGCCTAATTCTGGTTCTTAAAGGCAGGTGGTAGCTTAATACAGGAAGAAAGTAATGCAGAAACCCCAACAACTAGCACTTATAAATTCCAACGTGTATTCATTAACTGACATTTATAAAGGGGTTTGATATAATTGCTACTTGCCTTGTTCATTCAATATATGCCATGATTACAACAACTCCGCACAAGAAAGTTAAGTTAGCAGATCGCTTTACTTTAAAATCTCTCTTCGTTCATTTTATGGGTTACATGTATCTAATATTTTTAGTTATAAAACTGACAATTATGCATTTTTCGTTTTAGATGGTGAGAATGGAAAAGGAAACAAAGTTTGGTGTTACGTTCAATGGTAAAATGACGGTATGTTCAGCCACGAGGTATACAACATGTGATGACGTCACTGAAATGGTGCTGTATTCTTCCGCTAACCGTGACAGCACGACGCAGTTTGCCTTGTTTGAGACTGCACATGGTGTGGAGAGGATGTTGGCTGGGAAATCCTCCATTTTTAAGGTGATACGGTCTTGGGGAAGTAAAAAGGGTGACGTGAGTTTGCTGGTGAAACAAGTTGATGGCGTTATCAAGAAGAAAATTAAAATGTCGAAGGCGATGAAAAAGTTGGAGAAAATAAGATCCCTTCTGTGGTCAAATGATGTTGAAACTGTAAAATCTAACGCTACAGTGGAAGACAACTTGAAGAAGAATATGAACAAACCGGATTTGTACGATAAATGCGTGAAAATAGAAGACAACCATTCCATTGATAAATCTGGAAAGATAGCTTTAATGAAGAGATACCTAAGCGACGTCGCCAATCACACTCATAACACAACACAGAGGGAGATATCTGAAAATGAGGAGGACACTTGTACAGAAATTGACTCAGATTTAGACACTGCGTTTATTGGCGTTCACTGTAACGTGTTTGATATAACAGAGGACAAGCTCAATGATGCCATTGTGGCTGATGAGGACAGTTCTGACACCGAAAGTGCCTTCTTTGAGTCTTACAGCAGCGAGGATGATCTGGAAAGAAACGTTTTTGAAGATGATATTGAGGACAATAGTGAAAGTGTAGATAAACTCAGAGACCTGTTTGTCCAAGTTGGGGATAAACACAGTTCGTCATATGATAAAGCCATAGAGAGTTTCATGGGTAGTCTGGTCAGTCACCATGACAACGACGAGGGACTGAGCTCAATGGGGAGCGATGTCTGATATTGTTTTTCATTTATAAACGCTGTTATTGAATATCATAGTTTTTATTAAAGATATATATATATGTTTGATATAGTTATCACACCCTTTTGGTATTTTGTGCTACAAATAAATGTAATTTGAATAAAAATATCTACTTGTACAAACTTTGATTTCTATTGATACGTCCGTTATGTCCATGAAATGCTCTTACATAGTTTTAATATCCTCAACACATTTTATGCCAGTCATTCATCATATGTTTTTTATACTAAAATTAAGAAAATCGGATATAAGGGAAATTAAAGCAAAACAGCATTTTGCCTTTAATATCTAAATGGCAAATAATCTTCGTACATTATTTATCGGATCATAAACTACGATTTGAAGTTCTAAGCAAAACGACGTTTAACCCTTTCCCCCGTAGGTTATTTTTAGGCCCAATTTCTTTAAATAAATCTACCCAAAAGGAGCATTAACTGGAGAAAGGGAAAATTTTAGAATTTGTAGTTTGAAACAATTGTGATAAATAGAGCATTTGCTCCTATAGGAGCAAATGGTCTATTTATCACAATTGTTTCTCAAAGTGACTCTTACAAAGTCGTCAATATGAGGGAATGGGTTAACACTTTCCCTCATATAAACGCTTTATGACGCATTAGCAAACAGAGTAGACATAGATCATACGATCCATGTAGAAGCCGTCTGATTAGACTCTACTTTGTTTGTGAATTCAATTCTTTAGTTTCTAAAATGGATACAATGTTCCAATCTCCATATTTCACTATAACTATTTTGTTTATGAATATTCAGTAGGTATCAAAATTTGAAATCACTATAGAAGAAGGAAAAGGTTAAAAGACTATACATGTGTATGAAACCACAAAGACCGACTGCCTGGTGGTTAATAATTACCTGCAGAACGACACACCGTGGTTTATGAGCTAATAAATAATACACGGGCGAATTTACAGTAGAACCCCTCTCAAGCGGCTATAAAAATAGGTATATATGTTGGTCTGTAAGGCATGTTATATCTTAATTCAGGTCAAAGGTAATGCAGAAGGCTCCTATAGGAGCTTTCTGCATTACTTTTGTCCTACATTTAGCAACCACCTGCGTTTTAAGACTTATTTTCAATAAATAAATGACCGCTTAAGAGAGGTTCTACTGTAGTTAAACTCTAACGTCACCAAATAACTTTTAATAGCAGAAATACGTCGTACATTCATTAAATTTCGCAACCAGGTGAGATAAAATCATTTCCAACCACGAGACATTGTCTGCTTGATAATAATTGTGTTTTTTGTAACCAACACTTCCCTTCATATAAACACCATTGACGTATTTACAGAAAAAGTAGACCCAGATCAGACGGCTCCTGGAGGAATAAAACATCGCTAATGGGGAATATTGTTCGGCTGCAAATTATCTCCCTTGAAAGATAAACACAAAGGTTTACCAAATAATAAGTGGGTCCTTTTAATTGGATTACTCAATTATTTCTCTTGCATTTCAATGAATGAGATGTTGCAATTAATTGATTTGAAATATAAAGAAAGATCATTTTCCTTACACTCTAAACATTGAATAATAGAGTTATGGCCGAAGAAAGTATATACACTAACAAATGCCATAATCATTTTATTATTATTATATAAGATATTTAAACCTGGGTCCATGCTTATAAAGCTTTTAGTTGAGTCTGAGTTTCGTTCTCAAACTTTTGATTGGTCAGATTTAAGTTCTCAAGCTTTTGATTGGTAAGATTTGAGCCTTTGGCTCAAATCTGACCAATCAAAAACTTGAGAACGAACTCAGACTCAACTAAACGTTTTATAAGCATGGACCCAGATGTGCTGTTGCGGTGCAAAGAGATCAACGATAAATCTGTGGAAACCAACAAGTAGGACCTATACTTTTGGAAGAGTATTAACGAAAGGGGATTACTGAACAAGATCCGTCATTCGAACTAATTTAATCGGTAAATTCTCGTTTATTAATACCGGTATTCAGAAAGGAAAGATACAGTTTAAGTATTCAAAAGATTAACTCTTTTACTCTGTAAATACTCCTTTCTACTCCTTGCAAACAGAGTATACCCAGATGTAGGAGCCGTCTGACTAAGGTCTACTGTGAGTGTTTATAATATGATATCGATATCACCGTCTATCAACAACTCCGGAAATAGCTAGGTAAAGCGAAAGTTCATTGACTGTGATTTAGTAATTCGATATATTTATATAGATTATGACATATTCTAGCATTGCAATGTTTGAAACTACTGGTAGATAGATCAACCAATGGTTACATGGTTTCTGATCAATTCAAATTTACGTATGTAAATCATTTTGGGTGCATTATTCTCGGATTAGTACAACCGATATAGCAGCGAAGAGGTCAAAAACGTGTTCGAAATCGCTTTTCTAATCCTCCGACACACGATTTCACATATTCCTTGTCATCACACAGCTAATACACTCTTATGCCAGCGTTGATTGCAGAATACGATCGAAATTGGCTTTGAATTTGATAAAAGAAAAACATGGTGTGTGTACGGCGAATAGATAAATGTGGTATAAATATTGTACGGCGAATAGCTTCCTATGTGTACGGCGAATAGTAATATATTTCACTGTTGTGAAGACTTCTCGGCAAATATCTTGAGTGGTGTGTGGCATTTTACGGCTAACAATTATTTATAGTCGTTACCTAAGGTTAGTGGGAGGAAAATAAACTGACACCTCATGTCTATCATGAACATGCCATTGATCTAGAATTAAAATGTAGGTTTTGCAATAGCAAATGAGGAAACTTTTAGAAGACACAAATGGCAGAGTATCCACATCTACTATTGTACTTCTTTCGGTTTTGACGGATCTGTACATAACAATGATTACATAATTAATTGCTCATGAATACTCTCCGTCATTACGGTACTGTTAAGTTTTGCTGGTAAATAAAGAATTTAGATTGTATGGATTTGTTTTATGACCGATATTTTAGGAATTTGTATAGAATAATAAGTAATAATGCCATACGAAAGCATTTCAGGGAAGTGATATGCTGCTTTTTGTTACAATAACAATCAAAAGAAACTTTATAAATGGTGCAACGGTAAGGAGAAAAAATCTGCATAAAAACTGCCCGTGTTGGGAGCCTTACAAACTGCACACCCTTTCTTGCAGTGAAGAAGTGCGCTTGCAGTTGATCAAACATTTCAACGTCAGCCGCGAAGACTACAGGCCAATTTCTAAAGACAGGGGCGTAACTAGCGACACACATTAACGCACGTGTGTAGCATCAATGATAGGTGAAAACATTAACTAGTATGGCCAAAAATGGAATAAAACGTTGAAACGTTCTGTCTTGTCATGTAAGATTTAACCCACTCCTCCTATTGACGTCTCTTTAAAAGTCACTTTTTGAAACCACCCAATTTGAATTCAGCTACGCTCCTTAAATATGTTCAAGTGAATTTCTAGGTTAGTTTTGATTACTGTTGCATGCATTGGAGCATTCACAAAATTCGGATACCACAAGATATATGTATGAATGAAGAATTAGTTTATTAATCACTTTGTATTTGAAAAGACTAGTGTTTGGTCTAAACAAGAAAGTCTGCTATATTACATGTAATTGCAATGAGAGAATCCCCTGCGTAAACAATGATTTGAGAAAAAAATCAGTATTTTAATACACCCTCCCCCCTCCCCACACACGTGCACACTCGCACACACACTCACACACACACACACACACACACACACACACACACACACACCAATCAAGAACCTTATTGACTTGAGAGTGCTACCTCTTTGGTATAATCTGACCACATGACATCAGCCTTAAATAGTCAGGGAATAGTAGGGCAGAAAAAGGACATCCCTGCTTAACTCCTACAATACAAAGCTCTCGACTAATCAATCAGCCCTCGTATGCCACAGGCTGAAACTGACCTGTATCAAAACTTGTACAGCATTGCTATGCAATCCGGCTCCCTACACCCGATGAATATATTTTCTCTAGAGAAACCCTGGTTACAGAAATCTTCATTAAATCATTAATGCTTTTCTTCATTTTTACGCATTTGCAAACTGAGTAGATCCAAACCAGATTGAACAGGTAAAGGGTTAAATAGTTCGTATTAAATTTCTTTAGTAGAAAGGGGTTAATACGATGAAAAGTAACTGTATATACATACATATATTGAACACATTAGTCTTAAAAGCAGGAGGTTACTTAATACAAGGCAAAAGTAGTGCAGAAAGCTCATAGGAACTTTCTGTATTAATTGTAGCCTGTATTACTCTACCATCTGTCTTACATACCCATAATTGGACCTTTATGATGGTCGGTTAAGACAGGTTCTACTCTATTTTTTGCCAGAAACAAATCTCAAACCTTTTCTGTATAGAAACACACATCTAAGCCTTTGCAAACATAGTAGGACCGGATTCATTTCTCTGCTCTATTTGCTTTCGGATTGATGTCATAAAGCAGGAAACGTACTCATGAAAATCCATAAGTATTACACTTAAGAGTAGAACTTCAACTTGAATGAGCACAATGACCAACTCTAAAGCAATATTCATAAATTGTTAAGTAGCCTATTAAATAGTTTAACTCACGGGTCCTTGTTCGACACTGTCGATTAAGATACCACCCTTATTAAAAGCATTTTCTTTCGAAAACTGTTGAAGCTATTCGCCGTATACTAAAAATCACCAGAAACGCTATTCGCCGTACACCGTAACAACTATTCGCCGTACACATTCCTACATATGAATTTTGTGATATCTTCTCACACAATGTATGGAAAGATACAATTTTTGGTACATAAAACAAAACAATCATATGCTTCGATTCGGCAGTTAATTCATGAATATACAAATAAAAGTTTCCTTAAATAAGACCCAAATATCAAGTTGCGTAGACTTTTCCTCGCTACTAGGGACGCATTTTACAGGTTAAATATTCTGATATGGCTAACCTATGCAAGAGTTTAAACCCTGAGTGAAGTAATCAAATATTCATGGACCCGGTAGTGCTTTATCTATGATGGTTAAGATAATGAGAGTTAAAATAACAAGGGATTGTCTTACATGGTGTTGGTCAGTTTTATCACTTTCTTCGCTTCGCTTAGTAGTTTTACCTAGCTATTTCCGGAGTTGTTGATAGACGGTGGATATGATTATACAATGTCTGTCATGGCCAAAATTCACGTGTCCATGTGCTGTTAATCCGGTTAATATTCACGATTCAGTCAGTATTTCTTTCATAATACTTCACGGGACAGTTTTACACGATATTTTGTTTGACAAAAAATAAATATATGCGTGGTTTAATATTAACCATTTACTTAATGAATATTCAAGTAAGAAATAATGACATCATCAACATTAATTTGAAATCGGGAAAAATTGGTGATGGCAGAACCCGCATAATTAGATCTACAGGTACATCATTTCATAAGCAAACAGAGCAGATCCTGGGTCTACTCTGTTTTGCAAAGGCATAGAAAGGCGTATTTATGGAGGAAAGGGTTAATATTCTTCCCTGCGGATTTAATGGGTGATTATTTGAACCGCCCTCTAGATTCGCTCCTGGGTAAATTTAGTTCACGCTTTCCTCGTGATCAGTCAGATCATTTGCTAATACCAGCAAGTACGGATGTGATAGAATTTTATGGACTGTGGACAAATGGGACATCTTTTTGGAAGCGGACGACGATGGAAATATATCTGTAAGTTATTTTCTTTTCTTTTCGACCTAGAGCATGGTAAGTCATAAGGGCGATATCAAGGAATAGCTCCCCGACCCTATCCACATCCCCGACCCACCCCACCCCAAGTTGGGGCCCACCCCCACACCAAGTTGGGGGTCACCCCCCCCCCCCCTCGGAGTTTTTCCAGAAATGTGTACAAAGGGTATATGAAATGGAATACCTTTGATGTTTTCGGTTGGTCGCATTAGATATTCCAAATGAGCCAATCGAAATGCTTCAAAATACATGTAGAAGTTACAGCAATACCCCGACACAAATATCAATATCGGTCTATAAGAAAGGACGGCAGCTTAATGCAGGGTGAAAGTCATGCAGACAGCTCCTCCAGTAGCCTTTTGCACGAGTTTCACCCTGCATTTAGCAGCCACCTGTCTAAAAGGCATACATTCTTCATCACTAAAAATTCGAAGTATCAAACTGAAGTTTGTACTCTATTTTCTTTTAATTATTCGACATAAAGCGAGATAGGCAAAATGTCCTCAACTGAATAGACCGTCAATATCATTTATATGCAATTCTAAGCTAATGCAAATTTTGTGTCAAACAGCCCAGCGTCCAGGGATGGTCCACATGAACAACCAGCTGCAACCAGGGAATTGCCACTAGTCTGTATGATATACACACCAAGAATGTGTACCGCAATGTTGTAAGATAATTTCAATACTTCTTGGCCTGGTTACTATAGTCTAACGACCGGTTGCACACGGTCGCCACTACTGAACGCACGGCTGTTTTGGTACTTGTGAGAAACTGTGATTATAAATAGTTAATAGCTAACAGGCGGGGAGCTTATTTTTTGTGGCGGAAATTAGAATACAGTAGAATCTGTCTTAAGCGGCCAGATTTTTTGAACACCAGGTGGTTGCAAAGCAAAGGTAATACAGAAAGCTCCTATAGGAGCCTGCTGCATTACTTTTGACGTGCATTAAGCAACCACCTGCCTTACAGACCCTTAAATAGACCTTTGTCGACCGCTTAAGACAGGTTCTACTGTACACACAGTGTACCTTTAGTTACAGTAAAACCTGTCTATAACGGTCACTAAATTACATCAAGTATTTTGTGTTAAAGGCAGGTGGCTGCTTAAAGCAAGCTGAACGTTAAACAGAACGCTCCTATAGGAGCGTTCTGTTTTACTTTCACCTTGCTATAAGCAGCCACCTTCCCTAAATACCAACTAATTAACACAATTTATTGGCCGTTATAGAGAGGTTTTATTGTATTTTACTTATAACACAGTATTATCAGCTTTATATGTATACATGGGTTCACTGCTCTTTCTCATGTATTGTGTATTTGTATAACATGGTCATTTCAATGGATATGTGTGGACTGTTGTGTGTTCACTGGATAATGCTGTCCGTTAAACAAGATAGCACACTACTCTAGTATGTGATTGCATGCTTTTCTCGTGCAACTTTGCCGGAGAAATTGCTCAGTCTGGTAAAGAACCAAGTTACACAATCTACCTCCCTACATGTCTCCAACTGGTCATTTGTATGTCTGTATGCCCGTCTGTGTGTATGTCTGTGTGAGTGTATGTCTGTGTCTGTGTGTCCGTCTGTGTGTCCATCTGTGTGACTGTGTGTATCTGTCTCTGCGTGTGTGTCTATGTGTGTGTCTGTTTGTATGCATGTCTGTCTGCCTGTCTATCTTCCCCATTCTCTGTCGCTGTCACTGTCTCTCGCTGTCTCTGTCCCTGCCCTGCTGTTCTAGAACGTTAGTATTCTAGGATTAGATAAGTATTTTGAAATGGTTTGGACAAGACCTATAGAATTATTATAATAACAAGAAGAAAATACAGCCTTTTTCTGTGAAAAAAACTATACAGAGCAGTTCAGTGACATTTTCTTAGATTGCAGTGCTTACAAAGAGATGGATCTTTATCGCATAGCTGTATTGTTATAGAGCCTTAATCCGCTTGGGAAAAAAATAATGCCAGCTCAAATTTTGATCTTGTGCAAAATTGACTACTTCCGATTTATAACAAGCTTTTGAGAAACAGTTTGCTGAGCTTGGATCCAGATGAGATGATGTTTTTTCTTTTCAAGAGGAATCGATATGCATTTTAACACTTTTGCCAACAACGAAGACCCAGATCAAAGGGCTCCTATATGTTTGACCTGGACTGGCCTGGGTCTGCTCTTTTTGCCTATGCAATACAGTAAAACCTCTCTATAACGGCCACTAAATTACATCAAGTAGTTTGTGTTAAAGGCAGGTGATTGCTTAAAGCAAAGTGAGAGTACTTTCACCTTGCTCTAAGCAGTCACCTGCCCTAAATACCAACTAATTAACACAATTTAATGGCCGCTATAGAGAGGTTTTACTGTAATACAGGATCTGATTCTAAAGTTTCTGCCATTACCAAAAGATTCTGCGTTCATATGCCTTTATAATAAATAGCTAAATGTATACATACAATAAACCTCTCTATAACGGCCACTAAATTGTGTTAATTAGTTGGTATTTAGAGCAGGTGGCTGCTTAAAGCAAGGTGAAAGTAAAACAGAACGCTCCCATAGGAGCGTTCTGTTTTACTTTCACCTTGCTTTAAGCAGCCACCTGCCTTTAACACAAAATAATTGATGTAATTTAGTGTTCGTTATAGAGAGGTTTTACTGTACATGTAATACGAGTGATATTATTATTTCTTAAATGAAAATTCGCGGGGTAACTGTTTTCGATCGTGGTATGCAAGATATGACGCAAACGATATTCATACCCCTTTACTCCATAACTATTTATATAAAAAGTAAAGCCATCATAACTAAATTAGCTGGATATGTAATTAAGACATGTGTTTGACAATGGCAGAAAATGTAGAATCAGATTTATATTATTGCATTGGTAGACCCTGATCAAACGACTTATTTAGGATCTTGCTAATCTGGGCCTATACTCTGTGTGCAAAGTCGTTGAAAGGCATCTATAGTAGGTAAATGTCTAATCATTTCCTTCATAAAAACGTGTATTCACGCCTTTGCAAACAGAGTATACCCAGATCAAACGACTCCTATCAGGGTCTGCTCTGTCTGCTTATGAAATAGTGTATACATCTACATAGTAGGTATATTGACGTGAATAACAAGCGAAGGGTTAAGACATGTGGCAGTTTAATGCAGGGTGAAAGTCATGCAGAAAGCTCCTCAAGGAGCTTTTTGCATGACTTCCACCATGCAATAAGCAGCAACCTGCCTAAAAGGGTCTAAATTTGTGTATACTAAAATTGCGAATAATCGAGATTTTACTGTAGTTATTGTCTGGCCAGCAGCGTCTGTTGTATGTCAGCCATTATCCAACTATTTTAGAGTAGTTTCAAAGCTAGACGGTTAATATAGTATCCTCACTGGATTCGATTTGATTTGTTTGTCGGTTCGTTACCTTGTGGTTTGATTAGTGTTTTATGCCCCCACCCCACCACCGATCACGTCTGGGAGGCATAGTGTGTTTGCCCTGTCTGTTTGTCTGTTTGTCTGTTTGTTTGTTTGTCTGTTTGTCTGTTTGTCTGTTTGTTTGTTTGTCACCAACTTTATAACACTGGTCATAACTTTTGAGCCAGTACAGACAGAGACTTTATATTTGGCATGTACATGTATCTCATATAGCCGCACATTTCGAGGGGTGACGTGTCAAGGTCAATGGCATCCATCAAGGTCAGAGGTCAGATATATAGGTCAAATTACCGACTTCAACATTGGCCATAACTTTGACATTGACCATAATTTTGAACAATTATAGAGATATGGACTTGATATTGGCATGCATGTGTATCTCATGAAGCTGTATATTTTGAGGGGTGACATGTCAAGGTCAATGTCATCCTTCAGGGTCAAGGGTCAAAGGTCATATCGGTGACATAGTGTTTCATAAAAACATCTTGATTTAATATTAAAAAAAATATGATCATGTGACTGTATGTATGTAATGTTGGTGTTTACATGACCAGACACTGCAAACAGACAGTGTCAGTAAAGCATCTGCTCACCTTTCTAGCTATGATTTCCAAGAAAAGCCACTATAGACTTCAGATCGAACTGATCTATTTAATTGATCCTTTACTCCATAAATACGTATTGTCTTTCAACGCATTTGCAAACAGAGTAGACCTGGATCAGAAGGCTCCTATAGGAGCCGTCTGATCAGGGTATGCTCTTATTTATGATATAATAAAGATGATATTACAGTTTCTGCCATGGCTGAAAATTCTCATGCCCATGTGCAATTATAGCAAATTAATCTAATTACTAGATGACGTCATTATTTCTTATCTGAATATTCATGGAGGAAAGGGTTAAAAATTCAAGTATACAGGTATGAAAGGTTTGACCAATTCAGTCCTGGTGACGAGTTTGTGACTATACAGTAAAATCTCCATTATTCGATTGTTTTTGTTTAGAAGAATTTAGAACCTTTTAGTCAGGTGTCTGCTAAATGCATGATGAAAGTCATAGAGGAGCTTTCTGCATGACTTTCACTAGAAATTAAGCCACCACCTGTCTTAAAGATCGATAATGATACGTATTTTAGTGTTATTAGTTATTAAAACATAATCGATATTTCACTGTAATTGCAAACCGTTTGAATACAGATGACAATTTAACTGCTTTTAGCACTTTATCATAGGAATAGTTATTAACCCTTTACTCTATGAAAATTCATGTAAGAAATAATGACGTCATTAATATTAATTAACATTATCTTTTATAGTGACATGTGAATAATGGAAGTTTTGTCCTTAAATAAATACTAAAATGTCTTTATAAAATATCCCTCTATACCCATTTATAGGTAGTTTAACACTTTTGCAAACAGCGTAGACCCAGAATAAAAACGACCCCAACAGGAGCAGTCTGACCAGGGTTTCCTCTGTTTGCTTATGAACTAATAAAAACATGATTCTACAGTTTCTGCCAATGGCAAAAGTTTCTGTGTTCATATGCCATTATAAAAAAATCAGCTAAATAATAATAATAATAATGATTTCATTAAAGCTGACATGAATTAGTTTTTTTTCTCTTTTTGTTCATGGTATCATATGCAAGATAGAACAACAGGCTTTAACAGCAAGCTTTAAATTAACCCTTTACTACATGAATATGTATATAAAAATAATTACATCATGAATATTAATAAGCAGAATATGTTATTAGGACATATGAACACAACAGTGATTGATCATGGCAGACACTGTATAATGAGATCTATTCTGGGTCTACTCTGTTTGCAAAAGCGTTAAAATGCGTCTATATTAGGTATATGGTTAAACGTTCATTCCATAGAAATGCCATAAAATTGCAAACAGAGTAGACCCAGGTCAGACGGTTCATACAGAATCCGTCTGATCAGGGTCTGCTCTGTTTGCTTATGAAATTATGATAGACCTGACTCCACTGTTTCTACCATTAGCAAAAAAGCACGTGTATATGAGTCATTGTGAAAATTTAGCTAATAGATATTCATGATGTCATTATTTATTACATGGACATTCAACAGGGAAACGGTTTAAATCTCATAGTAACTGACCGACAGCGTCCTTTGAATGTCGGTCAGTACCCATTTCAGAACTAGACGGTTAGTACAGTATCATGTACTGGAATCGAATCTATCTATATTATTATACCCCCCCCCCCACAACGAAGTTTGGGGGGTTATACTGGAATCAGGTTGTCCGTCTGTCCGTCCGTCCGTCAGTCCGTCCGTTCGTCTGTCCGTCTGTCCGTCTGTCCGTCCGTGGACACAATTTTGTCCGGCCTTCTTCTTCTACAGTTTTGCTTCAATTTTGTTGAAAGTTCATGTATAGCCATATGACCATATAAACATGTGCACCGCATATTTTCAATTATGATCGGACCACTACTTCAGAAGTTATCTCCCCTTTTTAGTCCCCTACCAATGTTTTCCGGTTGTCGGGACTTTTTATGGAAGTAACTTGAGATATCAACTCTATATTTAGTTCAAAGCTAAATCTAGATAAGTTACAGCTTATGTTACAATCTCAGTCCAGTTGAATAATTATTTCCAGAGTTATTGCCCTTAAACTTTAATTTTTTTCTTCAAATTTGGGATTTTCCAGACTTTTTTTGGAAGTGGCTGCAGATATTAACTTTATATTTGGCATAAAGCTAAATCGAGATGAGTTACAGCTTAATTCCCAATCTCAGTCTGTTTGAATAATGTTTGCCTGAGTTATGGCCCTTGAACTTTAATTTATTGTCAACTTTTCAATTTTCCGGTCTTTCTTTGTAAGTGGTTGGATATATTAACTTCATATTTGACATAAAGCTAAATCTAGATGAGGTACAGCTTAAGTTCAAATATCGGTCTGGTTGAATAATTTTTGTCAGAGTTATGGTCCTTGAACTTAACGTTTTTGTGAAAAGGTACCTAACTTTAGAACTTTGGATTTGACA
>OY755248.1:64798258-65075758 GCA_963576725.1 Azorinus chamasolen
ATTACTTTTTGCAAAAAAGCCCAATATATGATAATGATTGTATTGTCTTTTTTTAGATTGACTGATTGATTGAAAAGAGAAAAATGGCATTGCCAAGTTTCAGAAGTATGCCTCAGACACCACCCTCAATGTGTAAGTTCTTTTTGTCTGGTTTTTCAAAGGAAAAAATCTGAGCAATTGTCACAACTCAAGCATCTGCATTGTCGTCGTCATCGTCCGGAAACCTCAACTTTGTTCATTACTTCTGAACTATTTGTGCAAATTCTTATGAAACTTAACACACAGAAACAAATATTTCTAAGACAACTGATTATAGTAGATTATTAAGATTGAAACACTTTAGATTCAAATGGTGTTTCTTTCTTTTTTTTCAGCTCGATCAAAGTCAGAGAGAAGCACACCAGGCTCAGAATCTAGAGTGAGTACATTTCTAACATTATTCCTAAATCCAGATAAGATGTGTAAATTAAAACATTTTCAAGAATAACTCCTTTATTTCTCCACCAAACCATATACTGTGACCACTCATTAGAATCTTATCAAAGAGACGATTCTAAAGAGTGGTCACAGTATATGGTTTGGTGGAGAAATGATGATTTTAGTATTTATCTTTCTCTGTATGTCAGTCTAATTTAAAGTTATCAGAATGGTGCTGAATTAACTACAGTAAAACCTCTCTAAAACGGCCACTAAATTACACCAAGTATTTGTGTTAGATGCAGGTGGCTGCTTAAAGGAAGGTGAAAGTAAAACAGAACCCTCCTGTAGGAGCATTCTGTTTTACTTTCACCTTCCTTTAAGCAGCCACCTGCCCTAAATATCAACTAATTAACACAATTTAGTGGCCATTATAGAGAGGTTTTACTGTATTTCCAATACACAAACTGCTGGAGAGGGGAGATTGGGTGTCCTATATAGGGTTATATATATTATGGATAACATATTATATATGTTTTTTTATGAAAGAAACATTTCATTTAACCCTTTACTCCATAGATACACCTTTCTGTGCCTTTGCAAACAGAGTAGACCCAGACCAGATGGCTCCTATAGGAGCCGTCTGATCGAGGTCTGCTCTGTTTGCTTATGACATAAAATAGATCTGATTCTAGTTTTTGTCATGAAAAAATATTCTTTTGTTCAGTGTCGTTATAATAATAAGGTTTATTAATATTCATGACATCATTAATTTCTTCCTTGAATATTCATAGAGTAAAGAGTTAATATGGTGGAAAGAAGGTCTTAAAAGTTGATTGTTTTTCCCCCAGGGATCCAGTCCATTTGTACCATCAAGTCATGGTGGAAATCCAAACTTTAATCCAGTCAAACTCAACACAAAGTCGGCCAGTTTAAGCTCCAAATCATATGTGAGTATCTGTTCTTTGTCTTAATTTAAGGTTTAAAATCTAAAGTGTGTATCCTCAGTCAATCTTTTTTTTTCGCCACATTTACTTTATGTATCTTGACACTAAAGACTTGTAATTTTCAGCCATACATTCTTTTATTAAAACATATTTCACTACCTTTCATTTGTTTAATAATTACCCTTTCCCTCATATAAATCAATGCCTTTTCATGCTTTTCCAAGCAGAGTAGCCCTAGATCAGATAGCTTTAGTAGGAGTCATCTGATCAGGGTCTGGTCTGTTTGCTTATGAAATTATAATAGATCTGGCTCAACAATTTCTGCCAATACCAACAATTTATGTGTACACTTGCCATTTAAAAAAATATCAATGGCAGAAATTAGAATCAGATCTATACTATTTCATAAGCAAACAGCATACACCGATCAGACAGTTCCTATAAGAGCAGTCTAATCTGAGTATACTCTGTTTGCAAAGGCATGAATAGGTGTCTCTATCAGGTAAAGTGTTAATTGTTGGAGGTGTACTATTTCAGGGGGATTCCAGATTGCCAAAGCCACCAAAGCCTCCAGATAAGCCACTTATGCCATACATGAGATACAGCAGAAAGGTAACACTTAGCACCTGTGTGCTGGGTAGAGATTTTATATAATGGATTCATTGGATTGAATGTGTAGCTTTCATCAAAGGGAAAAATGGACCTTTGACATTTTTGGAACAGTGTAGATCCAGATCAGCAATTGCAGTTTAACAAGCATATTATCAAGGACATCATTTTTTATCCACTACCATTCTAGATCTGCAGCTGATCCGGGTGTACACAGTATACAAAATTAAAGTCTGATTCCACTGTTTTGCATGATTAGGGCCATTTTTGTTATAAGAATTAGGAATGGCGATGGTTATTCGGATAATCGATGCCAAACGAATATCTGAATTTCATTTTACTATTCGAAAATTAATATATATTTTTAATAAAAGACAAAACAAAAAAAACCAATAAAAATGAATTTTTCTAAGTATATTTTCCCCAGTCCGCCTATGTATAGGTATTTATTTGGGTTGCGTTTCAGTTTCATAACTGTTCAAAATTGACGAATGATATTTTGTTGTACAACAAAAAAATTTAAGTATTGAAAAAAAATAAAATTGTATCATTGGTTCTAGTTAACAATCTTCATAAGGATAAATTCATATAATCAACAGCCATGTTTTATGAATTATTGAAAATGTTCACTTATTGTATCACTGTAGATTACCATTGTGAAGTTTAAGCCTTAACTCCATAAAGACGTCTTACGGCTTCTTGAAAACAGAGTAGACACAAATCTGACAGTTCTTTTAGGAGCCGTCTGATTAGGGTCTGTTCTGTTTGCTGAGATAATGTTAACCCATTACCTCATTTGCTATTTTTAGATACAACCTCTTTGAATAATTCCACCGAAAAAGCATTAACTAGAGAAAGGAAAATTTTAGAATTTTGTAGTTTGAAACCACTGTTATAAATAGAGCATTTGCTCCTATAGGAGCAAATGCTCTGTTTATCACAATGGTTTATCAAAGTGACTTTTATAGAGTCATCAAAAGTCGTCAATATGAGGGAATGGGTTAATCTGCTTCAAGAGATTCTGCCATGATATTATTCCCTTGTTATAAAAACTCGGCTAATTAATGTGCATGCAGTCATTATATTTTACATGAATATTTATGGAGTAAAAGATTAATATCTGTCCTGTGTTACAAGGTATGGGATGAGGTCAAGAACAGTAACCCTGAACTGAAGCTATGGGAGATTGGTAAGATCATAGGGAGTATGTGGAGAGATCTCAGTGATGGCGAGAAGCAGGATTACATGGATGAATATGAGGCTGAAAAGGTAAGATAATCGTTTCCTGCATATAAACGCCTTTTCTTTCTTTTTGCAAACAGAGTAGACTCAGATCTGATGGCTCCTGTAGGGGCCGTCTGATCAGGGTCTGCTCTGTTTGCTTATGAATTTATAATGGTTCTGAATACAGTTTCTTCCAAAGCTTAAAAGTCCTGTGTACATAATGCAATTATAAGAAATCAGCTGATAAATATTCATGATGTCATTATTTCTTTCAAAAACGCTCTATGCTATTTTAAGTTGAAGCATGTCCCTGTTATTTCCAAACTTTGCTCTTGACATTCAAATTAGCCCATTAACATATTACCAAAACATTTAATTATTAGCAATAACAAGTTTCTGATACAAACTGGTGTATCGGGATAGGAGTTGTCATACAACAAAACAGTTACTATACTTGTTTTAGTGAATAACATTTTCTATGGTTTAACGAGATTAAAATCAAACCAGTCATATCACAGAACTGTAGAAATAGTAACATAACAATTGTTATTTCTCTTGAAAGAATTGTGATATAATCGGCAAATATTTTAGTCGTAATACCAACATTAGATTGTATGTTTTTAAAACATGATTTCTTTTTATGTTCGTAGGCGACTTACAATGATTCCATGAAGAACTACCACAACTCTCCAGCCTACCAGGCTTGGGTGGCAGCTAAAGGAAAATGTAAGTGACTTCTCTGTCTCTTGTTTGAGGTCATAAACTTGTCAGCATATTTAAGCAAACTGCAATGTGTATTGCCTCTGAGCGATATTTAACCTTTTCCCTCATACAAACTCTTTTCATGCTTTTGCAAACAGAGTAGACCCAGATCAGACAGCTCCTGTAGGATTCACCTTATCAGGGTCTACTTTGTTTGCTTATAATTATAATAGATCTGACTCAGTTTCTACCAATACCAACAAATCCTGTGTACCTTTGCTATTATGAAAATTCTGCTAGTAATATTCATGACTTCATTATTTATTCCATGAATATGCAATAGGAAAAGGGTTAACCCTTTCCCTGTTTTATATTTAGTCCAAATTTAAATACCTATTGAATATTCATGGACAAAATAGTTATATTGAAATGTGGAAGGTGGAATATTGTAGCCATTTTAGGAACTAAAGAAACAGAGCTTATCAAATTCCATAAGCAAACAGAGTAGACCCTGATCAGACGGCTCCTAGAGGAGCCGTCTGATCTGGGTCTACTCTGTTTTAGCAAATGCATGAAAACATGTTTATATGAGGGAAAGGGTTAATAAAAAAGATGAAAACTTGTTTGTGGAAATTTTAATTGCCTTCTTCGCTCAGATACGGAGTTTTAAATACAGTATTATTGAAATGTTGGTATTTCTGATTCTAGTGGCAGCAGAGCAGGCGCTAGAAGAAGAAGAGGAAAAGCAGGCCCAGTCGGAATCCAAGAGAAAACGAGAGGTAAATATACAGTTTAATCCTGATGAACATTTATGTATGATATAATGGCACCATGGATATTATTTAGATGATCAGAGGTCCAGATAAGATGAGCATTATTTAAATATTTTCAAGAATATCTACTTCATTTCTCCACCAGCCGCTCTTCAGAATCGTCTCAAAGAGATGATTCTGAAGAGTGGTCACAGTAAAGAGTTTGGTGGAGAAATGACGATTTTAATATGTGGGTACACATCCTGATCTTTAGCTCACGGTGACTCTTTATAATGACATATGAGCCACTTGAATGCTTAGCCATGACAGAAGCTGTATTATTCCATAATAAACAGAGCAGCCCTTGATCAAATGGCTCCTGCAACAGCTGTGTGATCTGGGGTTTTCTGTTTGCAAGTTCATTTAACCCTTTCCCTGTTCTATGTTTGTTTCAAATTTCAATACCTACTGAATATTCATGAACATAATAGTTATAATGAAATAAGGAAGGTTGGATATTGTAGCCATTTTAGAAACTAGAGAACCAGATCTATCAAATTCTATTAGCAAACAGAGCAGACCCTGATCAGACAGCTCCTCTAGGAGCCGTCTGATCTGGGTCTACTCTTTTTGCAAATGCGTGAAAACACTTTTGTATAAGGGAAAGGGTTAAAAGCATATTTATGAGTTAAAGGTTAAACCAAATTCTTGCACATATGTAATAGTTGTCAATACTAACACAAGGGTGTAAACTAATGAAGATCTAATGTTCAAAGCTACATGTAAGAATTAACCTCATGAATATATATAAGCAAAATGTCTGTACACGGGATGTTTTGGTAGAAATTGTAGTCAGATCTATTATAATTTTATAAGCAAACAGCAGACTGAATCAGATGGATCCTACAGGAGCAATCTGATCCAGGTCTACTCTGTTTTCAAAGGCATGAAAAGGTATATATAAGATTTAGAAGGAAAGGATTATTTAATTGTGAGGATATTTGAAACTGGGTATAAATTGTAAAGAATGTGTTACAAGAGCCTTTACTATACTCTCAAAGTAAAGGATTCTATGTTTATTCCTAAACATCTGAGGTCTTCCTCCACTGGTTATTAGCTGGACGTTTTGATATGACTGAAATAATGTTAATTAAAGCGACATAAAACCCCCAAAAACTCAAGCCAAATTCTAAACATTTTAGTTGATTTTATTTTTCAGTCATCCAAACAGGAGGAGAAGGGATCTCGGATCAGTATACAGCCTGCAGAAGATGATGATGGTAAGTTACAATTTGAAGTTTTTTCAACTCCATGTAAGCCACATTTTTGTATGAATTTGCAAGAGACACTTTAACGTGTCTCCTCAATTTTTTAAAACAAAATACAGTAAAAATGCTCTTAATTGGATGATATAATTGGAAATTATTATATCAGTGTTAGTGTGACTTTTGCCCTGCATTAAGCAGCCACCTGCCAAAAAGGACCTAAATTCGTCTCCACTAAAATTTCCATTTAGAGGGGTTTTACTGCATCTTAGATATACCAAATACAAATTTACCTACAATTTAACCACCTGATTTAATGAAGTAGAGTGGTAATTGGCGTGCTTAATTTTCCTTGTTAGTTTCTAATTAACCCTTCTCATGCCGAAGTTTTAAAATACATTTCTCCTACTTTACCCATGCCCTGTTGTATAATTACATATATCTTCACTGTGTACAAGTATTTCGCTGTGCAATCACCGCTGTGGAGTGCACTGGTTGCACAATCAACTTGTAAATAGTGCAGACCCTGATGAGACAGCTCCTGCAGGAGCTGTTTCATCTGGGTCTTCACTATTTACAGGTAGGTATATTGACGCGAATAGCAAGCGAAGGGTTAAGACCAACATTCTTCAAGAGTGGAATATAATAACCCTCTACCAGATGAGTATTTTTCTAATTGTATATAAGCCATGATTTTTGGCCATGGCAGAAACTGTAGAATCAGATCTCTGTATAGTTTCATTAAAAAACAGAGCAGAGCCTGATCAGACGGCTCCTGCAAGAATTGTCTGATCTGGGTCTACTCTGTTTGCAAAGGCATCAATAGGCACCATTATTAGATAAAAGGTTAAGTCAGAGCTGCAGATAAGATGTGTAAATCGAACCATTTTCAAGAATAGCTCCTTTATTTCTCCACTAAACCCTATACTTTGTCCACTCTTTAGAATCGTCTCTTTGAGACAATTCTAAAGAGTGGTCACAGCATAGGGTTTGGTGGAGAAATGACGATTTTAGTATTTGGGTATGCATCTTTATCTGTAGCTCTGTTAAGCATTTGTACTGCTTTTCTGTTGACACAGACATGGACGATGGATTCTCTGTAAAACACATTGCCCATGCACGGTATCTGCGTAACCACCGTCTCATCAATGACATCCTCAGCGAGGCTGTCGTCCCGGACATCCGTACTGTCGTTACCACAGGTAGAATGGGCGTCCTGAAAAAACAAGTGCAATCCCTCACAATGCATCAGGTATAGTGAGACTTTAAATTGCCATTTGATGTTAGATTTAGGCTGCTGTCTCGAACAATGAATTCCCATGTTTGTAATTCCGCCTGTTTGTTCATTCGCAAAGTATCATGATCAAACTTTTAATTGGAACTTCACAGCATTTTCTGACCTTTTAATTGTACATCACAGGTCAAGGTCACACATGTCAATGTCCTACCACAGTGGCTTATGTTCACATCAGTGATCATTTGATGCCTGTAATTTAAACCCACATTAAATCCTTTCCTTGTTGAAAATTCGGGTCTAAGAATGGGATCTTATGGGAGCCATCTGATCAGAGTCTACTCTGTTTGCAAAGTTGTAAAAAAGTGTTTAAATGAGAGAAAGGGTTAACAGGCCTAAAAGACACATGAACATACTGTGATGGAAATACATCATCTTTGATTTTGATTGGCCTCGGGTGCATAAATGTTACAAGGCTTAGGATGTTAGAACTTTCTGAAAGACAATTTTATATACCCATATTGCCAATGAGAATTGCTATGTTCCATGTTGTTATGTTTTTTACAGACCAAATTAGAACAAGAATTACAACAGATAGAAGAGAAACATCAAGCAAAAAAGCAGAAATTTATAGAAGGCAGTGAACAGTTTCATGACGAGTATAAAAAGGTTAGTGTATAAACTTTCAATACAGAGGTCCAGATAAGATGTGTAAATTAAAATATTTTCAAGAATAAATCTCTTATTTCTCCACCAAACCCAATGCTGTGACCAGGCGTGAGAAGTCATTTATATAATAAGGTAAAGGGTTAATGATTTCAAAGTAAAATTTTCCACAGTTTACTGTTTTCAAGATTGCTTCAGGAAATCGTGATTTTGTTTCACCAGTTCTTTGATGTTTCTTTCATTCTCTTACAGTTATGTGAGAATAAGCCCCAGATAACAGACGAAATGTTCCAAAATATGATAGCAAAGGCCAAAGATGATTTGAAACATAGACAGCAAGAAATTATGGCTAAACAGGTAAATTTAGAGGCAGTAAGCATTCATAAATAGATATAATGGGTGTTCTCTACACCACTATTGACCCTTTCCTTGTTGAATATTCTTCTTAATTGTAGAGAGTAGAGTGGGGTGTTGGGATAAAATCATAATTGTAGGTGATACAGCAAGAGAACGATTCATAATTTTGTGTTATAGGGGTCAGAACTAATAGAATTAATTATATGGGTAATATAGAGTTTGAAAAACTGCCCCCACCTCCCTACTCCCTTCCCACCTCCTTAATTCTGAAACAGCTCCAAAGTGGTACTACAGTGAATGTAGTTAAACCAAATTTGATGAGCAGGATTACACATGTAACTGTCAATAAAAATACTTCATAGTATAGAAACCAGGTTTTCATTAATTTTCTGTGTTTCCTTGTTTGATTAGGAAGAGGATCGTAAGAAACAGGTATTGCTGGCAGAAGAGAAGCGTGAGGTTGAGCGAGTGCGGGTGGAGGAGGAGGAGAAACTAAAACAGGAGACAGAGGAGACCATGTCGAGACAGCATGAAGATCACCTTCGCCAGATGCAACAGATCACCCCAGACCAGGTACACACAGGCACAGATATGCTAGTATAGAGTTTTGGCACAAAATTACAGCCAATACTAGAGCTCCAGATAAGAGGAATACTTAACCCTTTCCCTGTTCAGTATTCATGTAAGAAATTGCTTTGACAAAAGCTGCAGTGTCAGATCTATATCATTTCAAAAGAAAACGGAGCAGATCCTGATTGTTGAAACTTATTATTCAAGAGAAAATAGGCATATCAGTACAAAGTTCAGTTAGATGATTTTGTCAGATGACAGCGTTATAGTCCCTTAATTAACCCTTTACTCCATGAATATGTAAGAAATAATGACACCGCCAATATTGATTAAATTAGTTGTTATCAAAGCATTTGGACAGAGGAATTTTTGGCCATGGTAGAAACTTTTGAATCATATCAATACTATATCATAAGCAAACAGAATAGATCCTGATCAGAGGGCTCCTGTAGGAGCTGTCTGATCTGGGTCTACTCTGTTTGCAAAGGCACATTTATGGAGTAAAGTGTTAATGATTATTCATTGTTGTGTTATGCTTCATCTAGATCCATACCCAATACATTGTTTCTTGTGTTGTTTTGCAGCAGGTGCCTGTGCAGGTCCCAGTGCAACCTGTGGCCCAGACTCAGCTGACACAGACCCCTGTGGAACCAGCTGTCATCAAGGTAGCTGTTCCTACTGTCAACAAGGAGGTCAGCAGCATGGTAAGAATTAAAAAAAAGATTATACCTTAGGGATGAGCTGGTATGACATAAAATGGATTGATATTAGCCCCTTACTATATAAATACACTTTTAACGACTTTTAACGCCTTTACAAAACAGAGTAGACCCAGATCAGATGGTTCCTGTAGGAGCAGTCTGATCAGGCTTTGCTCTGTTAATTTATGGCATTGTACAGATCTGATTCTACTGTGTGTATTGAGCCAAAGCTTTTCTTGTTCATATGTCATCATAATTATTAAGTAAAGGGTTTTACCATAAAAAAGTTAACTTAATGAATATTCATTCTGTGATCAGTTCATTTGGGAAGGGTTAAAAGACCTGAAGTTTTACAGTCTCTTGTAACAGATCACTGTCCTAACTTTCTTAGGTACCTGAGGAGGTTGCGGTAAATGAAGCAGATGATGATGATGACAGTGTGGGAACCCAGGAATATGATGATCTGGATAGCCTGCAGCGCAATGAGGGCCGAGGACAGACTGACAACATGGCCACAACAGAAAGGTAAGCAGAGCTCCAGATAAGATGCGTGAATTAAAATATTTTTCAAGAAAAACTCCTTTATTTCTCCACCAAACCCTATTCTGTGATTACTCTTTAGAATCGTCTCGAAGAGACGATTCTAAAGAGTGGTCACAGTATAGGGTTTTGGTGGAGAAATGACGATTTTAGTATTTGGGTATGCACCTTTATCTGCAGCTCTGGATAAGTACAGTCATATAACAATTCTAAATTGTTCATGCTAGAAACCAGAGCAATCGATATAAGGTGCGTATTCAAATACTAAAATCTTCATTTCTCCACCAAACCCTATGTTGTGACCATTCTTTAGAATCATGTTTTCGGGAGGATTCTATAGAATGGTCACAACATAGGATTTGATGGAGCAATAAAGGAGCTATTTTTGAAAATATTTTAATTTACATACCATACCTGGGCCTCTGTAGAGGCAGTAACTCACATGGTTCTCTCAATCTATTTTCAAGGACATTAGTTACAAATGACTTTGCATCTTATCTGATTTGTGATAACCTTTGTAAAGAGTTTGACTCCAGTGGAGAATTAGAGTAACTTGGTTTCTCAACAGTATCCAAATTGGTACAAAAACCTGGATACTATTCAGGGATTTTTCTCTCTTAATTGGGAAGGGGCCTTAGCCTGCTGATTTTGGGAATATTTATCGCTAAAATTGCTGATTTGGGAAACAAAAAAGCTGGTGTAAGTTTGGATTTTGGGGAAAACTGCATGATTTTAAAGAAATTTTCAATTGGGAAGGGGCCTTTTACAGGCCTCTGTTATAGAAGGTGAAAAACCCCTGCTATTCATATATTTGGAGAGTAAATGAAGAATATCATACCTTGAGAATTTAAGCAGTTAGTATGCTTTTACCTGTGAGAGTTATTCAAAGTTTTACTCTGTTTTTAGAACTGAGGAGGGAATGGAGACAGACGAGGTGACATCACCCAGCATTAACAGGAAAGGTAGGTAGACTACACTCATGTCTTCAGTTCACCATGCACACAAACCATCGCTTTCAGCTGCCATAACTCTTTACCTGATGAATATTCATGTAAGAAATAATGACATTATGAATATTAATTCAGTGAATCTTTATAATGGCATTTGAACATAGACTATTTTGGCCATGGCAGAGTTTGTAGAAGCAGATCTGTATTATTTCACAAGGAAAGGGAGAATACCCTGATCAGATGGCTCCAACTCGAACCGTCTGATCTGGGTCTACTCTGTTTGCATAGGCGTGAAAAGACATTTGTATCAGGTAAAGTGTTAAACCACCTCTCACACAGCTTCCATTGTCTGACATAGTCTCATTATCACGTCGTTCTATGAATAAACCAACAACATTTAAGATCCTGCCATTGAAATGCATCCATTTTACAACAATCAGTGCAGGATGGTGAGAGGCGATGAGGGATAGAGGCAGGTAGAACAGTGGCAGAAAGTTTAATGCATTTAACCCTTTCCTCCATAAATACACCTTTCTACGCCTCTGTTAAAATCACCTGTTGAAACCATTGATAAATAGAGCATTTGCTCCTATAGGAGCAAATGCTCTATTTATCACAATGGTTTCAAACTACAAAATTCTAGAAAATTTCCTTTTCTCTAGTTAATGCTTCTTTTCGGTAGATTTATTCAAAGTGGTTGGATCTAAAAATAGCCTATGAAGGAAAGGGTTAATACTCAACTCTTCTCATGCTTGGCTGGCATTTGCAAACAGCTGGGATCCAGATGAGATGCAAGGTAACTTGATCTCACCTTGCATCTCATCAAGATCCAAGCTGTTTGTTACTCAGCTAATAGGTGCTCAAAAAATTGATCGAATCAGGAATCAGCAAAAATGGAAATAAATTGGAGAAATTGAGCAGACATTATTTTTTCACCATGAGAAGGGTTAAAATCTTCATCACACAGTTTTGAATTAAGTAACTAACTGTAAGTCTATGTATTGTAGATGATTTTAGTATTTAGTTGGAAATGATGTAAGACATTTTCTTTTTTTCTTTTTTTCTGGATTTTTGTATATATATATACTACTACTACTAATCACTTGGTAACCGACAGGAACAGGGCAAACAAGAGTTCCTGCACATAATGTTGTCAGGAAAGGCCTCATACCTCAACTGCTAGCAAAATTGTTCTTTTAACCCTTTCCCTAATGAACATATAATTATGCACGAATTCAATTCAGTTCATGAATGTTTGTTTATAAGATAAAATTTTCAAGGGAATTTTTGGCTTAGACACAAACTGTAGGATCAGATTTGATATATGATTCCATAAGCAAACTGAGCAGGCCCTGATCAGACAGTTCCTACAGGAGCTGTCTGGGTCCATGCTTATAAAGCTTTTAGTTGAGTCTTTGGCTCAAATCTGACCAATCAAAAGCTTGAGAACTCAAATCTGACCAATCAAAAGCTTGAGAACGAACTCAGACTCAGCTAAAAAGTTTTATAAGCAGGGACCCTGATCTGGGTATACTCTTGTTTGCAAAGGCATGAGAAAGCATGTCTATGAAGGAAAGGGTTAAAGCCAAAATATAATCTGAACAAAATTGTCTGCTTAAGTTCTGACAACCAATATCATCTTGCATTTCATTTCAATGTTAACCCTTTCCCTTTTAGCAAACAGATCAGACCCTGATCAGACAGCTTCTACAGGAGCCATCTGATCTGGGTCTTATCTGTTTACAAAGGCATGAAAAGATGTTTAAATGAAGGAAAAGGTTAAAAATCAGATTTTTTATGATTCTGGATGAGATGCTCAATTCCTCAGCTCATCATCTGGAACCAAAATGATTGGCTAGGTTGTGCAAAGAAAGGGTTATTTATATTGATAATAACTCTGGTATGAGGCCTGATTGGACAGCAGTGTTGACTCTGGTTTCTCTAAGAGACAAATAACTAAGAATTAAACTTTTTATGATTGCTTTGTTGCCCATTCCTTTAGGATTTAATACAAGAGTACCTTGAATGAAGATTGTAGTGTTTGGATTGTAATGGTACAGCCTTGGTTGGACAGATTACTAACACTGGTATGCTGAATGCAGGTTTTAAAATGCTAACATGAAAATCTCAGAATATGGGCTCATCTGGTTAGCTTATCTGGGTTTTGAAGGAATAAAGTCGAGATAATGTATTGTCATAGGCTTGGTGTCTGCGGCGACATTGTCTTACAGTCACAGTTTAGACAGTAGTACAGCTATCCATATCAAACTTCACTCATTTGTTCACTATCACAACAGCTACAATCTGGGTAGTAGAGTTTATACTCTATAATGCAGATTTAAAAGAGTTACTGCCCTTTGAAACAGGGATTTTGTTTTACACTACATGTAATAGACAAGTATTGGTGATATATCTATATATGAGAGTACAACCCTTTACTCCATGAATATTCATATAATCAATAATGACATCTTGAATATTAATTAGGTTAATTGCTATAATAGCACATGGACACAGGGATTTTTTGTCATGGCAGAAGCTGTAGAATTGTATCTATATTTTATCATAAGCAAGCAGAGTAAACCCTGATCAGATGGCTCCTATAGGAGCCATCTGATCTGGGTCTACTCTGTTTGCGAAGGCATAGAAAGGCGTATTTATGGAGTAAAGGGTAAATGGAATGGTAATACTGTATGACAGATTTTTGGTAAATCAAAATAGATTTTTCTACTTGAAGTTGAATGCTTTCAACAGTTTTCATAGAAGTGTTGTCATTATGCTAGTGTTTCTTTTTGTTAAATACTTACTGACAATGTACCTGTTCAAGGGAACCCATGCTTTGATTTGAATGATAATTCAGGATTTTGTCTGAAGTATGGGTCGTATACGAGCATATGTATATCTTTTAGTGACTTATTAACAGGCATTACTAACGTTTACTGACTGTGTGAGTATCATGTGTTAGCTATAGGAGATATAATAGTAGAAAACCCAAATGATGGCCAACAATAATTTCATACAAAAGGAAGTTCTGCAATACGTAAGTCTAAATATTTAACCCGTTACCTCATAGAGAAGCCGCTGGATGCCTTTGAAAACAGAGTTGACCCAAATCAGACAGATTCAGTAGGAGCCGTCTGATCGGGGTCTACTCTGTTCGCAAAGTCCTTAAAAGGTTTATTTATGGAGGAACGTTAACAGAATGTCAGACGGTCTTAGATCTTAACCCTTTACTCCATGAATATTCAAGTAAGAAATTGTGACTTAGATTTATATTATATGTTAAGCAAATAGAGCAGACCCTGATCAGACAGCTCCGTGTGATTTGGGTCTACTCTGTTTGAAAACTAAATGAGATATAAAGTATGACATCTCATTAACCCTTTACTCCACAAATACGCCTTTCAATCCCTTTGCAAAGGGTTAAGGTAGTCAAGCAGTGTTAACCCTTATCTGATCTGAAAAAATCCTCATTTCTGGTATGGGTCTTCACTACTTGAATTTTATTTTTGTAATTTCTGAGTACATACTGTTTAGGTTAAAAGATGAAGGCTCGGTTTAACCCTAGACCTAATAGATATGTCTTTTAATGCATTTGCAAACAGAGTAGACTCGGAGCAGATGACTCCTGTAGGAGTTTTCTGATTGGACTTTGCTATGTTTACTTAACCCATTCCCTCATATTGACGTCTTTTGACGCCTCTGTAAATGTCACTTTTTGAAACCATTGTGATAAATAGAGCATTTGCTCCTATTTATCACAATGGTTTCAATAATACAAAATTCTAAAAAAAATTCCTTTTCTCTAGTAAATGCTCCATTTCGGTAGATTTATTCAAAGAGGTTGAGTCTAAAAATAGCCTATGAAGGAATGGGTTAAGAAATGTAGATCTGATTCCAAAAATTTCAGTTCATAATGATAAGCCTTTTTAAAACTTAGCGAATAAATGTTGATGAGAGTTAATTATTACAGGCAGTTATGGTCACTATTTGGGTTTTAAAACTTCAGCAGTGATGTTATTGCATTTTGTTGTGAATCTCATTTTCAGTAACAGCAGTGCTCCAGATATGAAGAGTATTTTACATACAACAGTCCTTATTTACCCCAACTGTACAGTAAAACCTCTCTACAATGACCACCAAAAAATCACTCGAAATATGCATGTTGTAAGACAAGTGGTAGCTTAATGCATGATGAAAATTATGCAGAAAGCTCCTCTAGGAGCTTTCTGCATTTCTTTTGTCCTGCGTTTAACCTTCACTCCTTGAATATTCATGTATAAAATAATGACATCAAGAATATTAATTGGATTGTTATAATAGCACATTGACATAGAAAGTTTTGGCTGTGGCAGAAACTGTAGAATCATATCTATATAACATTAGCAAACAGAGCAGACCCTGATCAGAAGGCTCTTACAGGAGCAGTCTGATCTGGGTCTACACTGTTTGCAGAGGTATATGGGTGCTGTAGCCTGGTTCTATTGTTGTTTTGATTACCTTAACCCATTCCCACTTAGGCTATTTTTAGGCCTAACCTCTTTGAAAAAATCTACCAAAAATGAGTATTTACTAGAGAATTGTGTAGTTTTGAAACCATTCTGATAAATAGAGCATATGCTCCTATGGAGCAAATGTTGTATTTATCAGAATGGTTTCAAAAAGTGATTTCAAAAAGTGACATTTACATAGGCGTCAATATGCGGGAATGGGTTAACTACACAAGGTATCCAGACACCCAATCCCCCGCTCTGTGGGTTTATTAAGCTGAATATGGCAATTTTGGTACCATTTTTATAAGTTTAAATTAGTCTGGTGAAGTAGCAAATAGTGTAGACCCTGATCAAACTGCTCCATCAGCTGTATTTTGATCTTGGTTTGTTCTGTTTTGACTAAGTTTATCTGTCAAATTCTTAGAGTAATTAGGGTACTTTTTCTTGAGAGACAGTTTGAATTAGTCACAGGTATAAGTTTAATAGAGAAATGTTGTAACAAAGTGACTGGCTAATCCCTCAGACCTGGAGCTCTGTTACCAGAGCAACAGATAATAAGCGTACTCAGATACTAAAATCATCATTTCTCCACCAAACCCTATGTTGTGACCACTCAAAGAGACGATTCTAAAGAGTGGTCACATCATAGGGTTTGGTGGAGAAATAAAGGAGTTATTCTCGATTTAATTTAATTAAATTTACGCATCTTATCTGGACCCTGGTACATTACTAATATTTGAATGTTTCAGATAGATAATTAAATGTTGCTTTCAAACTTGTGTTGCTTTTATTGAGACAAACATTTGTTAATTTGTTTGAATGAATAATGAGAAGAAATTTTAGCTGATCGTTGTCTGTTGATATTCGGGAATATTTGTTAGTTGAATAGACATAAGTTCAACATTTATTGAATACGTTTAAACATATTGAGCTAAGCTGTGCAAATGTACTGTTGGTTTTGAGTTGTGCTAAAATTTAGATGTCATTTTCAGAGTGAGGTGGTTACAATCAATGGCCTAATTTGTACAGTCTGTCATATAAGCCAATTTTGTAATGAAAAAGTCATAATGACTTTTTGAATATTCATAACCCTTTACCTTGTGAATATTCATGTGAGAAATAATATCATGAATATTTATGAACCGAAATTTTATAATATAATTATTTATGAACTCAGAATTTTTGGTTGACTGTGGCAGAAACTTTAGATTTTTTTTTAGATTTTAATTCCATATGCAAAATCAGAACTGACTTGATCACATGGCTTCTACAGAAGTCAGCTGATCTAGGTTTACTTTGTTTGCAAAGGTGTCAAAAGGTTTCTCTATCTGGTGAAAATTTTATTACTTAAATCTTCCCCATCCACTGAAATAGGCCCTCTGTAGTAGGTAACTCTTTACACGCTAGTGACAAAACCGTGATTACCTATGCAAACAGTTTAGATCCAGATGGCATCTCATCAGGATCCAAACTGTTTGAGACTATAACCATATTTTTGCAAAAAATTAGAGAAATTTGATTTCAAGAGAATGCAAAGAGTTAATATCTTGTGAACTGTGGACTATGTATTGGGCTATGACAGTATGTGTTTTAGTTATAGATCAGCATTTTATGATTACAAAAGTGATTGACACAGGGTGGTAGAATATACACCAGGGCTCAAGCTGGAGTTCCCCATGAAAGAGAACTTTAACCCTTTCCTTCATATAAATGCCTTTTCAGGCCTTTTTTAAACTGAGTGCACCCAGATCAGACAGCTCTCCCAAAGAGTCATCTCATCGTGATCTGCTCTGTTTACTTATGACTACAGTTTCTACCAATACCAAAACATCCCAGGTACATATGCCATTATAAAATTCAGCTGATTAATATTCATGTAAATTATTTCTTACCTCAATATTCAACAGGGAAAGGGTTAAGGGTTAATTCTCCAGCTGGTGTTAAAGATATAAATCCATATTTCCTGACTTTATCTTGGTATAAATGAGATGTGGATCAAACTATTTTTGTACGTCCGTTTGAAAAAACAAACGGGATGTATTATGGAATGGCGCTTTCTGT
Source organism: Azorinus chamasolen (assembly GCA_963576725.1). Lineage (NCBI taxonomy): Eukaryota > Metazoa > Mollusca > Bivalvia > Cardiida > Solecurtidae > Azorinus > Azorinus chamasolen. The sequence continues at coordinate 64,815,747 of OY755248.1, forward strand.
CTTGTCTGTCTGTAACATCTCTAACTCAAGTTCTGCTTGGTGGATTCTTCTCAAATTTCACCACAATGTTTATCCGGACATTCTACAGTAGCATGGGTGTGACCCGGTACGTATATCCAGGGTTAAAGTCGCATAATTCGATTTAGAATTTGCGTTTAGCAAATATGTTAACCTCAATTTGTCTGTCTGAAACATTCTCTAACTCAAATTCTGCTTCGTGGATTCTTCTCAAATTTCACCACAATGTTTATCTGGAAATGCTACAGTAGCATGTGTTTGTCCCGGTACGTATATCCAAGGTCAAGGTCGTACAGTTGGACTTAGAATTTACGTTGAGCAAATGTGTTAACCTCAATTTGTCTGTCTGTCTGTCTGTATCGTTTAGCATTTGCGTTCAGCAAATATGTTAAACTTCAATTTATGTTGAACAACGCCTCGAGGGGTGTATATTGATGGAAAAAATGATGGTTTTTGGTTTTTGAATACACATGTATTTATTATCAGTTTCTCTGATTTTAAAAGCCAGTTTCTTCAATGATGCAGGTTATGTTAATGTTATCTGGTTGGGTTGGGTTAGTTTGTTTTATTGTTGCTGTTTTTTTTAAAGAATTGTTATTATAATTTACAAGTAATTGTATGAGGTCTTCACTGTCTTGAGTGATGGAATGAGATGACTTGCTTATTCTGTGGTTTGAATGCCAGCATGATGGAATGGTAGATATAGCTTGAGCATGACGTACGCACGTCTAGAAGATGAATGGATGTATGGTAAAACCTCCTCTAAACCAAACCTTCAAATTAGTACTGATCTTTAAGACAGGTGGCAGCTTAATGCAGAGTGAAAGTAATGCAGAAAGCTCCCATAGGAGCTTTCCTCTCTGCATGACATTTGACCCTGTATTAAGCAGCCACCTGTCAAAAGAGATCTAATATCTTCTTTCCTAAGTTTAGAGGGGGGGTTACATTACATTCTGACAGCAGTAAGGATAATAGCTTTTGTCTGACTGATGTATGGATTAAAAACAAAGTAGATGCATGATATTACTAACCTATTTTTGTGTGATTTGATTGTTTATTTTTATCTCATTTTCATTTTAAAAGGATTAGAAAGTTTCGCTTTCTTTGACTGACATGGAAATTAAATATGTCAGTAAATGTTTTATATCATTGCAAATGTTTGTTTATGAACAGTTGTTATGATGGGCTAGCCCTTACAGAATACTGCAGACAGTGTGGATCTAGGTCTTAACCCTTTACTTCATATAGAACTATTATGTCCATGAATATAGTAAAAATTGGACTAAATATAGAACAGGGAAAGGGTTAACTTATCTCATATTCAAAGTAACAAAAGTTTTCTCCAGTTACTGTACAACATAAGGCATAAAGGAATGAACTACTGCATTCAAAACAAATGCCCAGAAAGAACTCTCCTCTAATTGCATACCCTTTCTTTGTATACAACTATACATGAGTCATAACTAATAATAGAAAACTAATGAAGAAAACAGAGATAATGTGATAAGCGATTCAATTACTTCATGATCTACCGCGTCTTGTTGTTTCCTTGTACATGTATTTATTTTATTCTAGTGCCTCATCGATGGACCAGTCAGACTGTGATCAGTAGCTGTACCTATTTTATGTGTAACTTGACTGTTTGTTTTCAGTGAAGGATGATGGCCAGCCGAGGCCATATAAATGTGAAAGTTGTGACAAGGCTTTCAAGCTTAAGCACCACCTGTTGGAGCATTCCCGTCTCCACTCGGGGGAACGGCCGTACGAATGTACGAGTTGTGGCAAGAAGTTCCGACACTCTGGCTCCTACAGTCAGCATGTCAACAACAGAAGCAAATTCTGTCGGATTGATGGCGGGGTTGGCCCTGGCACAGGCTCTGGCACTGGGATGAGGATGAATGCATGTAGTACCCCAGGGGGCGCAGGGGGTGTCGCTTACCCCTTGGCTAATACTCCTCCCAGTGCTGGGTCTGCTGACAGCTCCTCCCCTAAGTCAGCCCAAAAATCTAGGCCTAAAACCCCCGCTGGAAGGAAAACAAAAGAATGTAAGGAAATATAACCTAGAAAGTAAGCACGCCAGCAAGGAGAGTTGTGGTTTTGTTCCATAAAGAGTTGTTACCGTCAACACGATAGAAAGGCTGTCTCATGGATAGGGATCACTCTCAAATCATTTATTGGTATTCCATCAGGCTGTGGTGCATTTATTGCTTTGTTAATATTTATAGCAATTTTTGTTAGATAAGACATACTTTTGTATTGAAGTACAAAGGTCTTCAGTCACTATAGACATCATACTGAAGGGTTTATTTCCTTGATTCACCCTTACAGTGCAGGATACAAGTCATTAATGTCCTTTGCAAACAGTGTAGACCTAGATGAGAGGGCTCCTAGAGGAGCCCTCTCATCAGGGTCTGCACTGTTTTCCTTATAAAAAACCCTAAATATTCACCATAAGCTTGGTCTATTTGAATTTTTGAACAGTCCTTTTTGAAAATTCAGCATTGTAAGGGTTAACTCTTTACCTTATAGAGACTCCATCTGACCACTTTGCAAACAGAGAAGACCAAGATCAGACTATCCTTGTAGGAATGGCCTGCTCAGGGTCTGCTGTTTGCTTAAGAAGTAATATAGATCTGATTATAAAGCTTCTGCCATGGTGAAAATCACCGTCATGTTCTTAATGCCATTATAAAAAAATCAGCAAATAAATATTCATAAAGTCATAAGCTGTTACACGAATATTCATAAGACTTAGTCAACATAAGCATTATCAATGTTATGATATAAGTAGAGGTGGGTGTTTCGGAAGTGGGATGGGCAAGATGAGACAACCTTTCTGTTGTGGTATTTTGGAGCCTTGCAATTTTTCATTTGGAAAGTACTATGAATCAGCTAATCCTTTTTTACAGCATGTTGTTGAGTACTTGGTTGTTACAGTCTAATTATTTAGCTCAAGTTAACTACAAGCTAACACTCTTTCATAGCTATCATAGGCAAACCAGACTTGGATACTGTAGCCAGTACAGTAGTTAGTGAGTGTGACATGTGTGTAGGTGTGGGGATCAGAGGAATAGATAAACATGCCTATTCAAATACTAAAATCATCATTTCTCCACCAAACCCTAGGTTGTGACCACTCTTTAGAATTGTCTCTTCGAGACGATTCTAAAGAGTGGTCACAACATAGGGATTGGTGGAGAAATAAAGGATGTTTGGATTTACGCATCTTATCTGCGCCTCTGGTGAGGAATGTGTGTATGTGTTTGAGAGTTACAAGTAGATAGTATAGGTGTTGTCTTTATGTTGGTCAACCTTCACATCTACTAACTGTGTTTCTCATTGACGGTCTTGCCCTTCTCATTCAACTTTTGAAAAAAAATTATAAGAGGATGTCTTCAATGAACAATCATGCACTGTTTTTGGAAACACAGTTATTTGGTAACCAGCGCTCCTCACCTGTTTCATGCTTCTGTTTGTGGCTTGTATTCCTTTTATTTGATTTACCTCTGTTTGCTGTTTATTTTTAGTGGGTAACTGTTTTCTGTTGCACTAATGGGTATTTGCAAAACATTGTCCCTTGAGTATTAAAGATAATAGCAAAATTTAAAAGTAAAAATGGGTTGCATATGAATCACATGTCTGATTTTAAATAAGTACCGGTAGTTGATACATAATTATGTGTTTAACCTTTTGAATACTAAATTTTCCAAGTGGAATGATACATCATTGTTTAAAAAGTCCATTCAATATGAAAGCTATAATTTAAAAGACGATTTTAACCCTTTCCCTGTTCTATGTTTATACCAAATTTCTATACCCACTGAATATTCATGAACAAAATAGTTCTAATGAAAAATGGAAGGTGGAACATTGTAGCCATTTTAGAAAATAAAGAAACATCTATCAAATACCATTAACAAACAGAGCAGATCCTGATCAGACGGCTCCTGTAGGAGCCGTCTGATCTGGATCTACTCTGTTTGCAAATGCATGAAAACATGTTTGTATGAAGGAAAGGGTTAAACAAATAGTACAGACCCTCAAGGAGCCCTGTAATCTATGCAGCTTGCAAATGCCTGTACACTCTTTTCACACATTCAAATGGTTTTTGAATTTTGTTCAAAAGCTCCTTTACTGTATTAAAATGGAAATGTGCCCTTTATTGAACAAAGTTATCAAACAAAGCTATTGCTATTCTTCTTAAATAAAATCAAGCATATATACCTTTATTCAATATAAAATGATTCTATTTACATTTGATGATGTCTTTTCATTCATTTGCAAACAGAGTAGACCCAAATCAGCCCACTCTTGTAGGAGTTTTCTGATCAGGGTTTGCTCTGTTTATGTATGAAATAATATAGACTCTAACGCTAGTTTCTGCTATGACCAAACATTATTTTGTTCATGTGAATTCTTGTATAAATATTCATGAGGTAAAGGGTTGATAGTTTTTTACACAAACGCCTTTATTGAAACAAAATTTGGCAGGTCATGTCACAGCATACACAGTTTATCTCTATCCGTCATACACACACTTTTTCATGTCTTTGCAAACAGAGTAGACCAAGATCAGATAGCTCCTGTAGGTGTCATCTGATCAGGGTCTGCTCTATTTGCTTATGGATTAATATAGATCTGATTCTACAGTTTGTACGAACACTGCAAACTGTTGTGTACATATACCATTATAAAAATTCAGCTAATGATTAATCATAATGGATTTCTTTAATACATGAATATTCAACAGGGATATCCAGTTAGCTATAGTGAACAGAAACGGATGTTAATCAACACAAACAAACAAAAACAAATTAATGTTTCAAGCTGTATTTGTTGAATAATTGTAACACAGTATAGCTAAAGGAAGAAGCAATTGGAAAAAGTTGCTTTGCTTTGTTGCCTTCATTCACTTGATTCGTCTTAACCCTTTACTCCATAAATACACCTTTCTACACATTTGCAAACAGTATACCTAGATCAGATGGCTCCTGTAGGAGCCGTCTGATCAGGGTCTGCTCTGTTTGCTTATCAAATAATATAGATACGATTCTACAGTTTCTGCTATGGCCAAATACTCCTGTGTTCATGTGCTATAATAAATAATCCTACAGGAGCCGTCTGATCTGGGTCTACTCTGTTTGCAAAGGTGTAGAAAGGTGTATTTATGGAGTATAGGGGTAACTCTTAAAGTCTTTGCACACTAGCTGTAAATTCACCCACTATCACTCTTACAGACAGTTTAGATCCAACAGAAGCCTCTAGTAAGTATTGTGTCTCGTCAGAAAATCAAATTGTTTGATATTCTCTTAACCCTTTCCTCCATAGGCTATTTTTAGGCCCAACATCTTTGAATGACTACCCAAAAGGAGCATTTACTAGAGAAAAGTAAAATTTTAGAATTTTGTAGTTTGAAACCATTGTGATACATAGAGCATTTGCTCCTATAGGAGCAAATGCTCTATTTATCACAATGGTTTCATTAAGTGACTTACAGAAGCGTATTTATGGAGGAAATAAATACATTTTTTCATACCTTTGCAAACAGAGTCGACCCATATCAGATGGCTCCATTAGGAGCCGTCTGATCTGGGTCCGCTCTGTTTGGTTATAAAATCATATTAGATCTGATTGTACAGTTTCTACCAACATTCTTGTGTACATTATGCCATTATAAAAATTCAGGTAATAAATATTAATGTTTTTTTTTTCATGAATATGCATCGGGGAAAGGGTTAATGGTGTGGGAATAAGTGGAGAAGTACTCTGCAAGAATCTGTGGAAAATAAACAAAACTAGCAGACGACAATTACTTAGTGTGCAAAGAGTTAACCCTTTACTCCATGAATATTAATGTAAGAAAAAATGACATCATGCATATAAATTAGATTATTTTTCGAAATGGAACATGAACATTTAGCAGTGGCAGAAACTGTACAATCAGGTCTAAATAATTTCATCAGCAAACAGAGCAGACCTTGATCAGATGGCTCCTATAGGAGCCATCTGATCAGGGTCTTCTCTGTTTGCAAAGGCATAGAAAGGCATGTATACAGTATTTATTGAGTAAAGGATTGAATATGAAGATCCCAGCACCAGTTTAACCCTTTCCCTCATATAAACCTGTTATCACGCACTTGCAAACAGAGTAGACCCAGATCAGATGGCTCCTAGAGGAGCCGTCTGATCAGGATCTGCTCTGTTTGCTAATAGAATTTGATAGATCTGTTTCTTTGCTTTCTATAATGTCTACAATGTTCCACCTTTCATATTTCTTTATAACTATTTTGTCAATGAATATTCAGTAGGTATTGAAATTTGCACTAAACTTAGAACAGGGAAAGGGTTAATACTTGTTCCTTATAAAGATTTTTTATACAAAAAAAAAAAACAGAGATAAAAAAACCTGAGCACATGATCACATCGTATCTGTCTCTATGCACCTCTGTCTGCTAAACTCCGCCTCCTTTGTCCTGTTGATCCGCCTACATCATTTGACCACACCCATCTCTCCTGCCATTATCATCCCCCATATATATATAAACATCTGCCCGGGTTTGCCTATGGTAGTGGACTCTTTCACCTCTCCTTGCAGGTTAACTAATCATGTGTTGCCTCACAACCAAAGTTGTCAGGGATTACTGCATGAAAGCAAAACGTTATTTATAGTAAACTTTTTTTTTTAATTTTTACTAATTTTGGCAAAATGATTTGATACTTAGTTACATGGTTGTGGGTAGTGTATCCCTCTTGTGTTTGATGGTGTTACAGTGCAATTTTGATTTTTGCCTCGTTTTTTAGTTCATTTCCAATGTGGCTATTGTGAGAGACATTTTTTGTATTTTTTTGTTTTCTTTTCAGAACAAGCTCAATTCAGTTAATGATTTGTATTAAGTAAGCCTGACAGCTTAGGTTTTCTGGTTTAACTCCATTGGGATCTTTGGTTTTAGGGTTCATGTGGGTTACCTTATATACATAATGTACCGTATTCTCTCTAATAAAGGCCCCAAACAATGATCATTTTGCATTTTGTACACAGGCGGTTGCAATGAAAGCAATGCAGAAAGCCTGTTGGAGCTTTCTGCATTGCTTTCAATCTTCATTGTGCTACCACCTTTATTTTGAAAAACATGCATTTCTTTATTTAATTGTTATTATATAGAGTTTTATTTGCTTTTGTGATGTAAGCCCCCCCCCCCCTTTCCCATTAGTTAGAGGGTGTTTATTAGAGAGAATATGGTATACTCCAATATCTGACTGCAAGATATGCGGTAGATTAACTTCTTGACTTTTCTCTACACATGAGAAACAGCTTTTCTAATGATAATTTATATAGTCGTTAAATCTCATTTCTTTCTGTTTGCCTAGAAATAAAACAAAGATCAGCCAGAGGCTCCGAACTGTAACTCTCATGGACTTTAATAAGTGCACACTGTACAAAGTATGAAGCCCCCCCCCCCTCCGCCCAAATCAAAGTGAGACCCATTTAACCCTTTACCTGTTCAATATTCATGTGAGAAACAAGACATCATGAATATATATTAGCTGTATTTTTATAAGTAAATGTAAAATTTTCAATGGATCACAAGCAAATAATAGACCCTGATCAGATGGCTCCTATAGGAGTCGTTTGATCTGGGTCAACTCTGTTTGTAAATGCGTGAAAAGGCGTTTATATGAAGGAAAGGGTTAATCCTATACTCCATGAATATTCATGTAAGAAGTAATGACATTATTATCAATATTGATTCACTACATTTTTATAATGGAACTACTATGAACAAGGAATTTTTTATCGTGACCGAATCTTTAGTATCAATATTTATTTCAAGAGCAAATAGAGCAGACCCTGATCTTGGTGATCTTTGTCTACTCTGTTTGTGATGGTGTAAAAAAGAGTAAAGGGTTAAAAAGGGTTCTCAAAAGGGCTTCCATAAAGAACAAATGATCCTGGCTGTGGCATATATAAGGTATATAACGAAACCCTTTCACCTGTTCAATATTCATGTAAGAAATAATGACATGAGCCCTATGATCTGGATCTACACTGTTTGCAAAAGACAGTGCACGTGTGTCCCTCATTTGAAGGGGTATGCCTTTGTAGAGTAGACCACTATCAGATGACTCCTATAACAGCTGTCAGATCAGGGTTCGCTCTGTTTGCTTACGGAATAATATAAATTCAATTCTACAGTTTCTGCCGTAGCCCAAATTCTTGTGTTCATATCGAGGGCTTGGTGCAAAACTATTTAACTCCTTCACAAAGTGAAGGAGTTACAATTCTTTTGCACCAAGCCCTCGATATGCCATTATAAAAAAAAAATCTTAATCAATATTAATGATGTCATTATTTCTTACGTGAATATTCTTAAGGTTTAGAGTAACGTGAGTGATGACCGCCTACAGTCATGGCAGAAGCTGTAGAATCAATTATATATAATTATACATAAGCAAATACAGCAGACTTATCAGATGGCTCCTGTAGGATCTGTCTGATCTGAGCCTACTCTGTTTTTGTTCATTTCTATAAAGTAAAGGTTTACAAAAAGTTATTTTGTTAAAAGTTTGCCCAGCCAACTTTTAGTGTAATCAACTTCAACCTGATAGAAACGCATTTTGACACGTTTGCAAACTTAGTAGACCCAGATCAGTAGACCCAGATCAGATGGCTCCTGTAGGAGATGTCTGATCATGGTCTGCTCAATTTGCATTTGTTATCATATAGAGTCTGCCATGGGCAAAAGATCATGTTTTCATTTTGATATTCCTTTTTAAAAGATTTAGCAAATAGGTATTCATTATTTCCTACATGAATATTCATTAGGTAAAGGGTTGAGCCAGTATGATTGTTCCCTCATTAACCCATTCCCTCATATTGATGCCCGTTTACACCTCTGTAAAAGTCACTTTCTGAAACCATTGTGATAAATAGAGCATTTGCTCCTATGGAACAAACGCTCTATTCACCACAATGGTTTCAAAACTACACAGTTCTAAAGGTTTTCCTTTTCTCTAGTAAATGCTGCTTTTCAGTAGATTTATTCAAAGGGGTAGGATCTAAAAATAGCTTATGAGGGAATGGGTTACGTTTCTTTTGTCAGTAGGTGTATGAGAGTTACTGAGCATCTGCTGGTATATTTATTCATGTTTTTTTGCTGTTATGGTTTTGTGTGAAGTGTCACTAACACACACACTTTCAGATTTCCATCATGGTATATGCATTCCTTTGAAAATTTCAGAAAGTGTTGAAAAGGTGGGTTGACTTTCTGAGTCAGACAATATAAGTATACCTGTGTGTTTGTTTTAATTCTAGGCCTAATTGTTCATATTTCCAAATGACTCTTTGTTTATTTCAGTATGTGAATCTTTTATTCTGATGAGTTTTTTCTTTCTAATTATTACATAACAAGAAAGGGGGTGGGGGGTTATCAGCTGGCGGTTCAGCAACATAAGGGGAGAGGTTGTAATCTAATCTTAAATACATTTGTACTAAATTTCTTAAGTGCTAAATTTCAAAGTGGATTCAGAATGGAAGGGTTTAAATTGCTAGACAATTTTGAATGACATATAGCGTAGACTCTGATGTGGCTCTACACACGTTTCCATTATACACAACTGGTCTGCTCTGGTCAGGGTCTGCTCTGCTTGCTTATGAAATTATAAAAGCTCAGACTATAGTTTCTACAAATACTAAAATATCCTGTGTACATATTATGCCATTATAAAATGTCAGCTAATAAATATTCATGATGTCATTATTTCTTATGTGAATATGCAACAGGCAAACAGTTTACCCTTGCCTGTTGAATATTCATACATGTAAGAAATAATGGCAACATGAATATCTATTAGCTGAATTTTATAAAGGTATACATGTATGTACACTAGACATTTTGACTCGGGCAGAAATTGTAGAATCAGATCTATATTATACCATAAGCAAGCAGAGGAGACCTTGATCAGATGGTTCCTCTAGGAGCAGTCTGATTTGGGTCTACTCTGTTTGCAAATGCATGTAAAGGCATTTACATGAAGGAAAGAGTTAATGACTATTGGATGATAATTTACTTGTTGTATGGAGGAAATCAGTTTTTCAGTCACTTGTAAACAGTGTAGACCCAGATCAGAGGGCTCCTATTTGAGCCATATGGTCAGAGTATGTACTGTTTGTTATAAAAATCATATTCTGCAATGAAAACTCTGTTTGGGTGGTTAGCTTCAAACTATTCATAGAGGTAAGAGGGAGGAGTCAAAAATAAAAAAAATTGTCATAAAAAATGTATTGTGCTACATAGCAGTGGGGACTAGTTCAATACTTAAGTCTTTACTCCATAAATATTCAGAGGTGCCATCTGATCTGGGTCTTTGTTTGCAAACTTGTTAAAAAGTGTATTTATGGAGTAAAGTGTTAAACTTTCATATTTTATCTTAACCCATTACCTCATAGGCTATTTTTAGATCCTACCTCTTTGAATAAATCTACTGAAAAGGAGCATTTACTAGAGGAAAGGAACATTTTAGAATTGTGCAGTTTTGAAACCATTGTGATAAAGAGAGCATTTGCTCCTAAGGAGCAAATGCTCTATTTATCACAATGGTTTCAAAAAGTGACTTTTACAGAGGCGTCAATATGAGGGAATGGGTTAAACACATAAGTTAGAATTTGTGAATACCAAAGCAAACAGTCTGGATCGGTTATGAGATATGGAGAAACTCATCAGGTTCGTATCTTTTGCCACCGATGCCCTTGTGTGCAAAAACTTTAAGCTATTTTCAGCATATTGACACCTTTTGACGCCTCTGTTAAAAATCACTTTTTGAAACCAGTGTGATAAATACAGCAGGAGCAAATACTCTGTTATCACAATGATTTCAAAATTACAATTCTGAAAGTTTCCTTTTCACTAGTAAATGCTCCTTTCCAGTAGAGTGGGTCTAAAAATAGCCTATGAGGCCAAAGGTTAAAACTCTCTTGGGCATACTGAAGTAAGCAAAGTGTTAGTTGTGTGTGGTTTATTGTGTTGTGAGTAGTTATTAGAAAATGATTGGCTGAATTCATGTCTTTCAAATGAGCAACTGCTCTTTAAATAGTTGATAGTTAGTGATAGAAAGAAAGATGCAGTCAAAGTGCTACATGTACTTGAAAATTTAAAACGTTTTCGGGAACTCGCATGGTACAGTACCCAGTTTACACTAAATATTCGGACACCCAGTCTGTCTTCCGTACCAGTTTGTAAAGCTGATTGACTTAATTTTGCACCATTTGGATAACTTTTATTTTGAATGGCGTACTAGCAAATAGTGAAGACCCAGATCAAACTGCTCCTTATGGAGCAGTTTGATCTGGGTCTGCACTATTGGTCTAAGTTTGTCTGTCCGAATATTATGGGTAATCTGGGTAAGTTTTTAATGGAAATATGACAACAGAGAAGGACGATTTTTTTTCTCTGTTGGCACTGTGAAGACTTCATTGTCTGATTAACTTCTAAACTGTACTGTAGCACAAAATTTATTAAAAAAAAAAAATATGTAAAAATAGTTATGTGTTCAGAAACTTCTTTGTTGGTGTGAGAGAAACAAAAATAGTAAAAACGGTGTCTGAATATTTTGGCAGAATGTGGATGTTGTTCACATGTCTCATTCTTTGTTTGAATTCCAGCAAATCTCTTCTCTCCATCAATGTTATAACCTGTAATGCAATTGGCCAAGTTGGTGCATACTTAATGTTCTTTATCAAAACTTACTGAATTTGTTTCAATTTTATTTACAGAAATTTAAGAAATCTTCAAACTAAAATCGAAATCCTTTAACCCTTTCCCTCATATAAACACTTTTTCATGCTTTTTCAAACAGAGTAGACTCAGATCAGATGGCTCCTGTAGGAGCGGTCTGATCAGATTGTGCTCTGTTAGCTTACGATCAGAATCTCAAATTGCTTGGATACAATTGAAATGCCATGTTACAAAAGTCAACGCAAGTTTGCCTCATACATGGTAGTTGAAGCAGTCTTGTACTAAGCCTTCAAAATGGTTTCACGTGATCGTTGGATCTTTTTTAAACCTTTTACTCCATAAATATGCATTTTCACACCTTTGCAAACAGAGTAGACTCAGATCAGACAGCTCCTGTAGGAGTTGTCTGATCAGGGTCTGCTGTTTGCTTATGGAATAATATAGATCTGATTTTAGTTTCTGCCATGGCCAAAATTTCCTGTGCACATTTGCCGTTATGAAATTCATCTAATTGATATATATATTCATGATGTAGTTATTTCTTACATGAATATTCACAAGGGAAGGGGTTAGCCCTTTACTCTACAAGTAGGCCCTTTAAAGCCTTTGCAAACAGAGTAGACCCAGATCAGACGACTCCTGTTTGGGCCGTCTGATCAGGGTCTTCTCTATTTGTCGTGGAATCAACAAGTAGTCATTGACGTGCTCCATACTAGTGTAATGGAGAGAGGAGAGGTTTTACTAATGATATGAGATCTTCCTTGTTTCTACCACAGCTTTGACCAGCATGGATTGGCAGTACCCGGGATGCCTTTAAACTATGTTAGGCGTGAAATTCTCCCCCTACCATACAGGAGCTGTGTTGGACTCCCAACATACATGTATCTATTAACACTTGTCAGACAGCCAAGATATCAGAGGGCTGGGATGTGAAATGATAAATTGCATTGTAACCACCTCAGTCTGGATTTTGTTTTCTCTTTTTGTAATGTTTGGAAGCACGAGCTCATGATCTTTGCATGAAAGCATGCTTGGAATGAAAGTATACTCTATTTCTTAAATTTATTTATTCTTCACTGAAATTTCACGACATATATGAAGCTTCATATTTTGTAAATCCGTAAAATTTAAATTTTCATGCAAACTTTCTTTGTACTTTATTTGAAATGAAACTCTTTCTTCTGATATTAATATATGTTTGGTATGATTTGCATCAGAAACAGGGACTTTGTCTTTTTTCAGTTACTTTCATGTACAATATTTATCTGCATTTTGGAATAGGTAAAAACTATATATTTATGACAGTTCCTCTTTTGTCTTGATTCTAAGCTGCTGCCGGAGAGTGTTGGTCAGTTTGTCAGAGATTATTTTATGATTATTTAATTGTTGTTTCATTACTTGCAGCTAATGAAAAAGAGGAAAAGGAGTCTCCTCCAGAAACCCCTGCAACTGAGGAGCCACAAGGGCCTGTGACTGAAGAAAAGGAACCCGAGGTCCCCCAAGAGACTGTAGAACCTGCTATAGAGAATGAATAATATCTTCAGTTACCTCCCTTGCTTTATTGTATATATTGTATACTGTATTATCTCTAACAAACGATCCTGGAGACGTTACAATTTTCAAAAGGAGCTCCTTGCATTTGGTACACAGGTGGTTGCTTAATACAGAATGAAAAGGAGCTTTCTGTCTGCATTAAGCTATCACGAGTACTTAAGAAACCTATATTTCTTTGTTTAATGGGTATGATACAGGGTTTAGTTATGTTACTGATCGCTTCCCTCCCACAAGTAAGGAGATGTTTATTGGATGGGATTGTTTATTAGGGAGAATACAGTATTTGAAATGCGGCAGTTTTACCCTGGATGCAAGAGAATCGGCTAAATGGACAAACTTGCCTTTCATTGTGAACTTGATGTTGTATGTAAAATCAGTTGATGTGTTCAGAAGAAAATTTATCTGTAAGAGAAGTAGATTTAGAAATATGTAGAAATATGTGTCTCATTACGTTACAAACCCATTACTCCTTGAATATCAATTAAGAAATAATTACATCATGAATATTAATTTGATTAATTTCATAAACAAACAAAGCAGTTTCTGATCAGACAGCTCTTACAGGAGCCTTCTGATCTGAGTCTACTCGGTTTTAACCCTTTCCCTTATATAAACGTGTTTTCACGCATTTGCAAATGGAGTAGACCCAGATCAGACGGCTCCTAGAGTAGCTGTCTGATCAGGGTCTGCTGTGTTTGCTAATAGAATTTGATAGATTTGGCTCTTTAGTTTCTAAAATGGCTACAATATCCAACCTTCCTTACTTATTTCATTATAACTATTTTGTTCATGAATATTCAGTAGGTTATTGAAATTTGAAACAAGCATAGAACAGGGAAAGGGTTAAATTGTTTATCTATGGAGTAAAGGGATATGCACCTACATGTTTACAGAATTCATGACTAGTTGGATTGAAAATTGTAAGCAGATGTCATGACACATGAGGACGAAAAGAAATCAATAGAGGAAGTTTGCTTCTTCGAATTTTTAGAATCTCATCATGAATTTCAGAAGTTAGTTTGGTGCTAAATGCATTTAATTTTCATCAGTTATCTTCGTATCACCACAAACATGCATTTTCTATATATATCTTCTTATTGACAAAAATAAATTTTCAAGTGGAAAGATTTTTGCTTTTTCTTATAGATAGAGTACGATATATAAATGTTAAGAATGAGCTAGTGTGATCTCTCACCAGCTGGACATCTGACTATCTGGCAACCTTTTGTTCAAAAGATATCCCAGTCATTCCTAGTTGAATAATGTAAGAAATACATGTAATGACGATATGAATAATATGTACATAGAATTATTTTGGTATAGGTTGAAACTAGTCGGGTCTATTATAATTTCATAAGCAAACAGAGCAAATCCTGATCAGATGGCTCCTACAGGAGCAGTCGGATCTGGTTCTAGTCTGTTTGCAAAGGTGTGAAAATGTGTTTATATGAAAGAAAGGGTTAACCATCATTTTCCAACTATGTATTTTGCACAAACCCGAATGTGACCTTTGAAAATTAATTTCATGCAAAGAATGAAAACCCTGATCAGTGGGCTTTTTTATGGACCTTCTGGTCTGGGTCTATAGTTTGCCGTCTAATGGACACTAGGTACAATATTACAGATAGAAATGCTTTTACACACCTTAGCAAACAAAGAGAAGACCCAGATCAGACGACTCTTGTAGGAGCCATCTGATCAGGGTCTGCTCTTCTTGTTTATGAAATGTAATATACATCTGATTCTACAGTTTCTTGTGTTCATATGCTGTTATAAAACTAAAGCTAACTTCAATTTTTATGCCCCCCATTGACGATAGTCGGGGGGCATATTGTTTTTGCCCCGACTGTTTGTCAGCAACTTTAACATTGGTCATAACTTTTGAGCCAGTACAGATAGAGACTTGATATTGGCATGCATATGTATCTCGTAAAGCCGCACATTTTGATGGGTGACATGTCAAGGTCAAGGTCATCCTTCAAGATCAGAGGTCAAATATATGGGTCAAATCACCGACTTTAACATTGGCCATAACTTTTGCACATTTTGAGGGGTGACATGTAAAGGTCATCCTTCAGGGTCAAAGGTCAAATTGTTTCTTTGTAACTTTAACGCAACCTTAACATTGGTCTTAACTTTTGAGCCAGTACAGATAGAGACTTGATATTTGGCATGCATATGTATCTCATAAAGCCGCACATTTTGACATGTCAAGGTCATCCTTCAAGGTCAGAGGTCAAATATATGAGGGGGCATAGTGTTTCACAAATATCTTGTTGTCATTATTTTATTTTTTACAAGTAGGGTTAAGCATTTCGAGAATTCATGACTACATGAATATTAATTACAATATTTTTTATTCCTGAATGTGAACTGTTGGTCATGGCAGAAACTGTAGAATCATATCTTTATTATTTCAAAAAAGCAAACTCTGGTCTGATGGCTCCTACAGGAGCCGTCTGACCTGGGTCAACTCTCTTTGAAAAGACATCAAAAACTATAGAATTGGTTCATAATGAACAAGGATAACTCTTGTCAACACACTTGCAATGGCAGCATGAACTGTCTCCCTTTAGCCAATACACAGACCTCTTCCAGTATGCAATACCTTTGCATACAACACACTACAATATTTTTTGTACCTTTGGTCTGCATTTCAAGAAGTAAACACTGTAAAAAGCATGAATACTACAATGTAATTAGATGCTTTAACCCATTACCTCATTGGCTATTTTTAGACCCAACCTCTCTGAATGAATCTACCGAAAAGGAGCATTAACAAGAGAAAAGGATATATTTTTTTGAGAACTTTGTAGTTTGAAACTATGGTGATAAATAGAGCATTTGCTCCTATAGGAGCAAATGCTCTATTTATCACAATGGTTTCAACAGGTGATTTTTACAGAGACGTAGAAAGGCGTATTTAAGGAGGAAAGGGCTAACCCTTTACTCCATGAATATTTATCGGACGGCTCATAGGCGCATTTTATGGAGCAAAGAGTTAAAGCTTTTATGATCTCATTTGAGTTCAGGCATACCTAACCAGTTTATAGTTTGGAGGTAATCATTGACATTGAGACAGTTTAGAAAATATTTTCATTTTATTTTTCTATGGGCAAAAATAGTCACATAATAAAAAGATTTAACAGTGACTAGCTAAAACAATGACAATAAAAATCCCAGGACTGACACCCGTAACAAAAGCTATCAGCTTATATATATTACACTTACTATGTAAACAATCCTTGACTGTTGACTCTGTTTACAGCTCAACACAGCACAATAAATTGCGGATTTTACTTTGTCAGTGCTAGCACCAACTTTCACAAAATTATTATCCACATATACAATCGACCACCGGATACATGTACCAGTTACCTGATTTTCAGATAATCTTCACCCTTTCCTCCATGAATATTCATATAAGAAATAATGACGTCGTGAATATCAATTTGTTATAATAGATCTTGGGCACAGGAATTGTTGGCCATGGAAGCAAACAGCAGACCCTGATCAGACGGCTCCTATAGGAGCTGTCTGATCTGGGTCTTCTCTGTTTGCAAAGGCGTAGAAAAGCGCCTTTATGGAGTAAAGGGTTTTCTTATTATCTTGATCAGTGATATTGTGATCTGATCAGATCTTAACCCTTTACCTGATAAAGATACCAAATACACAGATGGCTCCTATAGGAGCTATCTGATCAGCGTCTGCAGAGTTTGCTTATAAAACAGTACTGCTGCCACAGTAAAATATTCAACATTTATCTGATCCAATATTCAAACAGTCATTATTTCTTAACCCTTTCCTTCATATAAACAGCTCTCTCGCATTTTAGAACAGAGTAGATCCAGATCAGACGGCTCCTAGGAGCCGTTTGATCTGGGTCTGCTCTGCTTGCTTATGATGTACACGAGGTAAAGGGTTAAATAATGCGCCAAGAACTGTCATTGCAGAAATTCCTGTTTCATGTCGTACTACAATTTCATAATAATGACGTCAAGATTAATTTTTATAATGAAACCTTTTGGCCAGAGTAAAAACTAATATCTATATTATTTCAGGTACAAACAGAGCAGACCCTGATCAGATGGCTCCTACACAGGCCATCTGATCTGGGTATATTCGGTTGCACAGGCGTTTTTATTGAGAAATTTACATGTCACAAGTATCCCAACTTTGTGTGTATAGCATTCTACATACCGGTATTCACAAGTCTTAACCCTTTACTCCATAAATACGCCTTTGCAAACAGACCCAAATTAGACGGCTCCCATAGGAGCCATCTGATCAGGATCTGCTCAGTTTGCTATGATATAATACAGATATGAATCGAGTTTCATCCATATTTTAAAAATGCCTGTGCCCATGCGTTTACACTGTTTGCAAAGGCATATTTAAGGAGTAAAGGGATCATTTAACCCTTTCAAAACTAAGAAACATTTGTCTTTTAAGTGTGCAAAGGGTCAAATGGCATAGCGTCTCAGAAAAAGTGCTTTTGGGTTATGCAAATAGGGTAAATTGGGTTTATCAATCTTTAAAAATCTTTTTTTCTGTTGTTAATTTTTCACAAGCTGTATAGCATCAAGACATAAAAAATCTCCCAACATTTTATGAAGTGGTTGGTACAAAAATCAAGTTTTGTTGGATTTCGTAGACAAGTAATGAACAACCTAGCCCTTTACACCATGAGTAAATAGTGATAGTAATATTACTGAGCTGAACTTCTGTAATGGGATATGAAAACAAAAATGCTTGTCTATGGCACAAACTAGAATCGTATCCATATCATTCATAAGCAAACAGAGCAGACCCTGATCAGAGGCTCCTACAGGAGCCTCTGATCTGGGTCTTATCTGTTTGCAAAGGTGCTAAAAGGCGTATCTATAGAGTAAAGCGACAAATAAATGCTACATACAGCAACATAACACAATGACAAACATTTCTACATTCATATGAACTTTTCTCACACTACCAGTAAATTGGTAACAATCTTTGACAAATGCTTGGATCCAGATCAGATAATCTATAATAATCTATAAAGAATAACCTATCTATCGTGACTACTTAACCTTGTATCTGATAGAAACGCTTTTTTATGCCTTTGCAAACAGAGAAGAACAGGTCCGAAGGCTCCTGTATGAGCCGTCTGATCAGTATCTGCTCTGCATTATAGGAAAAACTATAGATCTGATTCTACAGATCCAGCCATGTCCAAAACTTCATGTCTGCATATGCCAAATTAAAAATTATTTTAACCCTTTCCTCCATTAATACGCCTTTCTACGCCTCTTTAAAAAATCACATGTTGAAACCATTGCGATAAATAGAGCATTTGCTCCTATAGGAGCAAATGCTCTATTCAAACTACAAAATTCTGAAAGTTTCCTTTTCTCTAGTTAATGCTCCTTTTCGGTAGATTTATTCAAAGTGGTTGGGTCTTAAAATAGCCTATGGAGGAAAGGGTTAATTAATATCCTTGAAGTCATGAATTTTTGTTCAAATTATGAATATTCATGATGCAATGGGTTATTGAATAAACAGGAATGTATTGCAACTTTTGGAGCCACTGTAAACATCATTTTTTAAACCATTGCAATAAATAGATAATTTGCTCCATAGGAGCAATATTTCTATTTATCACAATGGTTTCAACACTATACAATTATAAAATTCTCCTTTTCTATAGTTAGTGCTCCTTTTCGGTCTAAACACAGTCCAGGAGGGAATGAGTTACACAAAAGTAAAAGCAATTTCTATTGAGCCTCCTGCGTAACTTTCATCCTGCATTCAATTACCACTTGCTTTCACCCTTTACTTCATGAATATTCATGTGAGAAACAATGCCATCATGAATATTAATTAGATTATTTTTATAATGGCACATGCACACATGATTATACAGCTTGCCATATTCAAAAATTCATATCTATACTTCATAAGCAAACAGAGCTAACCCTGATCAGACGGCTCCTATATCTGGGTCTACTCTGTTTGCAAAGACAAAGACAGGCATATTTATGGAGTAAAGGGTTGTGTGGTCTGTACAAACATTCTGAAGAACAGAGAAGTAGTACATAGCTATAAATAGCAAACATTATTTCCCGTTGCATCTGCATTCAGCTCATCCAATCCATTCTTTTAAACCCTTTACCTCATAAATAATAAACAATGACATCACAAACATTAAATTATTTTTTATAATGGTAGATGAACAGACTATGTCTGCTGTTTGCTCAAGAAATTTGAATGAATACTTATGGAGTAAATGCATTAACCCTTTCCTTCATGTAACAGGGGGTTCACATACAATGGTTTCACACAGGTCCAGATAACATGCATCAACTGAAAGATTTCATGAATAACTTCTTTATTTCTCCACCAAACCCTATGTTGTGACCACTCTTTAGAATCGTCTTGCCATGACGATTCTAAAGAGTGGTCACAACATAGAGTTTGGTGGAGAAATGACAATTTAGTACTTAAGTACACACACTTATACATGTATATTGCTCTGGTTTCTGATTTATGTAGTCTGTATACAAGTTTCAAGTCATCAACTTCCACTGAAATGTGTTGGAAACCACGCAGGATCACAATGCGGCATATTTCTACACAGACAATTTACACGCAGGATCACAATGCGGCATATTTCTACACGGACAATTTACACGCAGGATCACAATGCGGCATATTTCTACACAGACAATTTACAATCTTTATTCTAATTTAGCAAACAAAATAAAATACATATACAGGAATAAATGGATGGGAATGAAAAAAGTGCATGACAAAATGTCTATTGAGGCTGAAATGTGAATTATGAATCATCTTTATTATGATCCAAGACCAAAATGGGAGCATTTCATTTGAATAGTTTGATTGTAGATTTATATGAAAGACATAATTTATACAATATCGCATAAATGCAACATAGAGACAAGTCTTTCTCAAAGTCATCATAACTATATAAACCCTTTATTCCATAAATACACATTTGCAAACAGATTAGACCCAGATCAGACTGCTCTTGTAGGAGCCATCTGATCAGGGTCTGCTCTGTTTGCTAATAAAATAATAAAGATTGTACAGTTTCTGCCACGGCTAAAATTGCCTGTGTTCATGTGCTGTTATAGCAATTAATCTAATCAATATTCATGATGTCACTAATCATTACAAGAATATTCATGGAGTAACGGGTTAAAACATTATTTGTAAACAATAAACCAATGTAAACAACAAACCAATGCAAAACTCCCATATCAAATATTTATGTAAATGTACAAGTAATGACTTTGTCATGTGTTTATAGTACTATTTTACACATACATTGTAGACTTACTATTAAACTAGCATATACATCAACATTATTGAATTGATATGCTGCGTACATGTATGAACTGATCCCCAAGAGTTGCAAATTTCCTCTTCAATAGACTTCTTCAACTCTCATTAACACATTTATACAAATACGGGAACACAATTATATACAGATATCAAATATGAGTGTAACTTTCCATATTGTGTTATGACATCATCAGACTAGGACACTTTACTATGCAGTCTACGGAGTTGTGAAGTCCTTGAGGCTATCGTGGAAAACGATCGAGAAGGATTTTGTGTCCATGGAGCAGGTGTGCTCCAGTCTGAGACAGACACATCTGATCCATACACTTTGACAGCTGTCTTGTTAAACACTGGTATACATTCATTTGCCTCATCAGACAACACCTGAAAAGGAGTAAAGACATCATAAATGAATCGTCACTGGAGAATTTTCATGATAGGGACACCTTTTCACGCCTTTGTAGACAGAACAAATCCAGAACTCACAGCTGTTGTAGGTGCTGTTTGTTTATGGAATTATATAGATCTACAATTTCTGCAAAAACCTAAAAATCCCATTTTGATAAAACATAATAAAATTCAGTTAATTAACCCTTTCCTCCATAGGCTATTTTTAGACCCAACCTCTTTGAATGAATCTACCGAAAAGGAGCATTAACTAGAGAAAAGGAATTTTTTTGGAATTTCGTAGTTTTAAACCATTGTGATAAATAGAGCAAATGCTCTATTTATCACAATGGTTTCCACAGGTGATTTTGTTTTTACAGAGGTGTAGAAAGGCGTATTTATGGAGTAAAGGGTTAATATTCATGATGTCATTATTTCTTGCATTAATATTCATTAAGTAGAAGGATTTACATGAGAGATAATGAGTAGTAAACAGTGTACACCGATCATACATGGTAGCTTATCTCAAGCTACACTTTTTTCATATTGAGTTCAGATATTCTAAGACAGTATTAAGCATGAATACTAATTGGCTAATTTATATAATGTTTATAAAACTGTTCCATGTCCACAAACTACAGTACACAATCGCATAATCCTATGTACCAACCTTCAGGTAAATAATGGCATCAGTCCCGAAACCTTCCATGGAACACAAGACAAGATCTCCCTGGAAGTATCGGGCATACAGACGTGACAATGGTAGCCCATACCCATACCCGGCCAGCGGGGCACCTCCCTCCCTGCAGTGGGATGGCATGGGCTGGGGAGCAGTGGTGTACATATACTGAAACACTTCATCTATACTGTGATAGGGAATACCACCACCCTGATCCGAAACCTAAAACACAAAACGACAAACTAGTGAAGATCGTTTTACTGTATCTTAGCACAGTACATGTACCTGAGGAAGGAAAGGTTATTTCACATCTCACATTGGAAGAATGATCATTCCTAAAGACTTGAAAGCAATTTGAATCTGATGGAGAGATGTAGAAAACTCTCATTTGTTAAATCCCAACAAGTTGCCCCATACAATCTTTTAACCCTTTCCCTGTTCTATGTTTATTGCAAGTTTCCATACCTACCGGATATTCATGGACAAAATAGTTAATGAAATATGGAAGGTTGAACGTTGTAGCCATTTTCAAAATAAAGAAATGGATCTATCAAATTCCATTAGCAAACTGAGCAGACCTTAATCAGATAGGAGCCGTCTGATCTGGGTCTACTCGGTTTCACGGTTTGCAAATGCTTGAAAGGGTGTTTATATGAGGGAAAGGGTTCTGGGATATGTCATTTAGGCACAAATATGTATGTTTCAAACTTACCCTGAGTGAAAAAAATATTTACATATTCAGAAGTACAAAAAAAAATTGTAAATCATTCCATCTGTTACGTTATCTGTGATTCATCCCAACCATTTCTTTATTTTATTAGTCCATTACATTCCTCTTATACACTAAGTACATGTATTCAGACAGATAAACAGTGCAGACCCAGATCAAGTTCAATAATATTTTCTATTATGTCGGGGCTAATCCAAAGTCATTGAATTGGGCCAAATTGAATGATTCAGCTTTTAAAAAAAACATGGAAAGGGGATATCTGAATACTTGAGAGTAATTTGTTCCATACCAGATGTAAGTAGGTTAACCCTTTACTCCATAATTATGATTTTCTATGCCTTTGCTAACAGAGTAGATCCAGATCAGTTGGCTCCTGTAGGAGCCGGCTGATCAGGCATCTGCTCTATTTGCTTTATATGAAACAATATAGACATGATTATACAGTTTATGCCATGGCCAAAAACTGTGTTCATGTACCATTATAACAAGAGGGCCATGAGGCCCTGAAACGCTCACCTGAGATAACCCCAGGGGCGGGGCCATTTTTGACCACAAGAAATCATGTGGACAACCTTGGTAGAGAACCACAAGGCAAAGCAGTATGCCATTAATCAATGGTCTAAGCCTTATGGTTTCAGAGAAAAATAATATTTCATATTTTTCCCATGAAAAACTGATAAGCCCTGAGGCAGGGCCATGTTTCGCCCAGTGGTCAGGGTCGTAAGTTAAACATTATTGGCAGAGGACCACAAGCCACAGCTACATATTTATATGGGACCATTAGATCATGTTAGTCATACCAAATATCAATGGTCTAGGCCTTACAGTTTCAGTAGATTTTTTAAGATTTTCCAATGAAAAACTGGTAAGTCCTTGGGCGGGGCCATTTTTGGCCTGGGGTCATAATTTGAACAATATTTGTAGAGGACCATAAAATCATGCTACATACCAAATATCAAGGGTCTAGGCCTTACAGTTTCAGAAGAAGATTTTTAAAGATTTTCCTATGAAAAACTGATAAGCCCATGGGCGGGCCATTTTTGGCCCGGGGGTCATAATTTGAACAATCTTTGTAGAGGACCATAATATCATGCTACATACCAAATATCAAAGGGCTAGGCCTTACAGTTTGAGAGAAGAAGATTTTTAAAGATTTTCCTATGAAAAACTGATAAGCCCTTGGGCGGGGCCATTTTTGGCCCGGTGTCACAATTTGAACCACTTTTGTAGAGTACCATAAGATCATGCTCCATACCAAATATCAAAGGTCTAGGCCTTACAGTTTGAGAGAAGAAGATTTTTAAAGATTTTCCTATGAAAAACTGATAAGCCCTTGGGCGGGGCCATTTTTGGCCCAGGGGTCATAATTTGAACAATATTTGTAGAGGACCATAAGATCATGCTACATACCAAATATCAAAGGTCTAGGCCTTACAGTTTGAGAGAAGAAGATTTTTAAAGATTTTCCTATGAAAAACTGATAAGCCCTTGGGCGGGGCCATTTTTGGCCCAGGGTCATAATTTGAACAATATATGTAGAGGATCATAAGATCATGCTACATACCAAATATTGTTACGTCCAGCTATGGACGTTGGTTAACGTGAGACGATAAAATATAAATAAACCAAGACGATATCAATTTAAAATATTCTGGTGATTGTTATTCAGAATCTGTAGATTCTTCCACAAATAGATAAATACAAAATAATCTCTAACAACTTCTCATACTCTGGTCTATGGGCCTAGTAAACACCACACACGGCAAACCTCTTGCAAATAGCTCTTGTAAGTGAATTTATCACTGGATCAAGATCCAATCGATCTGCTTATGGCAATCTCAGTCTTAATGATATAAATCTAGGTGGTGGATCGGTAGCTACAGCACAACGTCAGCGACCAAAGTATTCTATAAATAAGTAGCAAAACCGCGTAATTCGAATAGAGCTTTAAATCTGTAAAATGCCAAGATCTGCATTTATTCTATAGATCAGTCGAAATTCTGTCATGAAACGAAATGCTTTCATCTATGTTCTATTCGTATGCCTTAAAATGTGCACCATTAGAATGTAGATTTCTGAAACAGGCTAGCGTAGTTCTTGACCCTATGCTCTCTCAAGCTCTACTCCCTCAACTCTGATTCAAACTCTACAACTCTGATTCTCAGCCAAAAATCCGGCTCTTTTATACTCGCGCTCAGATTCCCCGTCAAAAAGTGGTAGGAAACTGACAAAAAGAAGGTTGGAAAAGGTCACGTGATTCGTCCCCGTCAAAACTGACTGGAAACCGTCAAGTTTTGACGGGCTGATCAAGTGGTTGAACAGTCAAATACTGGTTGGTGGTTGGAAATGCTAGGTAACGCGCGTGAAAACATTCAGCCTCCGGTTACATATGAAGAACTACGTATACTGTTTGAAAATATTACAAACTAGTTTGATCATGGAAACTCGCCAACAAAATCCCAAAATAAATATGTACCATAGGGAAATAGATATCTTGAGCCTTTCTTTTTGGCATAGCTATGGTAATTCTGTCTGCTTTGAGCGTTATTTCTATAGTAAACAACCCACAATGCATCACTGTAGCAACCAAGATGGCGGACATTATGCTGTAGCATCTCACATACTAGGCCCTAAAATCGAGTGCATTTCAGCTAAACAAATAAATATGAGGATAAAAACATGCATGTGACAAGTCAAGTGAGAAAAGATACAGCTTTCTAGCAAGTCAAACTGGAATGACAACACGATGCACAGTGTAACAGTATTTCATCCTCTGTCTCTGGGGTCAGAAGTCGACGTACATGAGTGCATCGCGGATGCTACAATATCAATGGTCTAGGCCTTACAGTTGAGAGAAGAAGATTTTTAAAGATTTTCCTATGAAAAACTTATAAGCCCTTGGGCAGGGCCATTTTTGGCCCGGGGGTCATAATTTGAACAATATTTGTAGAGGACCATAAGATCATGCTACATACCAAATATCAAAGGTCTAGGACTTACAGTTTCAGAGAAGAAGATTTTTAAAGATTTTCCTATGAAAAACTGATAAGCCCTTGGGTGGGGCCATTTTTAGCCCGAGGGCCATAATTTGAACAATATTTGTAGAGGACCATAAGATCATGCTACATACTAAATATCAAAGGTCTAGGCTTGACAGTTTGAGAGGAGAAGATTTTTAAAGATTTTCCTATGAACAAGAGGGCCATGAGGCCCTGAAGCGCTCACCTGAGATACCCTAGGGACGGGGCCATCATTTGTACAACCTTGGTAGAGAACCACAAGTCAAAGCAGTATGCCATTAATTAAAGGTCTAAGCCTTATGGTTTCAGAGAAAAATGATATAGTTTTCCCATGAAAACTGATAAGCCAGGGCCAAGTTTCGCCCAGAGGTCATGGTCGTAAGTTGAACAATCTTGGCAGAGGACCACAAGCCAAAGCTACATGCCAAATATCAAAGGTCTAGGCCTTACAGTTTCAGAGAAGAAGATTTTTAAAGATTTTCATATGAAAAACTGATAAGCCCTTGGGCGGGGCCATGTTTTGCCCTTGGTCATAATTTGAACAATATTTGTAGAGGACCATTAGATCATGCTACATACCAACTATCAAAGGTCTAGCCCTTACAGTTTCAGAGAAGAAGAATGTTAAAGAGTTTCCTATGAAAAACTGATAAGCCATTGGGCGGGGCCATTTTTGGCCCGGGGGTCAAAATTTGAACAATCTTTGTAGAGGACCATTAGATCATGCTACATGCCAAATATCAAAGGTCTAGGCCTTACAGTTTCAGAGAAGAAGGTTTTTAAAGATTTTCCAATGAAAAACTGATAAGCCCTTGGGCGGGGCCATTTTTGGCCCAGGGTCATAATTTGAACAATCTTTGTAGAGGACCATAAGATCATGCTACATGCCAAATATCAAAGGTCTAGGCCTTACAGTTTCAGAGAAGAAGGTTTTTAAAGATTTTCCTATGAAAAACTGATAAGCCATTGGGCGGGGCCATTTTTGGCCCGGGGTCATAATTTGAACAATCTTTGTAGAGGACCATAAGATCATGCTACATGCCAAATATCAAAGGTCTAGGCCTTACAGTTTCAGAGAAGAAGATTTTTAAAGATTTTCCTATGAAAAACTGATAAGCCCATGGGCGGGCCATTTTTGGCCCGGGGGTCATAATTTGAACAATTTTTGTAGAGGACCATTAGATCATGCTACATACTAAATATCAAAGGTCTAGGCCTTACAGTTTCAGAGAAGAAGATTTTTAAAGATTTTCCTATGAAAAACTGATAAGCCCTTGGGCAGGGCCATTTTTGGCCCAGGGGTCATAATTTGAACAATTTTTGTAGAGGACCATTAGATCATGCAACATACCAAATATCAAAGGTCTAGGCCTTACAGTTTCAGAGGAGAAGATTTTTAAAAAAATTCCTATGAATAACTGATAAGCCCCGGGGCGGGGCCATTTTTGGCCCGGGGGTCATAATTTGTACAATTTTTGTAGAGGACCATAAGATCATGCAACATACTAAATATCAAAGGTCTAGGCCTTACAGTTTCAGAGAAGAAGATTTTTTAAAATTTTCCTATGAAAAACTGATAAGCCCTTGGGCGGGGCCATTTTTGGCCCGGGGGTCATAATGTGAACAACATTTCGTTCCCCCTAGCCACTGATGCTTCTGACAAAATTTGGTTAAAATCGGGTCAGCAGTTTCAGAGGAGATGACGTTTGAAAATGTGGACAGACGCCGGACGACGGACGACGGACAAATAGCGGTCACAATAGCTCATCCTGAGCCTTTGGCTCAGGTGAGCTAAAAACTGATAAGCCAATGGGCCGGGCCATTTTTGGCCCGGGGGCCATAATTTGAACAATCTTTGTAGAGGACCATAAGATCATGCTACATACCAAATATCAAAGGTCTAGGCTTTACAGTTTCAGAGAAGAAGATTTTTAAAGATTTTCCTATGAAAATTCCATATTACCATATATGGAAAAAATGACCACGCCCTCTGGCGGCCATGTTTTTTGCCGGATCAAAATTCTTTTAACAACTTTCAAAAACTTTCAAAGCCTATCAACTGAGAAACATTTTGGTGAAAACTATATTCAAATTGGACGAGTCATTCTGGAGAAGATTTTTCTAGATACTGTGTACGGTTGCCATGGCAACAAGACCGATTGCCCCACCCACTATCTTTTAACAACTTTTGAAGCACCCACCCACAGTATGTATCTGACCAAGTTTGGTTACAATTGGGCAGTCGGTTTTAGAGAAGAAGTCGTTTGAAATATTTGACGGACAGACAGACGGAAGACGGACGCCGAACACAGGGGTATCACAATAGCTCACCTAGAGCACTTTGTGCTCTGGTGAGCTAAAAATAGATCTGCAATTAATTAAACCCTTTCCTCCATAAATACGCCTTTCTAAGCCTCTGTAATAGTCACTTCTTGAAACCATTGTGATAATTAGAGCATTTGCTCCTTTATAGGAGCAAATGCTCTATTTATCACAATGGTTTCAATACTACACAATTCTGACATTTTCCTTTTCTCTAGTTAATGCTCCTTTTCTGTAGATCTATTCAGAGAGGTTAAGTCTAAAAATAGCATTTTAGGTAATGGGTTAATATTCAGGATGTTAATGGAGTAAAGGGTGAATATATATAGTCATTTTTTCTTATTCTGAACTGCAACCAAATGCAAGAAAACTGGAATAAGAAGAGGGAAAGCGTCATGACAAAGTCATTGTTTACCCTGATAGTAAGATCTTCCTTCCCCTTACAGATGACAACCTTCAGTGGGGGAATTTCATTACTGTGCTTCTCCACCACGGCACGCATGGCATTCTGCAGAAAGAAATAAACATCAGTCCAACCCTTTACTTGATAGAGATACCTTTTAACACCTCTGCAAACAGAGTAGAGCCAGATCAGACCGCTCCTGTAGGAGCCGTCTGATCAGGGTCTGCTCTATTTGCTTATGGAATAATATAGATTGTAGCCAAAACTTCCTGTGTTCACATGCCAAAATAAAAACTCATCTTATTAATACTCATGAAGTCATTATTTGTTACATGAATATTCATGATGCAAAAGGGATATTGTCCACAACAATGACACCAAAACAGACAAGTTAACTTTTCTTTTCTAGACAAGTTAACTTATTCTCTCTATTTAGGCTATTTTTAGGCCCAACCTCTTTGAATATATCTACCGAAAAGGAGCATTAACTAGAGGAAAGGAAAATATGGAATTTTGTAGTTTGAAACCATTGTGATAAATACAGCATTTGCTCCTATAGGAGCAAATGCTCTATTTATCACAATGGTTTCATAAAGTGACTTTTATAGATGCGCAAAAATGCGTCACTAGGGGACAATGTGTTAACTTTTCTTTTCCATGCCTTTGCAAACAAAGCAGACAAAGATAAGACTGCTCCTGTGGGCTGTCTGATCAGGGTCTGCTCTGTTTGCTTACAAAAATATATAGATCTGATTCTACAGTTTCTGCCAATGTCAAAAAATCCTTTGTTTATATTCCATTATAAAAATTCAGTAATTAAATATATACTTGTGATGTCATTATTTCTAACATAAATGTATATTTT
Source organism: Azorinus chamasolen (assembly GCA_963576725.1). NCBI lineage: Eukaryota > Metazoa > Mollusca > Bivalvia > Cardiida > Solecurtidae > Azorinus > Azorinus chamasolen. The sequence continues at coordinate 64,844,801 of OY755248.1, forward strand.
AATCAGGTGATTGGAGAATTAAACTAGAACTATCATTAAAGGCCAGAGGTCAATGTCAATGTCACAGAGACCTGAAATTTGTGTCTTGCACATCTACTACTCCTGATTAACATTTCTGTTTAGTATCAAGTGAATCAGGTTGAAACTGAAGGTGGAGTTTGACGTACAAGATTTTGCAGACAGACTGACCGACCGACCAACAGGTTGATTTCCGGTATACTCCGTCAAACAGATGTTTGTGGGGTATAATAATTTAACCCTTTCCCTCATATAAATGTGTTTTCACACATCTGCAAACAGAGTAGACCCAGATCAGACGGCTCCTAGAGGAGCCATCTGATCAGGGTCTACTCTGTTTGCTAATAGAATTTCAAAGATCTGTGTCTTTACTTTCTAAAATGGCTACAATGCTCCACCTTCCATATTTCATAATAACCTTTTTGACCATGAATATTCAGTAGGTATTTAAATCTGTAATAAACATAGAACAGGTAAAGGGTTAATAAAAACCAATACATGTGGACTTACCTTCAGTAACTCAAACAGCATATGATACAGGTGAGAAGGTATATACACAAGTCGAATACTGTCTGCTTTCTCAAAAGCTGAAACAGAAAATATGTAACGGTTTAACTCTTTACTCCGTAACTTCACCTTTCTACATCCTTGCAAATAGAAAGACCCAGATCAGACGGGTCCTGTATGAGCTGGGTCAGTCATCAGCTTAACCATTGCTTAATAGCCATTGGTCTACTTTGTTTGCTTATGGAATCATATAGTTCTGATTCTACAGTTTCTGCCATGATCTAAAGTTTTCTTGTTCATATGCCATTATAAAAATTAGGCTAAACTAGAATTGTTTTGATACAAAACTGATGTCATCCCCCTTCCCCCCCCCCCCCCCCCCCCACGAAATTTTCCATGTAAAAATTTCAAAGCCCCATAACTCTGTAGAAAATCATCAAACCAAACCAGGAATAAGATATGTACACCTAGACATGGTGCTGATCTATCCTATGAAGTTTCATGAAAATGCAACCCAAAGAATTTAGAGAAACTGCATAGACAAAAGTTTCAATGTAAAAATTTCAAAGTCCCATAACTCTGCAGAAAATCATTTTACAGGAACAGGAATAAGATATGCACTAGGCATAGTGTTGATCAATCCAATGAAGTTTCATGAAAATCTGATCAAAGGTTTTGGAGAAACCATGCGGACAAAAATTGCCATGTAAAAATTCAAAGTCCCATAACTGCAGAAAATAATTGATCTGGAACAAGAATAAAATATGCACATCTAGACATGGTGCTGATCAATCCCATGAAGTTTCATGAAAATCTGATCAAAGGTTTTTGAAAATCCACGAACACAAAATTTTCCATGTAAAGATTTCAAAGTCCTATAACTCTGCAGAAAATCATCGAACCCGAACAGGAATAAGATATGCACAACTAGGCATGACATAACATAACATAACATTTACTGGCTGATTTTTTTTTATAATGGCAAATGTATACAGGATGTTTTTGTATTGGTAGAAACCAAAGTCACAGATCTATTATAATTTCACAAGAAAACCGAGCAGGCTCAGATAAGACGGCTGACCTGATCTGGGTCTTCTCATTTTGTAAATTTGTATAAATGTGTCTATATGATAATGAGGGAATCAATCACCCATCTTCACCAATTGTAAAGTTCATTAATTCCATTTGGTACCATTCTGATAACTAAAACCGTTACCATGCGGGACACCAGTCATTAATGTCCTTTGCAAACAGTGTAGACCCTGATGAGTGTAGACCCTGACCCTCTCACCAGGGTCTGCACTGTTTGTCATGTCACACTTTTCTTTACAAAGATCCCTAAATATTCACTGTAAGCTTGACCTGTTTGAATTTTGGAATAATCCATTTGAAAATTCAGCTTTGTAAGGGTTGAATTAGAAAAGACTGACATAGTAGCAAATACATGTAGCGCACATGATGATCATATGACTCCTTTAGGAGCAGTTTGATCTGGGTCTGCAGTGTTTGCCCAAGTTTGTCTGTCAAAATACTATAGGATGATAAGAATTCCTGTAACCCTGGACCTACAGGCGACTCTAACACTGTCATGAAGATACATCAAAAATACATCAAGTAGCTTAACTCTTTGCACACTAAGTTTAACTATTTTTTTTCATCTGCAACAACTGTCGTCTGCTTCAATTCATAAGATCAAATTTCTTTTCTTTGCAAAAATAGGATCAAAGTGCCAAACAGTTTGGATCCTGATTATGCGCCGTCTCATCTGGATCTAAACTGTTTGAATAGGTAACCACGGTTTCACTGCTAGCGTGCAAACAGTTAACCCTTAACCTGATAAAAACACCTTTTTACTCCTTTGCAAACAGAGTACACCCAGATCAGACCACTTTGTTTGCTTATGAAATAGTTACATAAATCTGATTGTACAGTTTCTACCATGGTCAAATGCCATTCCATGTTTATCCCTTTCCTCCATAGGCTATTTTTAGACCCAACCTCTTTGAATAAATCTACCGAAAAGGAGCACTAACTAGAGAAAAGGAATGTTTTAGATTTTTGTAATTTGAAACCATTGTGATAAATACAGCATTTGCTCCTATAGGAGCAAATGCTCTATTTATCACAATGGTTTCAACAGGTGACTTTTACAGAGGCGTAGAAAGGCATATTAATGGAGGAAAATGTTAATATTCAGTCATATTTTCTTACATGGATATTGATCAGGTAAAGGATTGAAATAAAATATTGGTAAATTTCCTCTGCAAAATCAATGATTACTACTGCGCTAAATTCACAAATACATTTACTGATGCATTCACATAATGTGTTCTATCACTAGATTCATTAAATATTCACACAGTTAATTTCTTTCCTTCTTAAGCCTACACAAAATTGAATATCTGACATTTATAAAAAGTTCACAAGAGGCTAAGCCACAAGAATTTTAAACTTCTTCTGATCGTGTGACTCGGTGGCAAATGAATGGCAAATTTCATATACACGTATGAAAAACACTATATTGAATCAGTGAATGTAAAAAAACAGGATAACCATTTCACTCTTTGCATGCAAAGAAATCGTCGTTTGCCAAATTTATCTTCTGCTAAATAGATTTAAAGTAAACTTTTTCCGTCCTTTTTTTCCAAACAAAAACATGATCAGTATGTCAGTTTGGATCCTGATGAGATGCCGAGTTACCTGGTGTCTCATCTGGATCAACACTGAGTGCTTAGGCCATCACAAATTCACTGCTAAGAGTTAACGTGGTGAATATATAATTCAGTGGTCTGGCTGGGAGGTTGTCTGTTGAACTGTGCACTCTTACCAATATTTAACTATTTCCTTCATAGAAACGCCTTTATTCACGCCTTTGCAAACCGAGTAGACCCAGATCAGATGGCTCCTCTAGGAGCTGACTGATCAGGGTCTGCTCTGTTTGTTAACAGATTGATAAAATAGATCTGGCTAACCCTTTATGATGCCAGACAACTTTCCACTACCTCCAAGGTCACACACAGTAAAACCATAATAATTTCAAAGCAGAGCAGATCCTAATTAGACGGCTTCTACAGGAGCCATCTGATATGGGTCTACCCTGTTTGCAAAGGCATGATAAAGTTTTTGTATGAAGCAAAGGGTTAAGATGGCTTTCAAGCAATACGCTATAATGTACCACAACTTCCTATACAGTAAAATCTCTCTATAACGACCACTAAATTGTGTTAATTGGTTGGTATTAAGGGCAGGTGGTTGCTTAAAGCAAGGTGAAAGTAAAACAGAACGCTCCTATAGGAGCGTTCTGTTTTACTTTCACGTTGCTTTAAGCAGCCACCTGCCTTTAACACAAAATAACTGATGTAATTTACTGGCCGTTATAGAGAGGTTTTACTGTAACTTCCTACTTACGATTATGTTTTTCCAAGTCCAGTTCTGGTGCTGACAAGTAATACTGCTCACACAAAAACCTGGCATTGGCAAACGCATCTGAAAAGTAATTACACATTTATGCAACACTAGTAGTAGCTAGAAATGTGTCCAAACACTAGCAGTAGCTAGAAATGTGTCCAAACACTAGTAGTAGCTAGAAATGTGTCCAAACGACACAGATACCCCCATTTTCAAATTTGCCGCATTTCAGATGCAAAAAAAACAACTAGAAGATTATTAAGATTTGTATTCAATGTGCATACAATATGCACATGAGATAAGGCTTTAAAACTTTACTGACATTATTACAAGATTTCCTCGGCCGCTTCATTCTATCAGCAATGGTTTCAAAGTTAACTCAAAAATGCCAATTTCCACATAAAGGTCCTGAACTCAATTATCTTCACTTTGTTTGGATGAAAATACCCAAGTGAACAAGTTTACATACTGATAAATACATTCCGGAGGTATCATAATTCTAGCACTAATAGTTTCAGAATTATATGTATCACAAACATAAAACTGACAATTTTTACAAATAAAGGTTCATAATTCTGTCAATATTCATTGTACATGTAGTTGGATGAAAATACACAGACACAAAAGTATTCTTGCTGATTGAGACATTGATAAGGATGCAAAAAAAACAATGAAGATTATTCAGATTTGTATTTAACCCTTTCACCGCCGCAGTTGCATAAATGCACCATGACAAATAGTGCAGTCCCATATCAGACACCGCCTTTTCAAGGCGGCGTCTGATTAGGGACTTCACTATTTGTCTCAATCTCTATTTCTATATATGTGCTTTATTCCTTTGAAATTTGCATTTATTTATCCCATTTCCTTATTTTACTGAATGATTTAACAAACTTGGATTATTGCAGACGACAATTAGAAATTTGGCGCCGAAAGGGTTAATGTAAATACAGCATGCACACGAGATAATGCTTTAAGATTTTCCTGACATTATTACAAGATTTCCTGTATGACTTTGCAAACAGAGTAGATCCAGATCAGATGATTCCTATGGGAGCCATCTGATAAGGGTCTGCTCTGTATGCTTATAGAATCATACAGTGTCTGCCATTGCCAAAAATTTCTGTGACCATGTGCTATTATAACAATTAATTAAATAAATATTCATGATGTCATTATTTCTTACATGAATATTTATGGTGTAAAGGATTAAAAGATTCAAATCACTATACCTCTCACTACTTCTATAACATCACATGTAGGGTCTATACCGCCTATATGCCGTGGATGGTTGCTTATTTCTTTTCCATACAATAAGACTGCAAAAACAAAGAAAAGGACAGTTGCATTAAACTGAATTATCTTGTCAATAATCCTACCTAAATCAGGTCCAGATAAAATGTGGAAATTAAAACATTTTCAAGAATAACTTCTTTATTTCTCCACCAAATCCTATATTGTGACCACTCTTTTGAATCGTCTCAAAGAGATGATTCTAAAGAGTGATCACAACATAGGGTTTTGGTGGAGAAATGATGATTTTAGTCAATGTGTAAGTTAAAACATTTTCAAGAATAAGTTCTTTATTTCTTCAAACTCTATGTTGTGACCATTTGTGACCAAAGAGTGGCCACAACATAGGGTTTGGTGGTGAAAGGACCATTTTAGTATTTGAGTATGCACCTTTATCTGCTGCTGGAGAAATAAAGGAGCTATTTTGGAAAATGTTTAATTTCACAGCTTATCTGTGCCTCTGCACCAGCCTGCAGAGTTATGGTTCTTTTTCCTATAGTGTAAAATTAATCCTCGGAATGCAGGAACTAAGTGCACTGTCATTTACAAACAGTGAAGACCCAGATCAGAGGGCTTGTCTAGATCGGAGGGCTCCTAGAAGAGCCCTCTGATATGGGTCTACACTGTTCATCAATCAAAGTCCTCTTGCACAAATTTTACCCTTTCATTCTGTATGGACTCTTAACAATAAACCATGATGGACTCTGAAAAATCAGTGTTGAAAGGGGTTAATGATCAAAAGACTGACCAAGAAACAATACACCTTGAAATATCACAGTCAAAGTTTATAACCCTTACTCCATAAATATGCCTTAAACGCCTTGCAAAAAGGGTAGACCCAGATCAGATGGCTCCTGTAGGAGCCGTCTAATCAGGGTCTGCACTGTTTGCTTATGAAATAATATAGATCTGATTCTACATTTTCTGCCATGGACTAAATTCCCTGTGTTCATGTGGCATTACAAAATATATTTTCATTAATATTCATGATGTCACTATTTCTTATATGAATATTCATGAAGTATAGGATTAAGAAACAGTCTGTATATACCCACCATGCTGGTTTATCAACATCCGTATACTAATTCTGTTAGTATAAAATCTATCCAAAAAATACTGTATGTTGCTTTCTGCCGGCTGGGTTCGGCCATAGGCATCTGTCATCTCCATAACACCCTGAAATAAATGTAAGATAAGTTACGGCATGAAATACAACTCATACATAGTACATCAGGCCCATATCTATCTATCCACATCATTTTGGCAAGTTTATAATTTTCATATTAACCCTTTCCCTTATATTGACGCCTTATGATGCCTCTATAAATGTCACTTTTTTTAAACCAATGCTCTTTTTATCACATTGGGTTCAAAACTGCACAATTCTAAATATTTCCTTTCTTCAAATAATGCTCCTTTTCAGTATATTCATTCAAAGAGATTGGGTCTAAAAATAGCCAATGCCGGAATGGGTTAATAGTATCTTCTTTATAATTTGTAAAAATCATTCCCAGTCAATTTCTTAATAACTTACTAGATCTAATCTAGATCTGCAGTCCGTCATACTTTCCTGACAGAACCAAACCTAATTACATTTAAATGTATGTACTAATTAATATGTGTCAGTTTGAACTAAATGTATTCATGGAAAACACAATGTAGATATTAATCAGTAGCTTTTAAAATCATTAAACGTCTATCGTACGTTAGCTCTTTACTCCACGAATATTCATGTAAGAAATAATGACATCAGGAATATTAATTAGATTAATGTTATAATGCCACAAGGACAAAGAAATGTTTGGCCATGGCAGAAACTATCGAAGCATATCTAAATTATAGCATAAGCAAACAGAGCAGACCCTGATCAGACGGCTCCTGCAGGAGTCGTCTGATCTGGGTCTCCTCTGTATGAAAAGTTGTAGAAATGCATATACATTTTGTATATGGAGTAAAGGGTTAAGACCACAAATGTAACAGTGGCAGATGCAACAATTGCCAATATATGTAATAACCCCGGCAACACATACATGTATAACAAATTATTGTCAAGATGACATGCAACAGTAATAACTCTTTTGGCATTTTTCTGAAGTATTTGACATTTGGATTGTATATTTAAGATCAACAATATAGCTTATGTTTTAACCCTTTAACCCTCCATGAATATTCATAAAAGAAATAATGACATCATGAATATTACGTAGATTAATATTTAAAATGGCATATTAACACATACATTTTTTGGCAAGGTAGAAACTGTAGAATCAGATCTATATTTTACCATAAGCAAACAGAGTAGACCCTGATCAGACAGCTCCAACAGGAGTAAAAGGCATAGAAACGCGTATTTATGGAGTACAGTGTTAAAATTGTTTTCACATCTAATAAGTGTGTTCTGTTGATATTGAATTATTTACTTATGATTAAACCTTTGCCAGTGCTGCGATGGCAGAACATCTCCATTTCTGCCATATCATACCAGTATAATTACATACTGGAGAAAAAGACGAAGTGCATTGTTATACTATAGTATATTCAAAGCATAATTCTCAAAATAACGGTCCTTCTTAGCACAACCTAACTGATATTTGCAAACAGCTTGGATCCTGATTAGATGCCGAGCCTCTCATCAGGATCAATGCTGTTTGACATTCGAAAGAGTTTCTGTGAAGGAAAGGGTTTAGTGTCCTAACTTTCAGTCAATATTAGTTTACAATGAAGAAAATATTCCAAAATAGGGAATTAATATAATACATAAATACTTAAACTGCTCTGATCTAATATTTCGACCACTAAGGGCCTTTGTCAAAGATTATCATGTCAAAATACACGTCACATTTTTGTTACATGCATTTTATGGCTGAATGCATGTAACAAAAATGTGACGTGTATTTTGACATGATAATCTTTGACAAAGGCCCTTAGTGGTCGAAATATTAGATCAGAGCAGTTTAAATATTAGTTTATACAAATGTAGAAGATTTGACACATATGCATTTATCTAATGATACCCAAAAGAGGTTATCTTTTGACCCATATTTTAACATTAAATACACTGACCCAATTATTGTTCCCAAAATATCAGGCCCTATCTCTCAAAATATTCTTCCTTCTATTTTTTTGTTAAGTCATGCAAGAAATAATGACATTATTAACCCTTCCCCTGTTCAATATTCGAGTAGGAAATAATGACATCATGAATATTTATTAGATGATTTTTTTATATAGCTTTTCAAGGGAAAGTTTGCTTTGTCAAGTTTGACAGAAACTAAAATCATATCTATATCACATCAAAAGCAAGCAAACAGAGCAGACCCAATAAGAGCCGTCTGATCTGGGTCTCCTCTGTTTGCAAATGTGTGAAAATGTGTTTATATGAGGGAAGGGGTTGATATTATTTTGTTACAATGACATAATGAATATGTTTTTTTTAGCCATGGCAAAAACTGCAGAATCAGATCTATCGTATGTTATTCCATAAGTAGACAGAGCAGACCTTGTTTAAACTGCTTCTATATAAGCCATTTGACCTGAGTCTACTCTGTTCACAAAGGCATTAAAAGGTGTATCTGTGGAGTAAAGGGGGGAGGGGGCGGGACTAACTAACAAACAATAAAACAACTACCGGGTAACACCCTATAGGTTTTTCAAACTACAGGCAGTAGCTTAATGCAGAAGTTGCATTAAGCAACCACATGATTGTGTAGAAAATGCAAGAAGCTCCTTTTAACCAGTAACCTCATAAGCTATTTTTAGATCCAACCGCTTTGAACTTATATCAACCGAAAAGGAGCATTTACTAGAGAAAAGGAAAATCTTAAAATTGTGTCATTTTTTAAAACCATTGTGATAAACAGAGCATTTGATCCTATGGAGCAAATACTCTATTTATCACAATGGTTTCAAAAAGTGACTTTTACAGGCGTCAATATGAGGGAATGGGTTAAAAAATGTAACACCTCTGTGAGTGTTTATTAGATGGTAATAAGCTTTCAGGTGTACATTATACAATATATAAGAAATACTATGCTAGTATGTTTGGAAGTTCAGCTGTATTTTGGCGAGTTAGAAAAGTTGTTAAATGCGAGCCTTGGCGAGCATTTAAATACTTTTCTGAAGAGCCAAAATACAGCTGAACTTCCAAACTACTAGCATAGTAATTCTTTTATCATGCAACTCCAAGAAAAATGGAGAAAATGAAGAAAAAGAAAGATTGCTAAAGCGGTTTCGTCCCCTGAATGAAAATACATGCAAGTACGAATTACGTGACGTCATATTGGCATGCAGTGACGTCATCGACTTTTACAACATCAACAAACTTGATTTAATCCTTTTATATGGACAAACAGTTGAGACAAAGGTGAGCAAATGTGTTAATTTGATGTTTATGCTTAATTATGCCTTTTTCGTCCTGTTTTCCTCCTATTGGCTGAACCAAACTTGCATTCCGGTGGGGTCAGTACACATGCACTATACCTCACAAAATACAGCGTCGACATGGAAAATATTATGCTAGTAGGAAGTGATTGTATTTGGTGACGTTGCATGATAAATATACTTATCTTACCTCCTACAAAATTCTTGTCATCCCATTGGTCAATAGAGGTCACGAGAAACCCCCATAGATTCCGTATGGGGGCACTAAAATCATTAAAAATCCTTATGATGGCTTTACAAGAGTTAATTCCCTTGCTTAACAGTTGGGATGCTTTTCTCTCATTTATCATAATCATTATTAGTTATGCAGTGATTAGTGTCCCTAATATGGATAATACACTGCCAGCAAATATTTATATGGGACGAGGCGAAGTATTTACACGCATGTAAACATCATAGGCCTACGTGTATGTCTTGCCGTAGGGAAGCAAGGGAATTACCTCCCTTTAATAGAATTAAATAAAATATTTTGTATTTGCCTCAAATCTCGTTTACATATTTTCTTTTTTCTTTTTTATCATTGTAACACTAATTAATGTTTATATTTCAACTCCAATTAAAGCATAAATTTTATGTATGCATATTTTAAAATTGTAGTGATAAATATAAAGTATTATTATATTTAACAGAAAAGCATATGGCTGTGAAATATTGAGATGTCCAGTAAATACGATACTTCCAACACTTTTTTAGTCCATTGGGATTCTCCACGTTGTGAATACTCATTAGAATCATCTAGAAAAGACAATTCTTATGAGTAGTCATAACATGTGTTTGATAGACGTTGATTTTAATAAATCAATATACAGTATCTTTCCTATATAAAGCTCTGACATATGATTGTGATAATATGACATTATTAGATAACTGTCAAACAATACAGAGTTTATACTTTACTGCGATATTATAACTATTAAAGTGATTTGGTAAATGAATATGATATAAGAAATGTCAACATTTCATGATTAACTGTGATATATGGAAGTACCGTACATGTATATAGGTTCTCTAGAGTCGGTGAAAGTGATTTTATTTTCTTTAAAAAAATGACAAAATTATACAGATTTTCCATTGATAGTGGACAGATGGTTTTACCCATTTGTTCTGTTGTTCATTATTAAAGTTAAGTTTAAACAAACTTCAAACCGTTGTGTTATTGATTATATAATAATTATTTATGCTTATCCTTACAGTTTTAAAATATGCATGAATATAATTTATGCTTTAATTGGAGTAAAATATAAACATTAATTAGTTTTACAAATGTTAAGAATTAAAAATAAAATATATAAACGAGATTTGAGGTAAATAAAGAATAGTTACTTTAATTCTGTTAAAGGGAGGTAATTCATAATTCAGGTAATTCAGGCCTATGATGCAAACATGCGTGTAAATACTTGAAATTAAAGGTAGTCGGTAAGATAAATTCGTTATGCAGTGCTTAGTGTCCCTAATATGGACTATACACTGCCAGTAAATATTAATATGGGACTCGGCTTCGCCTCGTCCCATATTAATATTTGCTGGCAGTGTATAGTCCATATTAGGGACACTAAGCACTGCATAACTAATATTAACAGTAACTAATTACCCTAAATATTCTGACATCCAAACTCCTTTCTTCACCAGTTTGTAAAGCTGAATAATTCACCAGTTTGGTAACTTTAAATTTAGAGTGACACAGTATCAAATAGTGCAGATCCTGTTCAAATGGCTCCTGAAGGAACCATTTGATCACCGTCTACACTATTTGTCTATAAGTCCATACAGTAATTAGGATACTTTATTACAGGTAAATAATCCTACCTGGGCCATTGTTTCCACAACATTGGCATGTCGATTTCTAATCTTGGTTAATGTTTCTGTGAACCTGTAAAAACAAATTAGAATCTTGATTTCAATAAGTAACAATCATAAAAGTTTTCACTCTAAGCTCTAATAACCCTTCACTCCATCAATACGCCTTTCTATGCCTTTGCAAACAGAGTAGACCCAGATCTGGGTTTGCTATGTTTGCTTGTGATAAAATATGGATATGATTCTACAGTTTCTGTCATGTGGCCAAAACTTCATATGTCCATGTACTATTATAATAAATATTCTAATTGATATTCATGATCTCATTTTTCTTACATGAATATTCATGGAGTGAAGGGTTAACTACATTTAGTTTGCTGTTTGCATATGTAGATAGCAAAGAGTTAACCATTTATTCCATAAATATGACTTTGCAAACAGAGTAGACACAGATCAGATGGCTCTTGAAGGAGGATCTGATCAAGATCTGTTCTGTTTGCTTGTGAAATAGTATACAGTAAAACCTCTCAATAATGACCACTAAATTACATCAAGTATTTTGTGTTAAAGGCAGGTGGATGCTTAAAGCAAGGTGAAAGTAAAACAGAACGCTCCTATAGGAGCGTTCTGTTTTACTTTCACCTTGCTTTAAGGCTTAAGCAACCACCTGCCCAAAGTACCAATTAATTAACACAATTTAGTGGTCGTTATAGAGAGGTTTTACTGTAGATCCAATTCTACATTTTCTGCCATGGCAAAAGCCCCTATGTTCATATATACAATTTTAAAAACAAGCTGAATGAATATTCATGATGTCAATAATTCTTACATGAATATTCATGGAGTAAAGGGTTAATATACATGCACTAAAAAAAGGGGGAATGATTTGTTACGAACAATTAATAAATGTAAATCAAACACACACTAAACATGTTGCTAGGTGGTGTGACTGGTGGCAGTTAAAAACAACAACAAACCAATACATGTCCAAGAGCTAGTTCCATTACACAGAGGAGAGATCAATATCTCCCTGTATTATGGAGCTCAGTTTTCTCAGAAGCTAATATCTGTTCATAATTGCTAAATTTCACAGTATTAACAATTGTCATACCATGGTTCTTTATTTGATCATCCCGTCATCTAACTACTTTGCAAACAGAGTAGATCCAGATCAGACAGCTCCTGTTGGAGTTGTCTTGTCAGAGTCTACTCTCATTGCTTCAATATTAACCCTTCTCATGCTATTCACGTCAATATACCTATCAGTAAATATGGAAGATCCAGATGAGACAGCTCCTGTAGGAGCTGTCTCATCAGGGTCTGCACTATTTACAAGTTGATTGTGCAACCAGTGCACCCCACAGCAGTGATTGCACAGCAAAATACTTGTACACAGTGATGATATATGTAATTATACAACAGGGCATGGGTAAAGAAGGAGAAATGTATTTTAAAATTCAGCAAGAGAAGGGTTAAGCCTTTACTGCATACTCCAGTGTACGTCATACATGTATAACACCTTTCTAGCCTTTACAGAGTAGATCCAAAAGCAAACAGAGCAGACCCTGATCAGACAGCCCCTACAGTAGCCATCTGATCAGGGTCCTCTCTGTTTGCTTATGGAATAGTAAATAGCTTCTCTAAGAGACCTCCGATCTGGGTCTACACTGCTTGCATGACAGTGTAGCATGTCCCAAATAAAAATCGTTAAGTTACAAAGACCAAGACTTAGTGACATCAACAAAGTCAGCCTGAAATTATTTATTCATAACCTTTACTCCATAAATACTCCCTTTTGATGCCTTTGCAAACAACATTTGTCTGATCAGTGTCTGCTCTGTTTGCTTATGATATAATATAGACTTAATTCTACAGTTTGTCATAATGACAAACTATTTTGTTCATATACTGTCATTACAAAAATTCTGCATTAATATTCATAACTCCATTATTTCTTGCCTGAATACGGGTATTCATGGAGTAAAGGGTAAACATATCAGCAGTTAGATTACATGCATGATGCAATACTGGTTCATGTATATACCCCTGTAACCATAACAAATAAACTTTAACTGCTACTTAAGATCTTACAGCAATGCATGATATTAACCCTTTCCTTGTTCTGTATTCATGCAAGAAATAATGGCAACATGAATATTTATTAGCTCAATTTTTATAATATATACTTTTCAAGGGAATCTTTTGCTTTGACAAAAACTGTTAATAGATCAAATCTATATAATGTCATAAGCAAACAGAGCAGACCCTGATCAGATGGCTCCTACCATCTGATCTGGGTCTTCTCTGTTTCCAAATGCATGAAAACATGTTTATATGAGGGAAAGGGTTAAAATATGCTATTAATCTTTAGTTGGCTGCTGGCGAAATGACTGATTACCTATTCAAACAGTTTGGATCTAGATGAGACAACAAGAAACTCGGCATCTCATCATGATCCAAGCAGTTTGACACTTGATCAATAGTTTCTCAAAAGTTTGATCGAATCGGACGCCAAGGAAACATTCAAATCAGAGACTGGACAGACGTTACATTTTCAGCACAGGAATGGTTCACGCTATACAGACCAAGTAATGCAATGTTGCTAAATTCACTTGCATAAAGGTCATTCCAATGACAGAATTATCTGCTTAACTCTACTAGTTCTCACGGTGACTTACTGGAAAACCTCGGCTGCAGCTGATGGATCAATTAAAACCCTGACTTTGTACTGTAGAATAACCTATCAGTGCTTAACCCATTACCTCATAGGCTATTTTTAGATCCATTTCCTCATAGGCTATTTTTAAATACAACCTCTTTGAATAAATCTACCGAAAAGGAGCATTAACTAGAGAAAAGGAAAAGTTTAGAATTTTGTAGTTTGAAACCATTGTGATAAATAGAGCATTTGCTCCTATAGGAGCAAATGCTCTACTTATCACAATGGTTTCACAAAGTGACTTTTACAGAGTCGTCAAAAGTCGTCAATATGAGGGAAAGGGTTAAGCTTGCTGGATGATTTGGATTGACAACCAGTGCAGATACTGATCAGAGGGCTCCTCTAGGAGCCGTCTGATCTGGGTCTACACTGTTTGCAAATGACAATGTATGCATGTCCCTAGCTGAAAGGGTAATTTCTAAGCATGCTAACTCATATTTTCTGCAATAAACTGCTGTTTGTATCATTCTAAGTTTCATGTACATGTACTTGTTTGTTTTCAAAAGAGTGTCAAAGGATACCAATCCTGATCAATTAATCAGCTGAAGGCAACTCGTTAGGGTCAGACTGCTCAAAAAAGTCAAAATGGTTGTCATTGCTTGTGCAAAATGTTTAACCCTTTCCTTCATTCTAAATGCTTTTCCACACCTTTGCAAAAAGAGTATACCCAGATCAGATGGCTCCAGTTTGGATTTTATCTGAATTAACCCTTTCCTTTATATATCTTTGCAACACTGATCATATGACTCATATCTAAACAATAGTAACCCTTCGCTTGCTATTCACGTCAATATAACTACCTGTAAATAGTGAAGACCCAGATGAGACAGCTCCTGCAGGAGCTGTCTCATCAGGGTCTGCACTATTTACAACTTGATTGTGCCACCAGTGCACTCCACAGCAGTGATTGCACAGCAAAATACTTGTACACAGTGAAGATATATGTAATTATACAACAGGGCATGGGTAAAGAAGGAGAAATGTATTTTAAAATTCAGCAAGAGAAGGATTAATATAAGAATAATAATAATGAGCTGCATAATAAAGGTGCGAACCCAAATACTAAAATCATCATTACCCCACCAAACTCTATACTGTGACCACTCTTTAGATTCATCTTGATGAGTATAGTTTGGTGAAGAAATAAAGGCATTATTCTTGAAAATGTTTAAATTTATGCATCTTATCTGGACCTCTGTTAATATATATATATTGTAATAAGTTTACGATTTTTGCCAATTATGTCATTATTTCTTATTCATGTAGATCTAACATTAAATGTAAGGAAAGGGTTAAAAACATTTCCAAAAGTCACAATTTCACCAGCAGCAAGCTTAAGAGTATATAAGACTGTTTATATGTCTGAAAGGAAACACCAATCTCCTGTACACTTGAACAGACATAAGACTGAGATGATCTCAAGTTCATTACGTGATGTGATACAATAATTATGGCTTGTACTGAAGGAGTCCAGAGTGCAAGACTACTGTATTTATCGTAAATATTCGACCATCCAATCTCCCTTCTCCACCGGAATGTAAGCTGAACAAGTCAACTGAACAACTGGCACAATTTGGAAGATTTAAAATGGATTATAGAGTAGCTGATTAGGGTAGACGCAAATCAAATGCTTCAGAATGTCTACATTACATGTATTTGCCGGGCTAAATATCTATAATAATTATGGTATCATACTTAATACAGTCTTTAACCCTTTCCTTCATATAAACATGTTTTCATGCCTTTGCAAACAGTGTAGAACCAGATCAGATGGCTCCTACAGGATCTGCTCTATTTGCTAATGGAATTTTGAAGATCTATTCTTTACTTTCTAAAATGGTTACAATGTTCCACCTTCCATATTTCATTATAACTATTTTGTCCATGAATATTCAGTAGGTATTGAAATTTGAAAGAAACATAGAACAGTGAAAGGGTTAATCCTTTACTCCAAGAATATTCATGTAAAAAGTAATGTATGTATAATTATCAACTAGCTTGATATTCAATTTCAAATGTCATATATGGACCAGAAAAGTGTTGACCCCATAAAGAACAATAGAATACACAAACAGAATACACTCTTGTAGGGGCCGTCTGATCTGAGACTATTCTATTTGCAAAAGTATTTAAAGGTGTATCTATGGAGTAAAGGGTTAAACCTTTCCTTCATATAAATGCTGCTACACAAATTTGCAAATAGAGTAGACCCAGATCAGACGGCTCCTGTAGGAACCGTCTGATCAGGGTCTGCTCTGTTTGCTAATGGAATTTGATAGATCTGTTTCTTTAGATCTTTCTAAAATGGCTACAATGTTTTATATTTTACTGTAACTACTTTATCCATGAACATTCAGTAGGTATTGAAACTTGGAATAAATATAGAACAGGGAAAGGGTTAAAGATTATTCACAAGCCTACTTCACTTTTCAATGTAGATTTCTTTCCTTCTCTTCAATAAACATAAACCAGAATGACAAGTATTTGGTTCTTGATGAGCCACTGCATTTCTAGACATCTAATCTGGATGCAAACCATTTGTTAAACTTATCACAGAAAGCTCTAAATATGATTAGCCCATTACCTCATAGGCTATTTTTAGATAAAACCTCTTTGAATAGATCTACTGAAAAGGAGCATTAACTAGAGAAAAGGATTTTTATTTTGAATTTTGTAGTTTGAAACCATTGTGACAAATAGAGTATTTGCTACTATAGGAGCAAATGCTCTATTTATCACAATGGTTTCACAAAGTGACTTTTACAGAGTCGTCAAAAGTCATCAACATGAAGGAATGGGTTAAGATCAATTTTACTACAGTAAAATCTTGCTAATACGACCACTCAAAAAAAAGTATAATTCTGGATTATTAAAAGATGTGGTAGCTTGATTTTAGCTGAGGATTTTGATGGACAAACAGTGCAGAACCTGATCAGAGGTCTCCTCTAGAGCACTCTGATCTGGGTCTACACTGTTTGCAAATGACAGTACTCTTGTTTCCCACAGTCAAAGGGTCAAATTTCCTAATTCAACAATGGCCAGTTTACCTGCATAGGATGTCCGGGTTGTCTAATTCACCATCCTCAAATCTCAACATCTCTGTGAAACTCTGGGTGTACCTGAAAACACAAAACAAGCCCCACTTACAAACAGTATTGAGTGAGAGAAAGTGTGTGAGAAAGCAGGAGTCTACACGAGACCATAAAACAAATCCACTTAACACTTTCCTCCATTAATACGCCTTTCTACGCCTCTATTACAGTCACTTCTTGAAACCATTGTGATAAATAGATCATTTGCTCCATAGGAACAAATGCTCTATTTATCACAATGGTTTCAATACATGTACTACACAATTCTAAACATTTTCCTTTTCTCTAGTAAATGCTCCTTTTTGGTAGCTTTATTCAAAGAGGTTGGGTCTAAAAATAGCCTATCAGGGATTCGGCTACAAACAGTAGTAAGAGAGAGAAAGTATGAGGAAGTGAGTGAGCAAGCATGAGTCTAATTGAGACCATCAAACAAGAGATGTTTGTAAAACATGTATACCACCCAGACCCCCTGACCTTTGATATAGTGACCTCAACTACAGAGGTCATCTAGCGGTCATGACTAATCACCACAGCAACTTTGAAGATCCTAAGCCAAACCACTGATCATTTATTGATCTGAAAACATTTCACAAGTAAGGTCCCGAACCAAACCATTGAGCAGTTATTAATTGGAAACCATTTCACCAGTTAAGGTCAAAGTGACCTTGACCTTTGACCTAGTGACCTCAAAATCAATAGGGGTCATCTAACTGTCATGACCAACCACCACAACAAGTTTGAAGATCTTAAGCCAAACCCTTGAGCAATTATTGAATGGAAACCATTTCACTAGTTAAGGTCATGGTGACCTTGACCTTTGACCTAGTGACCTCAAAAACAATAGGGGTCATCTAGTTCTCATGACCAACGACCACAGCAAATTTGAAGATCCTAAGCCAAACCCTTGAGCATTTATTGATCGTAAACCATTTCACCAGTTAAGGTCATGGTGACCTTGACCTTTGACCTAGTGACCTCAAAAACAATAGGGGTCATCCAGTGGTCATGGCCAACCATCACAGCAAGTTTGAAGATCCTAAGCCAAACCCTTGAGCAGTTATTGATCACAAACCATTTCACCAGTTAAGGTCATGGTGACCTTGACATTTGACCTAGTGACCTCAAAACCAATAGGGGTCATCCAGTTGTCATGACAAACTACCGCAGCAAGTTTGAAGATTCTAAGCCAAACCCTTGAGCAGTTATTGATCGGAAACCATTTTATCAGTAAAGGTCATGGTGACCTTGACCTTTGACCTAGTGACCTTAAAAACTAAAGCAGTCATCCAGTGGTCATGGCCAACCATCACAGCAAGTTTGAAGATCCTAAAAAACAACAGGGCTCATCTAGTTGTCATGACCATCAACCTAAGCAAATTTGAAGATCCTAAGCCAAACCCTTGAGCAGTTATTGATCAGAAACCATTTTATCAGTTAAGGTCATGGTGACCTTGACCTTTGACCTCAAAAACAATAGGGGTCATCCAGTGGTCATGGCAAACTACCACAGCAAGTTTAAAGATTCTAAGCTAAACCCTTGAGCAGTTATTGATCAGAAACCATTTAACCAGTTAAGGTCATGGTGACCTTGACCTTTGATCTAGTGACCTCAAAAACAATAGGGGGAGTGGTCATGGCCAACTACCACAGCAAGTTTGAAGATTCTAAGCTAAACCCTTGAGCAGTTATTGATCAGAAACCATTTAACCAGTTAAGGTCATGGTGACCTTGACCATTGACCTAGTGACCTCAAAAACAATAGGGATCATCTAGTGGTCATGACCAACCACCACAGCATGTTTGAAGATCCCAAGCCAAACTCTTGAGCAGTTATTGATCGGAAACTATTTCAACATTTTAGGTCATGGTGACCTTGACCTTTGACCTAGTGACCTCAAAAACAATAGGGGTCATCTACTTATCATGACCAACCACCACAGCAAGTTTGAAGTTACTATGCCTAGTCGTTTATTAGTTATCATTCGGAAACCATCGATCTACCGACCGACATGTGCATTTTGCAATATACCCCCATTTTTTCAAAAGGGGGGTATAACAAATCCACTTAAAAACAGTATAAAGGAGACAGAGAAAGTGTGAGGAAGTAAGTGGTACAACTAAAACTCCTTATAATAACCATTAGATAAAGAAATATTTTTTTCAACATACAGGTGGTAGCTTAATGCAGATTAAAAGCAATGCAGAAAGCTTCTCTAAGAGCTGTCTACATTGTTTTCATTAAGCAACTACCAGTGTACAAAATACAAGTAGCTCATTTCAAAAGTTGTAACGCCCCAGGGAGTGTTTGTTAGAGATAATACGGTATTTGGACAGACAAATTCAGGAAAATAGTGCAGACCCAGACAGGAGCTGTTTGATCAGGGTTCGCACTATGGATACTATATCAGTCTAGTTTTACCCTTTCCTCCATAAATACAGAGGCGTAAAAAGTGCCTTTCTACCCCTCTGTTATAGTCACTTCTTGAAACCATTGTGATAAATAGAGCATTTGCTCCATAGGAGCAAATGCTCTATTTATCACAATGGTTTCAATACTACACAATTCTAACATTTTCCTTTTCTCTAGTAAATGCTCCTTATTTAATGAGGTTGGATCTAAAAATAGCATATGAGGGAATAGGTAAAAGTTTCATAATTGGTCCCATACTGACTTTATTCGATTGTACAAACTTTTGTACAGAAGGGCATAACAATCAAGACTGATTTATAGGTACAAAACAATAAATCTCTTTAATCTTTAATGTTTACTTGCAATATATTTTCCGCCAGAAGCATTTTTGTCTGTTTTACTTCTTTAACCCTTTCCCTCATATAATCACCATTTCAAGTAAACCGGGTAGACCCAGATCAGATGGCTCCTATAGCAGCCGTCTGATCAGGGTCTGCTCTGTTTGCTTTTGAAATGATTCACAATGATATGAATACATCTGATTGCACAGATTTTTGTCAAAGCAAAACATTTCCTTGAAAAGTTTACATTGTAAAAATTCAACAAATAAATATTCATGATGTCAATATTTCTGACATGGATATTGAACATGGAACGGTTTAACCCTGGTTCCCTGTTCTATGTTTATTACAAATTTCAATACCTACTGACTATTCATGGACAAAACAGTTATAATGAAATATGGAAGGTGGAACAATGTAGCCATTTTAGAGACTAAAGAAACAGATCTATTAAATTCCATTAGCAAACAGAGCAGACCCTGATCAGACGGCTCCTCTAGGAGCCCTCTGATCTGGGTGTACTCTGTTTGCAAATGCGTGAAAATTCGTTTGTATATAAGGTTTGTATATAAGGGAAAGGGTTAAGTAGATTTACCCTCTATTTCTTTCCAAAAACACAAAAACCACAAATCACTTGCAGTGCTATAGATAAGGTGCATAACCAAATATTAACCCTTTCCTCCTTTCTAAGCCTCTGTAATACATGTAGTCACTTCTTGAAACCATTGTGATAAATAGAGTATTTGTTCTTATAGGAGCAAATGCTCTATATATCACAATGGTTTCAATACCATACAATTCTAAAATTTTACTTTTCTCTAGTAAATGATCCTTTTGGGTAGATTCATTCAAAGAGGTTAGGTCTAAAAATAGCCTATGGAGGAAAGGGTTAAAATCATTTCTCTACCATATACTATATTGATACCACTCTTGAGACTCATCTTCAAGAGACAATTCTAAAACATGGTAAAAGGAGCTATTCTTGAAAACGTTTTAATTTATGCACCTTATCTGGGCCTCTGTAATAAATTAAGACAGACAGTGAACACCCAATGAATATGTGACTCATCTAAATCAAATCTAACTGCAAGTCATCAACCGGTAATTGTGTAATTCATTGTGCTGCGTTTAACCCTTTACTCCATAAATATGTATCTTGATGCCTCTGCAAACTGATTCTACAGTTTCTGCTACAGTGCTCCCTCTCTACAAAGATTGTATGTGTTGTTCAAAGGGAGTTGTTAAATGGAGGGAAAATCAAACATAATTAGCTTGTTTGCAGATCCCCAGATAAGGTGTATTTCGAGAACTGAAACCGTTATGCCTCAATCAAACCCTATGTTGTGACCACTCTTTAGAATCGTCACAAAGTGACGATTCTAAAGAGTGGTCACAACATACGGTTTGATGGAGGCATACAGAAAATACGATGGAAAAAAGTTGTTCCTGGGACCTTGTTGTTTCGGAAACAGGGACATGTGTTGTTGTAAGGAGGGAATCATTATTGAGAGGGCCGTTGTAGGGAGGGAGCACTGTATAACCAAAATGTCCTGTGTTTACATGCCGTTACAAAAAAATCATCTGATATCAGGGCCTGATCTGTTTGCTTATGGATCTAATTCTACAGTTTCTGCCAGCCCATGTGTCCATATACAATTATATATGAATCAGGTAAAGGGTTAAAGACTCCATTGTATATTCTGTCAATGTAAATACAGAGCTACAGATAACGGTGCGTACCGAAATGCTAAAATCGTCATTTCTCCACCAAACCCTATATTGTGACCACTCTTTAGAATCGTCTCTTCGAGACGATTCTAAAGAGTGGTCACAGTATAGGGTTTGGTGGAGAAATAAAAGAGCTATTGCTGAAAATGTTCAAATTTACGCATCTTATCTGGAGCTCTGTAAATAAATCAAACTTTACATTTTGAATTGGCTTTGTGGATATACTGCACAGATAAGAGATCTCGTACTGATGTTTGATTGCATGTTTCATTGCATGTTTGAATAAATTTGATTGCATGTTTACTCATTGCACACAATCAAAGGCTGCCGATAATCTGATTCAATATATCCTTTAACATATGAAATAACAGCATCATGAATTTTGATTAGACAAATTCACAATAACAGACAGCTCCTACAGGATTTGGGTATGGTAATTTGGGAGGATAGGAGATTGGGTGTCTGGTTACTTTGGGTATCCAAATGCTTTGGGTAATAGAGGAGGACAGGACATTGGGCATTCAAATACTCAGGGTCAGGCTTATTTTGGTAATGTAGAAACTATAAACTAAAACCATCGAAGTACTCAATAACAGATTTACTGTGTTTGTTTTGTTGTTGTTTTTCAGAGTAATATATCAAGACGATTCTAAAGAGTGATCACTACAAAGGGTTTGTGGGGAAATGAAGATTTGACTACATTATTTGAGTGCACACCTTTATCTGTTGCTCTGTTGAAGTCATAACAGAGTGTTTGGTGAAGAAATAAAAGAGCTATTCTAGGAAACCTTTTAACCCTTTCCACCATAAATAGACAAATACACCTTTCTACACCTTTGCAAATAGAGTAGACCCAGATCAGATGGCTCCTGTAGGAGCCATCTGATCAGGGTCTGCTCTGTTTGCTTATGGAATAGAATAGATCTGATTCTATAGTTCCTACTTTCGCAAAAAAATCATGTGTTAATATGCAATTCTAAATATTCATGAAGTAAAGGGTTAATTTACCCATCTTATCTGGAGGGCTTGGTGCATAACTATTCTAACTCCTTCACTTTGTGAAGGAGTTAGAATAGTTTTGCACCGAGCCCTCGAATTATTCTGGACCTCTACTTTATCAAATTTTCTTTCAAGAAAACATGCAACAGGTTTACAAAGGAATGCTTGACCTATACGAACTGATAACAGTTCACTGTCAGCATTTAGGCTATAGCTGGCTGGCCCAGTTGCATTTATAGTTAAAGGGTCAGTATATGTGACCTTATTGAGATAACTTTTCTTACCGATCCATATTTAAAGCAAAATTGTAAGCCGTTATAACAAGTCTTCCATACACCTCTGTTTAACCCATTACTTGATAAATATTCATGTGAGACCACCCATCAAGAATACATTATATTTGATCAACTGAATTTCTTGATAAAAGCATAGAGAACTAGAAAATTGTGTCCATAAGATATGAAAGCACGTCTGAGGATACAGTCTCTAAATCAACCACTTTTCACTATATGTTATATTGTGAAGAAAATTTCAAAGTCCCATAACTCTGATAAAATGGTAAGCGCAAAAATTCCGTCTAGATCTTGTTCATCTTTGAAAGTTTAAACTAAATCCTCCCATTGGGGTAGGAGGAGTTGGGAGTTGAGATTTGTGCAAACAGACAAGAGCAATGGCCAGGCCATATGCCTCCCATGAGCTGTCTGATCAGGGTCTGCTGTTTGCTTATGAAATTACAATAGATCTGACTCTACAGTTTCTACCAATACCAAACATTCCTGTATATATATGCCATTATAACATTTCAGCTAATGATTCATGATGTAATTATTTCTTACATGAATACATGTATTCATGAGATAGAGGATTACATAACATGAATATTTATGGGGTAAAGGGTTAAGCCACAGGGCAACTACCTACCAACTTCTGACCATGGCCACAGACGGCATGTGTAAGAGATTCTCTGGCAACATCTCAATCTCCTTCATGATATTTGCTAGTCGTACTGGCAGCTCCTTCCGTAAAAACTTGAACGAGGATGCCTCCGAACCGGTCACTGACCCTGAAATTAGAAGTAAATATTCATGCTAAAATAGTTAACAGATAGTGAACTAAACTGGCCACTGGGTAACCTCCCATTTTAGCACCTCCATAGATACTTTAGCCTATTCCCCTCATATAAATGCCTTTTCACACATTTGCAAACAGAGTAGACCCAGATCAGATGGCTCCTATAGGAGCCATCTAATCAGGATCTGCTCTGTTTGCTTTTGACTCGATATAGATTTGATTCTACAGTTTTTGCAAAAGCAAAAAATTCCCTCAAAAAATTATGTGTATCATTATAAAAATTCAGCTTATAAATTTTCATTGTGCCATTTCTTACAATATATTGAACAGGGAAAGGGTTAAGAAACTTTTCACAACTAATGAGCAATTCAGATGAATTAAGATTAGATTGCTTGCTTATGGATTAACAAAGATTTAATCTTTTTAATTTCAGTCACAGCAAAACATTTCCTTGTTTACATGTAATTATAAACTTTCAGTCCATGAATAATCATATATATAATTAAAGACTTTCTGATATAAATATTCATGGAGGAAAGGGTAAATACACTAATGATAAACCCAATCTTACATGTATAACCTAAAACAATGTTTCTGAATAACATTCCCAATTTTTAAGCAATTCACATAAAGTGGACACAATTCTAAAATCTAAATTAAACTTATTGAATCTGGTCATGTTACATTAACTCTTCATGCTAGCGGCATATGTCAAACAGTTTGAATCCAGATGATACGCTGCATTATGGGTTGTCTCATCAATCAGGATCCAAATTGTTCGACACTCTGACCATATTTTTGCACCCTGACAATACTTTTATTTTAAGAATTGAAGCAGACAGCAATGCAATGCAGACAAAACAAGAGCCGCGTGCGGCACCAACGCTTGTCTGAGTTGGTGCCTGTCCAGCTAAATCAAAATTTTGAAAATAATAAAGGGCCATAACTCAAGAATTTTGAAATCAGGAGTTATGGTTCTTATGTAGGGGCCTTCCCCTCAATGAGATCTACTAACCTACTAGGTCTACTAATCTATGAAGTTTCATGTTACATTACCACTTTTCAAGTTATAAGCTACATTAAAGTTTTTGCACGACAACGTCACAATAACGACAACCCCTATGACCCAGTGATCACAATAGCTCGAATTTTCTTCGAAACAGACAAGCTTAAAATTCTTAACATTTAAAGAGTTAATCAAAAGCCAAACAAAAGCTGTTGAACGTAGAATATTTGAGAAGAAGCAAAACAAAAAGGAGAAATGGAAAAAATATTCAACAGACAGCAACTTATGCAGTTACATGTACAACTTCATTTATCTGAATTGTGAAGCAAACTGCCTATGCACCATAGCATACTAAAACAAAATAGGTTAGTGTAACTCATTTCAGATATGCAACAAACAAGCTAATTCGGTCGGCTTCCTGCCTGTCATCAGATCAAAGTCTCAAAAACAAGTACAGTTAAACCGGTTAACTTGAATTTTTAGTATGGAAGCACTGAGACCTTTTAAGGCAGGTGGCTGCTTGATGCAGGATAAAAGTCATGCAGAAAGCTCCCTTGGAGCTTTCTGCATGACTTTTATCCTGCATTAAGCTGCCACCAGTTTTAAAGACCAGTATTAATAATACTTCTTTGAGAGTTCGAATTAACTGTCTGTGAATAAGGCCATTTGGCATAAGCACCGGTATATCATGCAATGCTGGATAACGGGTATACATACAAACATGTAGGCCAAAATGTACCCTTTTTACTTCTTACAAATGCCAATTTACACGCCATTGCAAACAAAGTAAACCCAGATCAGATGGCTCCTGTAGAAGCCTCCCAATCAGGATCTGCCCTGTTTGCCTATGAAATAATATAGATATAATTCTACAGTTTCTTCCACGGTAAAATATGTCCTCGGTCATTATACTGCCATTATAAACATTTTGTATATTAACCCATTCCCGCATATAGACGCCTTTTGACGCTTTTGTAAAAGTCACTTTGTGAAACCATTGTGATAAATAGAGCATTTGCTCCATAGGAGCAAATGCTCTATTTATCACAATGGTTTCAACACTTTAAAACAAGTCTAAAAATTTCCTTTTCAGTAGTTAATGCTCATTTTCGGTAGATTTGTTAAAAAAATAGCCTATGCGGGAATGGGTTAATATTCATGATGTCTGTATTTCTTATTAAACATTCATGAGGCAAAGGGTTAAAATTCCTGTCTTGTAATGCTACAGATGTTATCAATTACCGTCCTTTGTTTACATGTCCCATTTTCTGGACTAATGCATGGTATGTCAAAAAGGTTTAGTGTATTATATGAAATTGTTTGTCTGTTATTTCATCACTTTAACAGTATTTCAGTCATACGGTGACGCCAAGCTACAGGTGGAATTTTCCATGAACAGAACAAAGTGCATCGTTTTGTGCACAGACAAACACACACAATAAGTATAAGGACATCCAATCTCCCATCTCCATGAGTTTGTAAAGCTGAATATTCAAGATAATGATATCATTATTTCTTACAAGAATATTGAACAGGGAAAGGGTTAATCCTTCACTCCATAAATATGCTTTTCTATGTCTTCGCAAACACAGTAGACCCAGATCAGATGGCTCCAGTAGGAGCCATCTGATCAGGATCTGCTCTGTTTGCCTACAATATAATATAGATATGATTTTAGTTTCTGTCATAGCCAAAAATCCCTGTATCCATGTACTATTGTAACAAGTAATGTAATAAATATTCATGATTTCATTATTTCTTCAATGAATATTCATGGAGTAAAGGGTTAAAGAATGGAAAGACCATTCCACTTTGAAAATTCAGCACTCAAAGGGTTAACCATTTCCTTCATATAAGCGTGTTTTCACGCATTGATTTTGCAAACAGAGTAAACCCAGATCAGGCGGCTCCTAACGGAGCCATCTGATCAGGGTCTGCTCTGTTTGCCAACAGAATTTGATAGATGGCTACAATGTTCCACCTTCCATTATAACTATTTTGTCCATGAATATTTAGTAGGTATTGAAATTTGAAATAAACATAGAACGGGGAAAGGGTTAATCTCAATATCATTTTACCATTTATAAAGATTTGTTTGTACTTGTCCAATCCTGGCTGCTATCACATTATGGAGACAATTATCTCAAATTGCCAAACTACTTCTTACCCTTTTTCAAACTCTTTGTAACATTATACCGTTCATATTTTGTTTCCTTTTGAGACCAAGGTCCATCACATGTATAAAGCTGACTGACTTATACCGATAATTCTTACCAACGAATTGTAGTCTGTAATTGTCTCTTCCTGACACTTTCACTTTTTGGAAAAGATTGAGTGACTTATTAATCCATTACCTCATAGGCTATTTTTAGATACAACCTCTTTGATTAAATCTACCAAAAAGGAACATTTACTAGAGAAAAGGAAAATTTTAGAATTTTGTAATTTGAAACCATTGTTATAAATAGAGCATTTGCTCCTATAGGAGTCGTCAAAAGTCGTCAATATAAGGGAATGGGTTAACTTGTTGCATATTGGAGGCAATTTTGTGATAACTTCCATAGTCAGACAGTTTGGATACAATTGAGATACCTAGTAACACAGCTTCTCATCAGGATTGAAACTATTTGAGAAATTGAAGAGAAAGAAACTGAAAACTGTACCAGATGACAGACGAAAATTATTATGTACAATAACTTGCACGTCCATTCCTCAATAAATAAGCCTTTCTACGCCTCTGCAATAGCCACTTCTTGAAACCATTGTGATAAATAGTATTGTTCTATTTATCACAATAGTTTCAATACTACACAATTCTAACATTTGCCTTTGCTCTAGTTAATGCTCCTTTTCGGTAGATTTATTCAAAGCATTTGGGTCTAAAAATAGCCTATGAGAGAATGGGTTAAGCAGACGACAATCTCTGCAGACAACACCCACCTAGCTGGCAAGAAATACTCATTCTAGTTATTTTTGTTTCATGATAACATTACACAAAAACCCCCGGTAACATCTGTAAGGTTGAATAGCCTACCTACTTGACTGATATACCCTGATTACTCAAAGTATTCGGACACCAAATATCCACTCTCTGTGGGTTTATATATCTGAATTAAGTCAATTTAGCACAATTGCGACAACTTTAAGACTGACAGACATAGTAGCAAATAGTGTAGACCCTGATCAAACTGCTCCTTTAGGAGCAGTTTGATCTGGGTCTGCACTATTTGCCTCAAGGTTTGTCTGTCCGAATACTTTGGATAATTATGGTAGTAAGTATTTTTCTTTGTCAAATTCGGTTATCATTTTGGCCTCTCATCTCCCCTGTCTGGCCTTGTCTGGTATGATCAGGGTTGGCACTATTTGCCTGCATTTGTCTGTCCGAATACTTATCGTAATTGTATTAGTCACCTCTTAGTTTTGTCAAATTCGGTTATCATTTCGACCCGTCATCTTACAAACAAAAACACCTGGAATCCTTCGGTAACTGTTACAGTACTATGCAATTTGGAAACATGAATATTCATGTAAGAAATAAAGATGTGATGATTATTAATCAGATTAATTTGTCATAATAGCACATGAACACAGAACGTGTTGGCCATGGCAGAAACTGTAGAATCATATTTATTTTATATCATAAGCAAACAGAGCAGACCATGATCAGATGGCTTCTGCAGGATCCCTCTGATCTGGGTCTACTCTGTTTGCAAAGGCATAAAAGAGCGTATTTATGAAGTAAACGGTTATTCTCATACAAACGCCTTTTGACCTCTCGGCAAACAGAGTAGACCCAGATCAGAAGAATCCTATAGGAGCCGTCTGATCAAGGTCTGCTCATTTTCCTTCTTACTAATTATATAGATCTGATAATAAATCCATCTATAGAGTGGAAAGAGTTAATTAAAATCAGATACTGCCCACTGTGTGTACCTTATAAATGTATGTATTTCACAGACGGAAAGTAGAAGATTTTAAGAGGAAAACGTGACTGTGATCTCTGCCAGAAACAATTAATCAAGAAACTAGTGTATTGATTTACTTTTTATAAACCAAAGCCAAGGTTAATTAACCCTTTACTCCATAGAGAAAACTTTTGGCACATACGCAAACAGATTAGACACAGATCAGATAGTTAAGGGAGTAGGGTCTGCACTGTTTGCTTATGAAAAACAGATCTATTTCGACAGTTTCTACGGTAAAAATTCCCTAAAGTCATTATAAACATTCAGTTAACCCATTTCCGGCATTCCCTCTTTGAATAAATCTGCCGAAAAGGAAAGTTTTAGAATTGTGTAGTTTTGAAACCAGTGTGATAAATACAGCATTTGCTCCAATGGTTTTTGGAAGTGACTTTTACAAAGGCATACAGGTGATGGAATATATGCCTGCTCAGCTGCCTTGATCGCAAATCAAACCCGGTTGTGCCACGGACAGACAGACAGACTCCTACTGACAACGCACCGACTCCTACATACCCCTTCTCAACTTCGTTTGCGGGGGTATAATGACATGACCATGGTTTATACATAGCATATGCTTGATAATAGTGAGTTTGACAGACATATATATAACAAATGCCAAAAGAGGGGGCACAGAATATCAGAATTAGTGCCAAACCTTTTACCTGATGAATATTCATGTAGGAAATAATGAGATAATGAATATTTATTAGCTCAATTTTTATAATGACATATGAACTGTTCAACACAGGATTTTTGCCAAGGCAGAGTCTGCAAGATCAGATCTATATAAATTACATAAGTAAAGAGAGCAGACTCTTATCAAACGGCTCCTTTATAAGCCCTTTGATCTGGTTCTGACGTCAAAAAGCCTGTCTATCAAGTAAAGGTGTAGCCCTTCTCTCAAATGCCTTATTACGCATTTGCAAACAGAGTTGACAAAGATCAGATTCTTACATAAAAATTAAATAGATTTAAAACATGAATTCTTCATTTTTCAGCTGATATTTGTAAAGGCAGAGCAACAGGTGCTTACTCAAATACAACCCCTATGTTGTGACCACTCTTTAGTACCATCTCTTCGAGACGATTCTAAAGAGTGGTCACAACATAGGGTTTCAACTTAAAGAAATAAAGAAGTTATTCTTGAAAATGTTTTAATTAAAGCATCTTATCTGGACCTCTGTAAAGATGTATACATGTACATGTAAAGTGTGAATACAATAACCCTTTAACTCATTAATAACTATATATACAAGAAGTCATGACTTCATGAATATTCATTAACCCATTCCCACTTAGGCTATTTTTAGACCTAACCTCTTTGATTAAATCTACTAAAAAGGAGCATTAACTAGAGAAAAGGATATTTTCAGAATTGTGTAGTTTTGAAACCATTGTGATAAATAGAGCATTTGCTCCTGTGGAGCAAATGCTCTATTTATCACAATGGTTTCATAAAGTGACTTTTACAGAAGCATCAAAAGACATCAATATGCGGGAATGAGTCAACAAACTTTCTACGTCAACCTGATCAAAAAGCTTACATGGGAAGGAATCTATGGAACAGTCTCAAATATGTGACCGACTAAGCCCTCGAAGAACTTTACACAAATCAGGATAATAAGCCAACAGTTCTGCCAAGCTGCTAAATATACTGCCAAGAAGATTAACCTTTACAATGGGACACTAATGTCCTTTGCAAACAGTGTAGACCCAGATGAGAGGGCTCCTACAGGAGCCCTCTCATCAGGGTCTGCACTGTTTGTCATGTTACACTTTTCTTTAGAAAAATCCCTAAATATTAACCATAAGCTTGACCCGTTTGAATTTTGAAATAGTCCATTTGAAAATTCAGTGTTGTATGGGTTAACCCATTCAATGCTGAATAACCAGTCAGTATTTAACGGAAGAGTCTACACAGTATGACAGGCTTGAACTTGCTGAAGGATTTTGATGACAACCTGCAGACCCTGTTGAGATGGCTCCTCTAGGAGCCCTCTAATCTTGCTCTACACTGTTTGCAAATGCCAGTGCATATGTGTTCCCCATTGAAAGCAAGAAATGAGTAGATAGTCATTTTGCAAAGAGTACATCCAGATCACACGGAGTTATGATCTGGGTATATTCTGTTTGAAAAGGTGTAAATAGACGTTCCTATGAGGGAAAGAGTTAACAAGAAGTTGAAATGGTATTTAATTATAGGAGGGAAAGGTCTGGGATAAATTACACTTAAATAATAAATTGCAGATTGATCTTCTTGGTTTAATCAATGCTTTAAAGTATATGATTTTATAGTTCTACACTGATAGTCCATTTGGCATTCAAAGGATTTAGTCTTATTCATTGCATGGAAGCAAACAAATTTCACATCAAAAATTATAACAAACTGTAGGAGTCATCAGACCTGGGTCTACTCTACTTTGTGTCTTGGATTACAAAAGACAAACACCGTCAAACAGTTTGGATCCTGATGAGATGCTAAATTAGATGCTATTTGATACCCTGTCAGAAGTTTCCCAAGAGCTAAGACAAATGAAAAGCAAATACAAATTGCATCAAACTGGTTTGAGCAGAACTATCATTGTAAAGGACACATATTTAAAGTGCACAGAGTTCTCTGATCTCATTAATGGACCGGAGATGCTCAATTGTGGACACACAGTGGCAGATAATGACAGTGTTACAATTGATTTCAACATTTCATGTTTTCTTTAAACCAGGAATAAAACGCACAGGTACAAATAAAACAATACAATTAAATATTGTACTGGTTTATGAAAATGTGTTTGAAATGAACTACATGTATGTGGTTTTACGAACCACTGTTTGTTACTGTTTTGATTAATCTGGGACACCATATTCAGATTACTACCTCACCTGTGTCTAGACACCCTATTAATGATCTCCACAAACACGCCTCAATGTTGCACTCTTAATAAGATTACAAACTGCAAAAAAATAAATCGGTCAGTCTGAACATATTAACCCTTTACATGATAGTGATGTCCTTTGAGTCTTTGCAAACAGAGTAGACTCAGATCAGATGGCTCCTGTAGGAACCGTCTGATCAAGGTCTGCTCTGTATGCTTGTAGAAGTGATCTGACACTACAATTTCTGGCACAGCCAAAAAATCCTATGTTCATAATTATGCCATTATAAAAATTCAGCTAAACTATTTATGATGACATTATTTCTTACATGAATATTGTTAAATTAACCTTTCCAAGTTCTATGTTTATTCCAAATTTGAATACTTACTGAATATTCATGGACAAAATAGTTACAATGAAATATGGAAGGTGGAACACTGTAGCCATTTTAGAAAGTAAAGAAACAGATCTATCTAATTCCATTAGCAAACAGAGCAGACCTTGATCAGATAGCTCCTATAGGAACCGTCTGATCTAGGTATACTCTCTTTGCAGATGAATGAAAAGGCGTTTATATGAAGGAAAGGGTTAAGTATATAGTTACCTATACCTATAGTTGCCGAGATATTATTACCACAAATATTTTCACAAAGTTTGAAACTGCTCAATTTAGAAAGCAGATGTTTTGGACGCCGTCACCTATTCCCCATCTACGGGGTTTCACATCTTTTGACGGGCATTAAAAAGGTCAAGCTTAAATTGGTGTGATATTTGAATTTTAGTTTGTTTGTTTGTGTTGATTAACGTCTGTTTCTGCTCACTATGGCCAAGAGTCAAAATTTCCCACTGTATATAATGAACTAATAAAACAGTTGACTAAACAAGAGTTGCGTGCAGCGCCAATGCTTGTCTGATTTGGTGCTTGATAGGGGCATTTTCCTCAATGAGATCTACCCACCCTATGAAGTTTCATGTTGATACCTCTTATACTTTTCGAGTAATGAGCTAAATTAAGTTTTTGCACGCCAATGAGTACAACTAACAACTAAGACCCAGTGATCACGATAGCTCAACTTTTTTTTCCAAACAGACGAGCTAAAAATAACAGGTTTCTATATATACATGTAGTTCATAAAGTGTATCAATACTTTGGAAAGTTATTAGCATAATATGTATAAATAACCGGATATCACTTCAGTACACAGAAAATGGATAATGTATGCCCTCTTGAGAAGGCAAAATATAACCTTCATCTACATTTATCACCTAACCGATTTCTTCCAGTTTCAGCCAGTATACACCTATGTGAAAAGATACACACAGACATGGTAAACAGTTCACTGTAAACACCCTTCAAATGCTAAATGTTCACAGTAGACTAGCCCTTCACATGTTTTTCAGGTAGAATCCAATTAATATCAAAGGATAAAATTTACTTAGGGATTTTGATTGACAAACACCCTGATCAGAGATCATCTAGAGGAGCCTCCTGGTCTGTGTTCTTGTGTCTACATTGTAAATGTCAGGTAATTTGTTCATTGCATTAACAGGGTTAAGCCTATAATTAGAACATCCTACACTCTTCATAACAAAAACATCCAGGGTCATAAATTAGAATGAAAGCTCCAAGTTCCGTAAACATACATCATTGTATTACATGTACAAAATTAATGCACTTGTAATTTCATCCATTCAAATTCAAGCTTAACCAGATAAATCTGGTTTACAATTTACTACTATGAGGATTATCAAACTTTGAGCAGGTCATAAAAATACAAACGACCCCTGCCCAGTATGCTATTTTTAGCTAATAAACTGTCATTAGTGACTGCGCCAAAATAGGTCAAACAAAAGTTTAATGACCAATTCATTGAATATGGTGGAAAAGTTGAGAGAATAGTCATTATCATGGAAAAGTTGAGAGAATTTTCAATAGAAATTATGGAAAAGTTGCAAATAAAATTACAAGTATGTCATTTTTTGCAAGCGTAAGTTACAGTAATCTCTTAAGACAAAATAATTAGCAATAAAAGTACAAGTAATAGCATTCAAAAATAAAGCTGAATACATGTATTCCCATATTGTTCCTTACTAATCATTAAATGATCATTAAACTAGATGCGTAAATTTAAACATTTTCAACAATAGCTCAGGCCTTTATTTCTCCACCAAACCCTATACTGTGAGTCTCGAAGAGACGTTCTAAATATAGGGTTTGGTGGAGAAATGATAATTTCAATATTTAGGTACGCACCTTTATCTGTAGCTCTGATAACATCTTGAATATTATAATTTCATAAGCAAACTGAGCAGACCCTGATCAGGTGGCTCTTACAGGAGCCAGGAGCCACCTGATCTGGGTCTACTTAGTTTGCAAAGGTGTGGAAAAGGGCATTTATATGAAGAAAAGGGTTTAACCAAGTGGAAATCTGGAAATACAACAATACTGTTATGTATTTGTGAAAGAATGTATACCTATTAATGCTTGGACATTTACATGATTTCTTCAATAAGGCGCAGCTAAAGTAGATGAATACATATGTATGAATGTCAAATAAAATGGCTCAAACCCTTATCATTAAAAAATTATGTACAACAAGATCTGGGAGCATAACATTGCATTTTTAATCCTTTACTCCATAAATATGATGTGGTCAGGGGTTTTTGTAGCTGTTATTGGGCTATGTTCCCAATGGCAAACAGACTGAAACAGTGTGGGTTTTTTTTTTCCAATTTTGAAAAATCCCCATTTCAGAGGTAAAAGTGTTAAGCCAGAAAATTCAGTCAGACCAGATGTAGGAGCTGTCTGATCTGTGTCTGCTGTTTGTTTATGAATTTTAGAGGTTTTGGCCTGACTGGGTCTATTGTGTTTGCAATGGACATTAAAATTTGTAAGAGGGAATTTGTTGAAATCTTCTTACAGCTAAATAATTCCCAAATTTTATCAGACAAAATTACCAATTTCTGGGGTATGGGTCAAATTCCTAATATGGTGAAAAAAAAGCCCTGGTGGTATTCTCAGTGACCTCATCTTAAATATAAATATGTAGAAGGTGCTTTTTGTGATTTCTGATTGAATTCAGTACACATTTGCTATCAACAACCGAGGCCCAGATAAGAAACTAACAACTTTTTCAACAGCTTTAGTTGTCCATTAATTCTACATTGTGACCACTCTTTAGAAGTGTCTCTTCAAGATGATTCTAAAGAGTGATCATAACACAGACTTACCAGTGCCACTAATCATTTAACCCTTTCCTTCATATAATTAAAAATGCCTTTTCACACATTTGTAAACAGGGTAGACCCAGATCAGACAGCTGCTATAGGAGTTGTCTGATCAGGGTCTACTCTGTTTGCTAATGGAATTTGATAGATCTGTTTCTTTACTTTCTAAAATGGCAACAATGTTCCACATCCATGTTTCCTTATAACCATTTTGTCCATGAATATTCTGTAGTTATTTAAATTTGGAATAAACATGTAACAAGGAAAGGGTTAAAATGTGATTATTATTTTGGTGGACAAGACTTTAGTGTTCTTTATGAGCGAACAAGTAGAGTTTTTCATAGATCTGAAAAGTTTACATCCCAATTTGGGATTCCTAAACCAATATTGATATATTAACCATTTTCTCCATGAATAGTCATTTTATGAAATAACGACATCATAAATACCGTATTAACAAGAGGGCCATGAGGCCCTGAAGCGCTCACCTGAGACAATCCTGAGACGGGGCCATTTTTGACCAAGAAGTCATCATTTGTACAACCTTGGTAGAGAATCACAAGGCAAAGATTAAGCAGCAAGATTTTTAAAGGACTATGCAAAACTGATAAACTCAAGGCTGGGGCCATTTTGGCCTGGGGATCATAATTTGAACAATCTGGGTAGGGGACTATTAAATAGTGATATACCAAATATCAAAGGTCTAAAGGGGGGGGGGGGGGGGTTGAACAATCTTTGAAGAGGACCATTAGATGATGCTACATAGTGAGTACATACCAAATATCAAA
The DNA here is from genome assembly GCA_963576725.1 of Azorinus chamasolen. Lineage (NCBI taxonomy): Eukaryota > Metazoa > Mollusca > Bivalvia > Cardiida > Solecurtidae > Azorinus > Azorinus chamasolen. The sequence goes on from OY755248.1 coordinate 64,880,482, forward strand.
GGTCTATGCCTTGCAGTTTCAGAGAAGATTTCTAAAGATCTTCCTATGAAATACTGATAAGCCCGGGGCAGGACCATTTTTGGTCGGCGGGGGGCGGGGGGGGGGGGGGTTCATAATTTGAACAAAATATCATGTTACATACCAAACATCAAAGGTCTAGGCCTTAAATTTTCAAAGTAGATTTTAAGGATTTCCCTATGAAAAACTGATAAGCCCTGGGGCAGAGCCATTTTTGGTCTGGGCATTATAATTTTAACAATCTTTATAAAGGACCATTAGATCATGTTACATACCAAATATCAAAGGTCTAGGCCTTACAGTTTCAAAGAAGTAGATTTTTAAATATTTTCCTATGAAAAACTGATTTTATATAAGCCCTTGGACGGGGCCATTTTTGGTCCGAGGGTCATAATTAGAACAATCTTTGTAGAGGACCATTAGATCATGCTACATACCAAAAATATCAAAGCTCTAGGTGTTACAGTTTTAGAGAAGAAGATTTTTAAAGATTTTCCTATGAAAAACTGCATGTATGATAAGCCCTTGGGCGGGACCATTTTTGGTCCGGGCTCATAATGTGAACAATGATTCGCTCCTCCTAGCCACTGATGCTTCTGACAAAATTTGGTTAAAATCAGGTTAGCGGTTTTCATCAGAGATGTCGTTTGAAAATGGGGATGGAAGCCGGACTGATCGATGTCACAATATCTCATCCTGAGTGGCAGTGAGATTCAACTCAGGTGAGCTAATAAGATTATTTTTTATACTGGCAAGAGGACACAGGAATTTTTTACCATGGCAGAAACTGTAAAATCATATCTATATTATTTCATAAGCAAACAGAGCAGATCCTGGTCAGACAGTTCCTACAGGGTCTACAGTTTGCAATGACCTAGAATGGTATATTTATCGAGTACACGTACAGAGTTAATTGGTTATTGTGATTCACTTTGCAGTTGTACAAAAGGTTAATTGCCGGACAAATCCTTGCTAAAAAGTTGTCTTTGAAGTCATTCATTGTAGGATGTCACTGCAGTGGTTTTTTCAATTTTGGGGGAATGGTGGCGGACCCTTTGATAGGGGAAAAATGCGTTGTGAGAGCAAAATAGGGGAAATTAAATAATTCAATAATTCTGTTGACATCGCGGTGTCACTGAAATTGGAGAGAATTTTTTTTTCAATAAGGAGTAAAGTATATACGTGTACTTTTCAGGAAGGGAATGGGACCAAATTTCAGCCCCCCAAAAAACACTGGATGAATGCTTTTTTCCCAGATAAGATGTGTAAATTAAACATTTTCAAGAATAACTTCTTTATTTTTCCACTAAACCCTATTTGTTACCACTCTTTCGAATTGTCTCGAAGAGTTTGGTGGAGAAAGGACAATTTTAGTATTTGAATACGGGTATTACGAATCACTGAATCTGACTGGATTGAACAGAATCGGACCTGTCAGACCATATTTTCTAATATAATTGGACGCATTCAGACCAAATAATTGTTAAATGTGTTCTGTAGGCTTTAGTTTTTGTGTCACCTGCCGAGAGGCAGTGTGTCACTTAGGGATCACTTTTCCGTCATTCGTCTGTCTGTCCGTCCGTCATTTTCTTTTTTTGGCTGTCACATTATAGAGCTTTCAAATTTCACACATGGAACAATCATGATGAGAGGATGAGTAATTCCCCTTTTTCATAAGTATTTGTGTCAGCTGCGAGCAGGTGACACATGTGTTCCTCCGATTACCCTTGTTTATTAAAGAGCTCAGTTTTCGCCTGTCAACTTTGTCGTCCTTCATTCTGTTTATATAGTGCATTGCAAAGAACATGGAACTTGATTGTGGAAAAGCCTTTACTATTGCTTTGATATAGCGCGTTCATCGGCAAATGGAAACAGACAATTATAACTCCTATTCGGTAAATATCAGGTCTGATTCGGTGCAAATGGGTCCGATTCAGTAATTCTTGACACCGCTTGAGTGTGTACCTTCATCTATTGCTCTGACATGATACGACTCTCAAACACAAAACTACATTGCCAGCAGCTTGTTTAACTAATATCATTATTACCAGGTTATTTTTCCATACTTACCAAACTGAAGGAGCTGCTCTAGACTGACTACATAAGGGTCGATCCTGGCATATTGTTTGAGCCTTTTTGTTACATCATCCAATTCGGCTTTATCACAGCATTTTGAAGCTGTAGTCGAAAGAGTTCTATTGGGAAAACGTACCCCTACATGGGAAACTAATTTCCTTATTGCCAGTATGTTTCTATACAGCTTCATAGTGATGCTGAAGATACCTGATGGAGTAGGGTTGTGTCAGGTGATAAAAGAGATGAAAACACCTGAATTTACACCTCACTATATTCCCAAACTTCCGAAAAGTTATTACTTATACAAATATATAGTTTATACTGTAGAACCACACAATTCAAAACATTAGGCCTGTCTTATTTGCCTTGTATTCCAATGACAAAAGTTCTTGGGACAACTAAACAACAAAGCGCAACAGGAAAACTTGTTTTGACAATTGCGACCTTGACCTTTATATTTCGTTTGGTTTTGATGATATAAGGTCAAGACAGCGTCCACAACAACAGAAACAGACCCACTATCATTTCACAACCATTACAGAATGGGAGTGTGGAAGTACCTAACTAATTCATAGTATATTCAAATGATGCAATAACGTGTTACATAAACGAGGTCCACATGTTCTTCGTGCAGATATATGTCTATTTATATTATGATAATACCCCGAATCTTGATTTTCATTGGAGGGGATCGACACGCCTTCTGCTTTTGTTAGAATTTTATAACAACGATCTAACCATTGCTTTAAGGGTAAAAATTACATATTAACAGTTTGTATAAGTAAATTAACGATTTAAGATTCTAAATAAATGTCACATTTTCAATATATATGTTTGGAACACTAAAACCGCAATCAGCTGATTGTGCGAGGCACAGAGGGGGAACGATAACAAGAGAATAAAATCACTTACCAAATTCAACCAATGTTTTCATAGAAACTGGTTGAGGATGAAACTGGGAATAGTGATCAACATGTTCAGCGATCTTTTGCGCTGCCCGCTGACACAAAAATCGGTACAGCCTCATATTTGATAATTCATGAATTTGTCACAACTATTCCAGCGTAACTGATAACTCCATTCCAAATGGCAATCTGCTGGGTATGTGATGGTTTCCGGACTTAGGGGGAAGTTAGTGTGGAGACGAAAACCAGATCATATAATGACGTCATGGAAATTTTTCATTCGGAATACGTTGGATTATTTTGTTGCCGAATATTTCCGAATGAAAGCGTATTAATGACTGGTTATCTACGTATTACATATTACAATTCTGATATGCTGTAACATGTGTTTACCAATCTATAACAATAACATCTAAAAATAGAATGAAAAATTCCGCTTCTCACCGGCTCGGACTCACAGTTAAACGCTGGTGGCCGAATTATTTACTGATACATAAATACTTAAACTGCTCTGATCTAATATTTCGACCACTAAGGGCCTTTGTCAAAGATTATCATGTCTTTGATTTTATGGCTGAATGCATGTAACAAAAATGTGACGTGTATTTTGACATGATAATCTTTGACAAAGGCCCTTAGTGGTCGAAATATTAGATCAGAGCAGTTTAAGTATTTATGTATTATATTAATTCCCTATTTTGGAATATTTACTTCATTGGGTATTTACTGATACACAAATTGACTTAACGGATCGGATCAATAAAGTATTGTAATTAAAAATGAGAAAAACAACCAGACAGGGAGAGTCGCACACGAAAGGACATGACACCAAACACCGTCAAACAAGAAACGGCACAGCCACAAGATAAACCCTACATGGACGCTTATCAAGACATTTGTAAAACACGTTTTAGCCACATAAAATAACAAAGTTCACCATAGGGTGAAAATAGGAGTATCGCCTTGGAACGGTCAGTAGCCAAAATGGCTACTTGTGCTTAAACATTCATTTTTATTAATTCTTACATTCAAATCTGTAAAGTGTATAATAATTAATATATTAATATGCCACTGTTAGATACAGTACTAAAAGAACAGTATATATAGCTAGGCCGCACTTACAGATTCCCAGGGATATATAAAAAATATTACTTCTTTTAAATTACAATGAGCAATATAGATAATGTAGATCATGCAATAGGGTAGATCTAGATTACATGGCAAAATTTGCTTTACATACTAGTTTTTTGCTGGTTTTTTTTTTTGTTTTGTTTTTTTGGTGGGGGGGGGGTTGCTGTTGTTGTTGGGTGTGTTGTTGTAGGGTGGCAGGGTGGATGTGAGGGGGATGTACACGCGTGCGTTTTTATTGCTTTTTGTTGTAAAACCCCTCTAAACCGGAATTCTAGTAAAGAATATTTCAGTTACTTTTAGGCATGTGCATGGTTGCTTAATGCAGGATGAAAGTCATGCAGAAAGCTCATAGAGGAACTTTCTGTATGACCATCCTGCATTAAGCTTCCATCTGTCACAAATACTAATATTTATACTAAATCCGGTTTAGGGTGGGTTTTTTTTATTGTACATGTATATCTTACTTAATTACGGACCTTCCACTGCTATACTGGTAACTCGATCTTTCCATAAAAAGTTATAACCCGTCTGGCTATAGCACGTACAGTTGTACACACTGTTTATAAATGTGCAAAAAGGATCGAACCTGTAACACATTTTTAGTTTAATTGTAACGTTCGCAAATGATTCAGTACATCATCAATATTACTTATCGTCTTCACCACTACCATAATCAGTATTACCCTGAGTCTTGTCTTTTCTATCATCATGTATGAATAGAGTAAATAGAGAAAACGTGTGAATGGTAGCGACTAATAGAATGGGACACTTCGAATGATAAATAGAGACAGTGCAGACAAAGTTTGTCAAAATTGTTACCTCCCTTGGTTACAAAAAATATTGAATAGAATAAGTGCTCAGCATTAGCCTCCCCTGCAAAATTCATCCGGTTTTTATGTCAGATAGCCTAAAAGTTGCTTTCTATTTATGCCGAGTATAACTACAATAACAGGATGTTTGACAAATAAACAACAACAACAAACAAAATACATAAACAAAACAACAACAACAACAAAATCCCATGACAACTGAAATTTTCATTTTTAACATTACCCATGCTTGTAATTACCGTCTGTTATGTAGCCTACAATCGTCAAAAGATTTTTTTCTGTACTAGCGGTCGTCTGATCAGGGTCTGTTCTGTTTACTTAACCCTTGCTGAATATTAAAATACATTTCTCCTTCTTTATCCACGCCCTGTTGTATAATTACATATATCTTCACTGTGTACAAGTATTTCGCTATGCAATCAATGCTGTGGAGTGCACTGGTTGCACAATCATTTTGTAAATAGTGCAGACCCTGATGAGACATCTCCTGCAGGAGCTGTCTCATCTGGGTCTTCACTATTTACAGGTAGGTATATTGACGTGAATAGCAAGTGAAGGGTTAAGATACAATGTTGATCTGATTCTGCAGTTGCTGTCATTAAAAAAAAGTCCCTTGTTCATATAGCGCCATTATAAAGAATCATTCAATTCATATTGATGATGTAATTATTTCTTATATGAATATTCATGGATCAAAGGGTTACGACTAAAACCTTTAGACTGCTCACTCAAAACAAAGTACCACCACATCGAAACACATGTGGGGTTTTCTCCCTAATGGAACAGTGTTAACCCTGAAGTCTGTTAACCAAAACCTGACTAGTACAGTAAAACCCCGCTAATGCGACCTCCTAAAAGAGGTATAATTCTGGGTACTAGATGCAGGTGGTAGCTTAATGCAGGAAAAAAGTAATGCAGAAAGCTCCCAGAGGAGCTTTCTGCATTACTTTTGTCCTGCAAGCAACCACCTGCTTTAAACGACACCAATGGTTGTTTATTAAGTGGTCGCATTAGCGGGGTTTTACTGTATTCGCAAACAGCTTCTAAAGATCCAGATGGGGCGTTCGTGAGCCCGTCAATGACACCCCGTCAATAATTTCTCAAATATGGAAAAAGGTCAAACAGGGTCACATACGAAAGGACACAGCACCAAACACCATCAAACAAAAACCTTTTTTTATTAATTTAGTAGTCAATATCGCACTAGATCCAGATTTGTGCAGACAATATACAACAAGGTAAGGGTTAACTCTTTCCTTCATATATAAACGCACTTCACGTATTTGAAAACAATTTACAGTCAAACCGGTCCCCAAAAAGGTCAAACCGGCCTCACAGTATTTTATTGTTTTTGGTAAAACCTGTCCCATATTTTTTTAATCGAATTTTAACCAAGTTTAATCTTCATTATTTCTAGAGTTCCTTGTAGTTGCTTATCGCATATATTTTGGTCATTTGGGAGCTCGACAATGTCAATCTGCTTGTCCCCGGTGGAAGAAGCAGCCATTGATGCCTGTCGTCGAGAATGTCTTCCTTATCGCCTTCCAGCTTGCCGGTTGATAGTCACAGACGAATTCTTCAACCTGCTGGATGTCCCGGAGGCCACGTCTGACTGTTTGAATATAAAACAACAAAACAGTTTCATAATCATAACATAGTGTTCCAATATAGCATAAGATAAAAATATTTGTTTCCAAAGGTTGAATCGAAGTCTTTTCAGTTTTTTATTCTTTTAGTGTTAACAAACATGCACAGTTTAATCTCTAAGTTTCTTCTTTTATATGAGCTCTTTTGTTGAAATTCCATTTATTGAAATTCCATTTTTTTTAAACACTTTAAGGTTGTCAACTTGTGTGTCGTACCTTGAGGACTTTCTCGTAGGATTTTGCAGTCTTCCGCGACATCGCCACGTATAGCAGTGGCAATTGCTTAGCCCTTTCGGCGCCAATTTTCTAATTGTCGTCTGCAAGCCATTTTTTGTCAAATCATTCGGTAAAATAAGAAAATGAGATAAATGTATGCAAATTTAATAAAGCACAGATAGAAAAAAGAGTTTGAGACAAAAAGTGAAGTTCCTGTGACAGCACTATTTGTCACGGTGCATTTTTGCGACATTGGCGGTGAAAGGGTTAGAGCAGTCCCCTCGCATGACAAACGCATGGATCGACAGGAGCATCCGGGAAGGGGTCGCGCATTACCTGCAGATAGCAAAATAGTAAAACACAAAATTTAACTAGCAAATTCTCTGACGTCATGTTTAGCTGATATATCAACTGTTATATACAATGCAGACTTTAACCCTCTACTCCATGAGTATTCATGTAAGAAGTAATAACAGCATGCATATTAATTTGCTGTATTTTTTATAACACCATAAGAACAGGTGAATATCATGTTATAAGTAAACAGAACAGACCCTGATCAGACGGCTCCTATAGGAGCCGTCTGATATGGGTCTACTCTGTTTCTAAAGGCATATAATGGTGTATCTAGGGAGTAAAGGGTTAACCCGTTCGCTTCAACAATCAGTTCAAAATTATTCAACCCGTTCCCTGTTTAAAGGTCAGAATGGGGTTTCGCCAAATTCTCATAGTATATACAGTTAGTTAAACACTTGGAAAGAAATAATAATTTATTGGTTGAATATTTGTAATGTAAAAAAAATAAAGTGATGTTTTGCTTTGACAAAATTATAGAAATTGCTTCATAATAAGCAAACAGAGTAGACCCTGATCATAAAGTTCCTATGTCTGATATAGGTCTACTCTGCTTGCAAATGCGCAAAAAAGGCGTTTATATGATAAAAGGAAAATATTTCAGATATGTATACATGTACATGTACATTGCATTCACCGATAATGACAGTAATTTACATTAAAACTTGATCATAGGGTAGAAAAAGTTTATAAAGCAAAGACCTATTATAGGCCTAACGTCATAGGTTAAAGGTGTGGATTTGACACTGAACACACAAACACAACTTCATCCTGATTTAGTACATGTAGATCTTTAATCATGTAAAAAGTGTACACCCGGCAAAGACGGCTCCTATAGGCATTATTTGCTCTGGGTTTGTAGGCCTATTGTTTTATTTGCAGTTAGAACCCTTTCACCGTCAATATCGCAAAAAATGCACCAAGACAAATAGTGCAGTCCCAGATCAGACGCCACCTTTTCCAGGCGGCGTCTGACCATTGAAGACTTCACTTTTGGTATCGAACTCTATTTCTATATATCTGTGCTTTATTCCTTTGAACTTTGCATTTATTTATATTATTTCTATATTTTACCGAATTATTTAACAAAATAGGATTGCAGACGACAATTAGAAATTTGGCGCCGAAAGGATTAACCCTTTTCTTCCTGTAAACATGTTTTCACGCATTGCAAACAGGATAGACCCTGGGTCTGCTCTGTTTGCTAATGGAATTTAAAAAATATGTTTCTTTACTTTCTGAAATGGCTACAAGTTTCCACTCTCAATATTTCATCATAGCTATTTTGTCCATGAATATTCAGTAGATCTAGTTTGAAATTTGAAATAAACATAGAACAGGGAAAGGGTTTTAAAAAGGTGTAATCGATGAAGGTATTGTTATTGTCAGCGAGGAAGATTGTTATCATTATTATTGTTTTTTATTGTTGTTATAATTATTGTTGTTGTAATTATTATTAATATTTATATTATTTATGACCTGTGACCTCGTCCAACCTGTGTATTCGCATCGTCCGCCTTTTAGCCGTACCAAATCGAATATTTATTACCTCCCTTGACCCAGGCGCGAAAATTGAATGTTTACCGTAAGTCAAACTGGTATATTGTCAAATATAGTCACTCCCTGAAAAAAAATCTCATATATGATAAGATAAACGTGATCTTCATCTTCAGCATATTTGTTCATCGATTCCTGCTAGTCAGAATAATACCATATTGCTATTTTCTACGCGAAGGGTTTACAGAGATTTCGCCCAAAGACGATTCGCCTAGAATGAATCATACACCCGTTGGAAATTTCGCCCAGGCTTATATTTGGATTAAAGTGTTAAGCGACAACTCCAAATAAGTCTGTTTTATGATGTTTAACCATTGACCCATTGCTATATACGCCTTTTTCAAACGGAGAAGACCCAGATCAGATTGTTCGAGTATGGTCATCTCGGCACCTTGCCATTTCGTAACAGTACAAATCTGGTCATCTCGTAACCATTTTACTGGTTATTTCGTAACCTGTTTAAAATGGGGCTCATCTCGTAATCACTGTTGTAAATATTAACATGGTGAATAAATTATGTATTCAATCTAGGTCCATGAAAAAAGATGACACTACTCGGTCTCTCAAAATGCAGATCCTGTATGTGTTTTGTTTTACATATGTCCAAAATTGTTGGTCATTTCGGAACCTTCCTTGTTATAGCAAAATACACTGAAAGAATTGACCCCTTTGTGATGTCCACAGGTGTTCAAATTAGCACTTCGCATATACGGTACAGCTACGGATAAAACTATAAAGAATGTAACAACTTGACAACTGAATAAAACATTTATAATCTTAGGCTTGAATATCAGATGTCTGGGTCCAGTAAATAATTCAGATAGCAATATAATATATTAAAAAGTATCGTTTAACCCTTTGCTCCATGAATATTCATATAAGAAATAATAACATCATGAATATTAAGTAGACTTAAAATGGCATATTGACACATTAAATTTTTGCCAAAGCAGAAACTGTAGAAATTCCAGAAGTAAATAGAGCAGTCTTCAGGGTCTACTCTGTTTGCAAAGGCATATTTGTGGAGTAAAGGGTTATAAACCACATAAAACTTCTATAATCGTAAAAAAAAATGTTCCCAGGTCTAGGGTTTTGAAGGAAATTAATAATTCCATGGACAAATTTTATTGTAATATCATAATGGAGATGTGAATATTATATAATAAAATGACCTGATGAGAACGACATAAATTGCATATCGATAAAATGATACAAATTTTTTATGGTAATGCCATAGGAGCATTCTGCATGACTTTCACCATGCATTAAGCAGCCACCTGCCTAAAAGGATCTAAATTCTGCTATAACCCTTTCCCTGTTCTATGTTTATTACACATTTCACTACCTACTGAATATTCATGTACAAAACAATTTTAATGAAATATAGAAGGTGATACATTGCAGCCATTTTAGAAAGCAAAGAAACAGATCTATCAAATTCTATTAGCAAACAGAGCAGACCCTGATCAGACGGCTCCTCTAGGAGCCTTCTGATCTGGGTCTACTGAGTACTCTGTTTGCAAATGCTTGAAAACACGTTTACATGAGGGAAAGGGATAAAGAAAGAGTAATCGAGATTTTACTCACTGTAATAAATGTTTTTAGATTAGTTTAGTTTTTCGCTGCTTATCTACATCTGGCTGCTAGCTTAATCCATTAATTACTTTTATTTTGCATTAACCCTTTCCCTGGTAAATATTCATGTCAGAAATAATGAGATCTAAGAATCATGAGCATTAGCTTAATATTAATAAAGGCATACATATACATATGATTTTACTGTTGGTAAAAACTGTAGTCAGATCTATTATAATTTCATAAGCAAACTAAACAATCATTTTTACAGTGAAGATCATTGAATCTACTCTGTTTGAATAGACATTTATATGAAGGAAAGGGTTAAGCAGCTTTTCTATGATTCCCATGTTACATGTACATGAATCTACTGTGTATTATGATTTTATAGGAACTTCACTGTAGGCCCTAACCATGGAAATAGACAAAGATAAATTTATTGAAGAGCTGAAAGTAGAGAAAGAAGAAGCTCAAGGAAATGCAATAAAAGCAGCAGAATTTGGAAAAATACTACTGGAACAGAATGAAGACCTCAACAACAGAATGGAGGAGCTCAGAAAAGCCACAGACAAAAGGCTGGAGGTAGGCATCTCAGGTTATGTCCTTTACCTCTAAGAGCAAATTGTTGTCTGCTTCAACTTTTAACCAATTACCTGATAGAGATACCTTTTCATGTCTTTTGCAAACAGAGTACACCCAGATCAAACTGCTTTTGTTTGAGCAAACTGACCAGGGTCTGCTCTGTTTGCTTAACCCTTTCCTCCATAAATACGCCTTTCTACGCCTTCGCCTTTCTGTAATAGTCACTTCTTGAAACCATTGTGATAAATAGAGCATTTGCTCCTTAGGAGCAAATGCCCTATTTACCACAATTGTTTCGAAACTACACAATTCTAAACTTTTCCTTTTCTCTAGTTAATGCTCCTTTTTGGTAGATTCATTCAAAGAGGTAGGATCTAAAAATAGCCTATGCGGGAATGGGTTAATGGGTCATATAAATCAGTCAGTTATTATTATATATAGGTCAGTTTATGACTTTATGACATAAAATCATCTAATTAACCTTTTATTTCATAGATATGCCTTTCTACACCTATGCAAACAGAGTAGACCCAGATCAGGTGGCTCCTATGGGTCCTAAGTTGCCAGTGCTCATGTGCCATTATAAATATTTGTCTAATTAATATCCATGGTGTCCTTATTTCTTAACTCTGCATGCTAGCGGTGAAACCGTGATTACCTATGAAAACAGTTTGGATCCAGATGAGACTCCGCATAATGCGGCATCTCATCAGGATCCAAACTATTTGTCACTTTGACCATATTTTTGCGAAGAAATGGTAAACATTTTATTTTTAGAATTGAAGCAGACAACAAGTGTTGCAGATGAAAAATTACTTAGCGTGCAAAGAGTCAAATAAGTTTTTATCATGAATGTAAGTGATTAACCTCTAGCATTCCATGTAGATCATCTATTATATTCATAGATGTTTCTCTAGGTCTTGTAAATCAGATTTGAATGTGGTCTCCTCTAATTATGTGATCAGTGTGAAACAATTTTGATCCAGACTGTTTGCAAATGTAATCTAAGTTTTACCAGCTGCATGAATATTTATGTAATACATATTGGCATGATGAACTTATATTAGTTTATCTTAAGCCATGGCAGAAACTGCAGAATCATATCTATAACTATAACATGTCATAAGCAAACAGAACAGACCCTGATCAGGGTCCATGCTTATAAAACGTTTAGTTGAGTCTGAGTTCGTTCTCAAGTTTTTGATTGGTCAGATTTGAGCCTTTGGCTCAAATCTGACCATTCAAAAGCTGGAGAACTCAAATCTGACCAATCAAAAGCTGGAGAACGAAACTCAGACTCAACTAAAAGCTTTATAAGCATGGACCCAGATGGCTCCTATATTCAATGAATATTCATGTAGAAAAGAGCTCAAAGACTCCTTTGTTAATTTATTAAGTGGTCATGTTCAAGGCGTTTCACTGTATTTGTTTATAATGTGTACATTCTAAAATACTTTTGTATTCTAAACCCAGCTTACAGAACAAGAGAAACACTCACTACAGATCAAGCTTGATCAGAAGACCAGTATGGAGACCTGGTTTAACGAAGAAATCACACACCTGAAACAGCAAGTCACAGATGGACAGGACTTTGTCAGGGAGACACTCGAGGCTGAGAAAGCACAGGAAGTGGCTAAACTGACACGTCAGGTTTGTATCTTCCCAGAAAAGCAAAACTTGAACAAGAACTTTGATTTATTTTAAAATGTGAAAAAGGCTGATAATGAACTGCTGAACAGCAAATCTTTGTCTGTTTAGTTTCATAAATACTTGAACTGCTCTGATCTAATATTTCGACCACTAAGGGCCTTTTTCAAAGATTATCATGTCAAAATACACGTCACATTTTTATACGCCCGAAGGGACGTATTATGGTATGGCGCATGTCGTCCGTCCGTCCGTCTGTCCGTCCGTTAGCAATTTCTTGTGCAACTAACTCCTCCTTCATTTTTCAACATAATTTCTTCAAACTTTCAGGAATGATAGATACTGATGTGTAGTTGTGCATATCAGTGAGATAACTCTCATATCATTTTTCATTCTGGAGTTATTGCCCTTTGATAGTTTCGGGTAGCAATTTCTTGTGCAACTAACTCCTCCTTTATTTTTCAACATAATTTCTTCAAACTTTCAGGAATGATAGATACTGATGTGTAGTTGTGCATATCAGTGAGATAACTCTCGTATCATTTTTCATTCTGGAGTTATTGCCCTTTGATAGTTTCGGGTAGCAATTTCTTGTGCAACTAACTCCTCCTTTATTTTTCAACATAATTTCTTCAAACTTTCAGGAATGATAGATATTGATGTGTAGTTGTGCATATCAGTGAGATAACTCTCATATCATTTTTCATTCTGGAGTTATTGCCCTTTGATAGTTTCGGGTAGCAATTTCTTGTGCAACTAACTCCTCCTTTATTTTTCAACATAATTTCTTCAAACTTTCAGGAATGATAGATACTGATGTGTAGTTGTGCATATCAGTGAGATAACTCTCATATCATTTTTCATTCTGGAGTTATTGCCCTTTGATAGTTTCGGGTAGCAATTTCTTGTGCAACTAACTCCTCCTTTATTTTTCAACATAATTTCTTCAAACTTTCAGGAATGATAGATACTGATGTGTAGTTGTGCATATCAGTGAGATAACTCTCATATCATTTTTCATTCTGGAGTTATTGCCCTTTGATAGTTTCGGGTAGCAATTTCTTGTGCAACTTACTCCTCCTTTATTTTTCAACATAATTTCTTCAAACTTTCAGGAATGATAGATATTGATGTGTAGTTGTGCATATCAGTGAGATAACTCTCATATCATTTTTCATTCTGGAGTTATTGCCCTTTGATAGTTTCGGGTAGCAATTTCTTGTGCAACTAACTCCTCCTTTATTTTTCAACATAATTTTATAGAACAGCCTTCGGGCGTATATTGCCCCGTCTTGCGGTGCTCTTGTTGTTACATGCATTGAACAAATATAAACCCAGCTTGCAGAACAAGAGAAACATTGTGTTTAGTTTCAGATTTGAAGACTTGGGTTAAAATATAATGTCTACCTTTTCTGAGGAATAACACACTTGACTACAATACCAGGGGTCTCGGGTCCCCCGCCAAACCAAGTTCTATGGATGAGACTTTATAAACGGAGTTCCGATGTATCTGCATCTTAAAGAGCAAGCTATAGTTTAACACCCCCCCCCCCCCCCCCCCCCCCCAACACACACACTTTCCAAAACCATAATTATCTACCTTTACCTTTCACCCACTTTCAAAAACTGTAGTCTACCTTTACCTCTCCCCCACTTCTCTATCTTTACCTCACCCCCCTCTTCTCTAACTTTACCTCTCCCTCGCTTTCCAGAACTGTAGTCTCTACCTGTATCTCTCCCCCACTTCTTTATCTTTACCTCTCCCCCACTTTCAAAAACTATAGTCTCTACCTGTACCTCTCCCCTACTTCTCTCTCTTTACCTCACCCCACTTGTCTTTCTTTACCTCCCCCCCCACTTTCAAAAACTATAGTCTATCTTCACCTCTCCCCCAACTTTCCAAAACTGTAGTCTCTACCTGTACTTCTCCCCTACTGCTCTATCTTTACCACTCCCCCACTTCTCTATCTTTACCTCTCCCCCACTTTTCAAACCTATAGTCTCTACGTTTACATCTCCCCCACTTTCCAAATTTATAGTCTCACTCTGCCTTTACCTCTCCCCCACTTTTTAAATTTATGGTCCATCTTTACCTCTCCCCCACAAAACTAGTCTATCTTTACCTCTCCCCTAGTTTTCAAAACTATAGTTTCTACCTTTACCTCACCTCACTTTCCAATACTATTGTCTACCTTTATCTCTCCCCCACTTTCCAACAGTGAATACTATTGTCTATCTTTACCTCTTTCCCACCTTTCAAAACTATAGTCTACCTTTACCCCTCCCCCACCTTCCAAAACATATGGAAAAACATTAAACTCTGGCTAAATGTATCTGTAATAAATAAGAAGAATTGATTCATTTTCTGTTTTGTCAACTGGAGGAGAAGTGTACTGTGTGCTGTGACTATGTTAATATGTTGATTCATTTGCTGTTTGTCAGTTGGAGGAGCTACATGTACATACCTTGACTGTTTTTATGTGGTTTCATTTTCTGTTTTGTCAGCAGGAGCCTGGAGGAGCTGCATACTGTGCCTATGTTTTTATGTTGATTCATTTTCTGTTTTGTCAGTTAGAGGAGCTGCGTACTGACCTTGATGTGGCAGGTAGCACAGAACAGCAGCTGAGAGACAAGAACCATGAACTTGAGGAACTACTCCAGGAGCGCCTTAGTCAGACGGAGGCCTCAGGGTCAAGGTCATTCATGGCTACAGAGGAGCTTGGTGATCTTCATGACGAAGTAAACTCCCTACAGTGTGAAGTGGTAAGAGGACAATACGCTGTAATTTATTGATACTAGACAAGAATATAGGGATCACATTTTCTGTCTGTCCGTCCGTCAACAATTTTGATGTGACGTGACAACTCAAACAGTACACATATTGGTTTCATATTAAGGACATATGCTTAGTATCATCAGAGGAAGATGCCTATAGTTTTTAGGTTGAATCTGATCACTATGTCTAGAGTTATCTGCCCTTGATTACAGGGCCCTCTCTGACTGACTCAGTTTTCTAGTCTAATTAGTTAGTATTCATTGATGTCATTATTTCTTACATGGATATTCATGGAGTAAAGGGTAAATATATTACATGGTGATTTTATCAGGCCTACTGTACTGGTTTATGTTTTGTTGTCATTGTGACATTTATGGCTTTAAAATAAGTTGCTATATATAGCAGGAAAACATGTAATAAAGAATTATTTTGTAGACAAGTTTGAAGTCCCAGCTAATTGAGAAGCGGACAGAGTTACAGTCTCGTGAGCTGGAGGTGGAAGCATTGAAGTGTAAACTCGTGGCTCGCGATGAGGAATTGGAGGAAGTCAAGTGCCATTTTTGCTCCCTCAACAATGCCATTGAGGTAATCCTTTGTTTTCAATAAATGTACAGTCGGCTGAGGGGTCATTCGAACTGAAAGCAGACTATAATTAGGTACTTTTACTTTACAGTAACACCAATAATCTGCCTAATGTTGCTGTTTTCTTACTACGGTAAACCCCCTCTAGACAGGACATTTAATTTAGTATAAATATCAGTCTTGGAGACAGGTGGCTGCTTAATGCATGGTGAAAGTCATGCAGAAAGCTTCTTTGGGAGCTTTCTTCATGGCTTTTACCATGCATTAATGATTAAGCAGTCACCTGCCTAAACGTGTCTAAACTCTTGTCTATCAAAATTCTCCTTTAGAGGGGTTTTACTGTATTTCATGGTAGCTATTTCTGTTTTGTTACAACCTTCACCATTCTATTGGCTTATTTATGAGAAATTTTGCAAATAGTTTGGATCATCAGACTGTCACTCTGACACTCTTTTTATGCCCCCGTTGACTATAGTCAGGGGGCATTATGTTTCGCACCTGTCCGTCCGTCTGTCCGTCCGTGCGTCACGCTTTTACGTGCAGTTAGTATGTGCAGTTGGTTGTCACAGTTTTTTCATTGTCTTATATCTCCCTAACCACTATAGCTATTGGCATGGAATTGCATATAGACATAAACCACCATCCATATTTTCATTGCGCACCCAGCCCATGATGCCCGCAAGCCCAAGGTCAAGATCAAATGACTTAGGAACTTACATGCAGCTAGGCAAGCACCACCACGGGGGCATCGCTGTGTCTTACAGATACAATTTTCTAGTTTTGAGAAGATATGGAAGAAAAGCGTATTTTTAGAATTGAAGCAGATGGCATTTGAAAAGTTATTTGACACCACCTTCCGACTACATTGTACCACAGTTGTTGTGACTTTATTAACAGTATGTTAACCCTTTCCTTCATATAAATTAAAGGCGTTTTCACACATTTGCAAACAGAGTAGACCCAGATCAGACGGCTCCTATAGGAGCCATCTGATCAAGGTCTGCTCTGTTTACTACTGGAATTGATGGGTCTGTTTCTTTAGTTTCTAAAATGGCTACAATGGTCTGCCAAAGGTCCTTCCATATTTCTTAAGTAAAAATAAATAAATTTTAGTCACTGGATGATCATGGCGAATAGTGCAGACCCATATGAGACAGCTGCTATAGCTGTTCTGTAACATTTCTTTTGTTGTTTGCAGGAGGCTCGTATGGAGAAGATGGAGCTAAAATGTCAGCTGGATGCCCTCAGGATGGAGGCAAGTGGTCACAGGAAAAAAGGCAACTCCATCTTTTCAGAGGTAGGCCTGCAGTACACTTATTTCATCTCACATCTCTAATTTTTATTTTTCTTAACTTTAAGCAGTTCTTGGCAACTAATGTTTTCTGCAAGAATTGTTTAGTTTTAAATAAATAAATAGCTGGTAGTTGTTGGCTTTTGATTGATTTTAATATGTCTTGTCTGTGATAAGATTAGTACATGTGTATTGGGTATTCCACTTTGTGTATGTAACCATAAGCATACAAAGTAGACCCTGATCAGACAGCTCCTACAGGAAAAGCAAGGGTGTGAAAAAGCGTTTGTATGAAGGAATAAACTATTATAAAGTTACTGTTGAATGTTAAACTGTAAATCTTTTTATGGTGCAAAATCACCAAATATAGTCACTTCCTACTAGCATAATATTTTCCATGTCGACGCTGTATTTTGTGAGGTATAGTGCATGTGTACTGACCCCACTGGGATGCAAGTTTGGCTCAGCCAATAGGAGGAAAACAGGATGAAAAAGCCATAATTAAACATAAACATCAAATTTAACACATTTGCTCACCTTTGTCTCAACTATTTGTCCATATAAAAGGATTAAATCAAGTTTGTTTATGTTGTAAAAGTCGATGACGTCACTGCACGCCAATATGACGTCGCATATATCGCACTTGCATGTATTTTCATTCAGGCGACGAAACCGCTTTAGCAGTCTTTCTTTTTCTTCATTTTCTCCCAATTTTTCTTGGTGTTGCATGATAAAAGAATTACTATGCTATTAGTTTTCAAGTTAATCTGTATTTTGGCTCGTCAGAAAAGTATTTAAATGGTCGCCAAGGCTCGCATTTAACAACTTTTCTAACTCGCCAAAATACAGCTGAACTTCAAAACTACTAGCATAGTAATTCTTATATCTTTAGCTGTTCAATATTCATGAAAGAAATAATGACACAAACTGTAAATCTTAATCTTTACCTGTTCATTTTACATGTATTAACCTATTCCTCCATAGGCTATATTTAGATCCAACCACTTTGAATAAATCTACCGAAAAGGAGCATTAACTAGAGAAAAGGAAAATTTTAGAATTTTGTAGTTTGAAACCATTGTGATAGATAGAGCATTTGCACCTATAGGAGCAAATGCTCTATTTATCACAATGGTTTCAATAGGGGATTTTTACAGAGGCGTAGAAAGGCGTATTTGTGGAGGAAAGGGTTAAGGAAATAATGACATCATGAATATTTATCGGCTTAAACCGTAAAATCACATCTTTGTAATTCCATGAGTAAACAAACAGAGCATACCCTGATCAGACAACACCTAGTAGAGCTGTCTGATCTGGGTCTTCTCTGTTTGAAAAGGTGTGAAAGGCATTAAAGGGAAAGGGTTAATTAGACATGTATTGTAGAATGATGCTATTGCTGATTTGGGTCTTCTCTGCTTGCACTCATTCATCCTGTCTTGTAGCACACCTCATTATTGAATGCATATGTAGACTTACAAGGTACACACTTGATCTGATGTCCTCTACGTGAGTGACATAATAGACTATTGTTTTAGATTACATTTGAACTTCGGTATCTTGAACTGGGATAACTTGAACTTTGGAATAAATCGAATTAAAAGTTCGTTCCTTCCAAAGTTTTCAGTACAGAATTGTATTAAAATGTATCACAACACATATCTAGAAACACATATGCTCCTACAGGAGCTTTCAGCATTACTTTAGACCTGTACTAAGCTGTGAACTTATTTGTATGGTCCCTTGAAGTTCGAGATACTAAAGTTTAACTTTATTTCATTTTGATCATGACAACCTGTTTATGTTTTAGCTGGATGATCGACGGATGGAGGCAGAGAAGAAGCTGATCTCGCTGCAGGTCATGAATGATACACTGAAGGAGAAATACCAGGTGGAAAAGCAACAGAACCAGAAATATAAGGTATGTAACATCACTGTACATGTTACCCTTCACTTCACATAAATACCTTTTCATGCCTTTGCAACAGTGAAGACCCAACTCAAATGGCTCCTACAAGAGCCGTCTGATCTGCTATTAGCAAAGCTGTGAAAAAGTGATGAGTATACACTACCCTAAATGGAAGCTTTGAACTAATGACTCCACCAAGAAAAGTGCTCTCTTTCAAATACTTAGTGATGATTACAAGATGCACTTTATGTCTAGCTTGTAATGGAATTGCTACTGCCTAATAAAATGACCAACCAAAAGAAGTTGAATTCTGGATTCTTAAGGCAGGTGGTGGCTTAATGAAGGACGAAAGATATTCTTCATTACTTTTGATCCTTCTCAGCCCTTTACTCCATAACTCTACTTTTCTAGGGCTTTGCAAACAGAGTAGACCCTGATCAGATGGCTCCTGTAGGAGCCGTCTAATCAGGATCTGCTGTTTGCTTATGATGTAATATAGATAGGATTTTGCAGTTTCTGCCTAAGCCAAAAGTTCCTGTGTCCATGTGTTATAACAATTTATCTAATTGATATTCATAATGTCATTATTTCTTACATGAATATTCATAGAGTAAGGGGTTAAGCAGCCATCTGCTTGTTAAGACACCCATTTTCATTTTAATAGTGACTGCACAGGGCTTTTTTTTTCAAGTGATTTTATAGCCATTATAGGGCTATGTTCCCAATTTTGAATGAAAAATTCTCAATTAAGAGGTACAGTCTAATTGCGATAACTCGGATGCTTGCCGGACCGCATATAAAATCCGAATTATCGGATGTTCCGAGTAATTGTATTTCATCTCACAGTTCGGCAATGACTTGTTTATCGTAATTTTCGATGTATCATAAAAAATACTCAATGTACAGTGTTAGGGTTCAACTGCATGAAGTAGTACTAGTCAAACCTTACCTGCACTTATCTTGGAACAAAAAATGCGACATTAAACTCCTTTTCATTTCAGTTTCTTAACACTTACGATGCTGACACACACAAAAATCATCTGCTCATATATTTTGAAATATTATCCAAATTTCCCACAACCCTGGTGAATGATTGTTAAAAACTATGTGCATATTGAATAACAGTCGCCCTTGGATGATAGGGGTTAAAATAAAACGAGTGATTTCTGATGGTTGTTGACACCCTCACTGACCTCGAGTAACATCCTGTAAACCCTATGCCTGTTATGAAAATTTGCACATGTGAAGAATCCCGTCTGCCTCTAATGCCTTTATTAAAACTTCACAAATTCGATTTTATTTATTGTAAAAATGTTGACTGAGCGTCAAATATCTTGGATCTGGATCAGACACCGAGTTACTCGGTCTCTCATCCGGATTTAACATGTTTGCATACATGCCATGACGCTTGCGTGACCAGCAGATTAAGGGTTAAAAGTGTCATTTAGCCATGGTGAAATAAACACAACACAAATGAAACAAAATCAAACATAGGACAGGCTACACGTTTATAATTGTGAATGTGATGCTGGAAGTGAATTACACAAACGCTCACGTATGTCCACGGAATTGAGGAATATGCAACACAAAAAGTCAGTAGAATATTGGTGCAGTTCATTCTTTTTCTTTCGTTCTTAATTTAGTATAAAAGTCTTCTCTTACTTTTGTCGTAATTCAGATCGGTCAAATATTTCTTACACCTAGTTTCACATTAGGAAACTCGTAAGGATGAGTGCATGAATTAAAATTGAACAGTGCACACACTTTGCTGGTTTTCTCGGCAAAATTTCGAACCTGAAAATGGACAGTTTATTGCTATCTGTGTCACATTGTGTAACCACCGATAAAGGTGAGAAATTAACAATAGAACAGGAACGCTGTAGCATAAAGGTGTGAAAAATACGACGTGCGACAATCTTAAGCACTGCCAATCTCACCGATCCAAGTCAATCTGACATAAACAAT
This sequence comes from Azorinus chamasolen, assembly GCA_963576725.1. Classification (NCBI taxonomy): domain Eukaryota; kingdom Metazoa; phylum Mollusca; class Bivalvia; order Cardiida; family Solecurtidae; genus Azorinus; species Azorinus chamasolen. The sequence continues at coordinate 64,901,539 of OY755248.1, forward strand.
GGGATTAATGAAGGTAGGGGCCTGTCTACACATCCGAATTTTTGAATTTTCCGAGTTTTTAATTTCCTTATAATTGCATCATTTTTATATAGAAAACAATAGGCAGTGTACTGGGACTTTGCAATACGTACGAGTTATCCCGTTGTTACGAGAAAACGAGATCCGAATTAATGCAATTAGACTGTATTAAATAGTGTTAGCCAGAAAATTAAAATAAATTCATAAACAAACAGCAGACCCAGATCGTAGGAGCTGTCTGATCTGGGTCTGCTGTTTGTTTATGAATTTGGTCTATTGTGTTTTATAGAGGCAGATATCACAGCTGCTGCTGGAGCTGAGCTCTGGGCGTGTGGACAGCGAGTATGTGGGTAACCTGGAGTCCAAGCTGGCACAGGCGAGACAGGAAGTCCGCACTCTCATGGAGGAAAAATCCAACCTCCAGGATAAAAAGGTAAGTGTCTTATGTGGGAAAAGTCCAATCTCCTTGACAAATGGTGAATGTCTCGTGTAGTAAATGTCCATTCCCAAGGACAAAAAGTGAGTGTCTCATGTAGGACAAGTCTATCCCCATAACAAAAGGATGAGTGTCTCATGTAGGAAAAGTGCTGCCTCTGGGACAAAAAGTGATCCGTTTCTTTGACAGCATTGATAAATCTGAGTAATATAGCAATTCACCAGGATTCAAACTGCTTTCCAAAGGCCATCACAGGTTGTCAATAACATACTAAGAGATATCCATTGGCTTATAATAAATTGTATTTTTAGCTTGTTTGTTTTTCGAAGAAAGAAAAAATGAGCTGTTGTCGTAACTCTGACATCTGCCGTTGTCATTTTTGTCATCTGGAAACTTTAACATTAGCTATTACTTTTTTACTATTCATGCAAATTTTATGAAACTTCATACACTTGTTCACCATCACAAAGGCTACAATTTGACCCGAGAGCCATAGCTCTGTTAGGATTTTTTTTTTTTTTTTGAAAAATTATGCGCCTTTACGGACTTCAGAAGTTTCAGGTGTCTGTCACTTAAAAACCATAGCCAGCAGGGCTCTCATATCACATGTGAATCCCTTTCTATCAGTGTTACGTTTTTTGACTTGTGACCATGACATTTGAACTTTGACTTAATTATACCCCCCACAACGAAGTTTGGGGGGGGTATACTGGAATCAGGTTGTCCGTCTGTCCGTCTGTCCGTCCGTGGACACAATTTTGTCCGGCCTTCTTCTTCTACAGTTTTGCTTCAATTTTGTTGAAAGTTCATATATAGCCATATGACCATATAAACCTGTGCACCGCATATTTCCGTTATGATCGGACCACTACTTCAGGAGTTATCTCCCCTTTTTAGTCCCGTACCAATGTTTTCCGGTTTTCTGGACTTTTTATGGAAGTGACTCCAGATATCAACTCTATATTTAGTACAAAGCTAAATTTGTATAAGTTACAGCTTATGTTACAATCTCAGTCCGGTTGAATAATTATTTCCAGAGTTATTGCCCTTGTACTTTAATTTTTTTCTTCAAATTTGGGATTTTCCGGGCTTTTCTTGGAAGTGGTTGCAGATATTAACTTTATATTCGGCATAAAGCTAACTCTACATGATTTACAGCTTAACTCCCAATCTCAGTCTGGTTGAATAATTTTTGCCAGAGTTATGGCCCTTGAACTTTAATTTTTTGTCAAATTTTCAGTTTTCCAGACTTTTCTTGGATGTGGTTGCAGATATTTACTTTATATTTGTCATAAAGCTAACTCTACATGATTTACAGCTTAATTCCCAATCTCAGTCTGGTTGAATAATTTTTGCCAGAGTTATGGCCCTTGAACTTTAATTTTTTGTCAAATTTTCAGTTTTCCGGTCTTTCTTTGGAAGTGGTTGCAGATATTAACTTCATATTTGACATAAAAATAAATCTAGATGAGGTACAGCTTAAGTTCAAATATCGGTCTGGTTGAATAATTTTTGTCAGAGTTATGGTCCTTGAACTTAATGTTTTTCTGAAAAGGTACCTAGCTTTAGAACTTTGGATTTGACAAAAACCTCATGAAAGGGTCTTATTTCTAAGAATTATTCTTCATTTTTATTACATAAATTGGGTTGGGGCATGTATTGTTTTTAAATCTCTTCACGTTTCTGTATGTACATATGTTCAGATTGATGATAGGTGTTCTGACAAGCAGACAGGTGGGGGGGGTATTCGTTAGCCTTTGGCTTACAGTTCTAGTTTTTAAAACTCTCTAAAAAAAAGAAATTAATGTTGGCTATTGTTTTGAATGTATTCCAGCGAATCGTATGATACTTGACAGACTTGTTCACTGTCATGAGGGCTACAATCTGACCAAGGGCCATAACTCTGCAAGGCTTTGTTTTTACAAAATTATGCATTGTAATGGACCCATTCTAACAGACAAGTGTTCGCTCCCACATGCGGTGCTCTTGTTGAACTATCACGTAACACAATTTATTTTAAGATTAACCCTTTCCCTGCTGAATATTTATGTCAAAAATAATGACATCATGAATATTCATTAACTGAATATTTATAATGGCATGTGTACACATGATTTTCAGGTACTGATAGAAACTGTAGAGTCAGATCTACCATATTTCATAAGCAAACAGCAGACCGTGAAGCACGGGGTTAACTCTTTCCTTTATATAAGCGGGTTTTCATGCATTTGCAAACAGAGTAGACCCAGATCAGATGGCTCCTATAGGAGCCATCTGATCAGGGTCTGCTTTGTTTGCTAGCAGAATTGATCTGTTTCTTTAGTTTCTAAAATGGCTACAATGTTTCACCTTCCACATTTCGTCCATGAATATTTAGTAAGTATTGAAATTTGAAATTAATATAGAACAGGGAAAGGGTTATAGGGTCTCTTTTACTATCATTAGCAAGCTGAGGTGAAGCTGATGACAGAGCTGGACTGCTCCCAGGTGAAGAATGGAGACTACGTTCAATATCTGGTGACCCTGATAGAGGGCAAAGAGTGAGTAAAATAATTTTGTGATGTTTTGTTGCTAGCCTGCTTAGTAACATTTGACACTAGATGATATCATCTCCATCAGTTGATTTATATTGCCTTTCTTTTTATCCCCCCACCCCCTTCCCTCCCCGATCAGATCGGGGTGGGGGGGGGGGGGGGGGGGGTATTGTTTTTGCCCTGTCTGTTTGTTTGTCACCAACTTTAACATTGGTCATAACTTTTGAGCCAGTACAGATAGAGACTTGATATTTGGCATGCATGTGTATTCTCATGAAGCTGCACATTTTGAGGGCTGACATGTCAAAAGGTCACCCATCAAGGTCAGAGGTCAAATATATAGGTCAAACCACAGACTTTAACATTGGCCATAACTTTTGAACCAGTAGAGATAGAGACTTGATATTTGGCATGCATGTGTATTCTCATGAAGCTGCACATTTTGAGGGCTGACATGTCAAGATCAAGGTCATCTTTCAGGGTCAGAGGTCAAATTGGCCGGGGGCATAGTGTTTCACAAACACATCTTGTTAAAAACATGATCAGGGTCCAAGGTTATAAAATTTCTGAGTCTGAGTTCAATCTCATGTACCTGATTGGTCAGATTTTGAGCAAGTTCAAAATCTGACCAATCAGATACAGTATAACTCCTCGAATGTGGAATTCTATTAGAGAAGAATTTAGATACTTTTAGGCAGTTGGCTGCTTAATGCAGGGTGAAAGTCATGCAGAAAGCTCCTAGAGGAGCTTTCTGCACGCCTATCACCCTGCAATAAGCTGCCAACTGTCTCCAAGACCGATAATTATACTAAATTTAATGTTTGGTTTAAAGGGGTTCTACTGTATTTGTGAATGATCTCGGACTCGAGCAAAATGTTTTGTAACCGCGGGCTAGCCTTTGTGCAAAGGCAAACATGAAGTCTCCTACTTCGGACATTTGATTTTGTTGTCATACATCTGAAAGTGCTTGGGATCAGTCAGTGTGGCTGTGTTACATGATACCTGTTGAGTTACTAATAACTTCTTTGATGGATTTGTACCAGTATCAATTTATCATGCTACATGCTATCTGACTGGTATTTTCAAATAGTTTGAATCTGTATGAGATGCCAGGGAACGCATCATCTTATTAGGACCCAAGCTGTTTGACACTCAGTCAGCAGTTTCTTACTCCATGAATATGCATGCAAGAAATAATAAGATCATGAATATCTAATAGCTGAAAATTTATAGTAACATATGTACACATGAATGTTTTCAGTGTTGGTGGAACCTGTATAGTTAGATTTCACAAGCAAACAGAAGAGACCCTGGTCAGATGGCTCCAACAGGAGTTGTCTGATCAGATTTTACTCTGTTTGCAGAGGTATATAAAAACATCTTTATGAAGGAAAGGGTTAATCCTTTCCTCCACAAATAAGCCTTTCTACGCCTTTTCAAACAGGAGCCATCTGATCAGGCTCTGCTCTGTTTGCTTATGATACATTAAAACAACAAATCTAATTAATATTCATGACATCAATATTTCTTACATGAATATTCATGTTGTAAAGGGTTAAAGTAAATACTGTTGCATCACCCCTGAATGACTTTGAGGGAACATGTTTACAACAGCCTATGAATTTGGATTTAAAGCCTTAAAAGTCCTTGAAAACCCTTAAATTTTACACCTGAAATTTCGAATCACCCATGGCATCAACAAGACTGGGTTTGGCTTAGAAATCAGTGACTGGATAGAATAGATCTACCCACCTGTAGTCTATAGCTTTAACCCTTTCCTTCATATAAACGCATTTTCAGTAGAACCTGATCAGTGTCTGCTCTGTTGGCTAACATAATTTGATAAATCTGTTTCTTTACTTTCTTAAATGGTTACAATGTTCAACCTTCCATATTGCATTATTTTGTCCATGAATAATTGTAATATTGAAATTTGAAATAAACGCAGAACAGGGAAAGGGTAGAATTATGATGATGGCATGTATTTTTACAGACAGGAGTTACAGACATGCCAACAGGAGCACAGTCTAAAGACCCTGCAGCTGCTGGATGAGAAGAGCCGCACCTCTAGCCAGGAATGTAAGCTGCAGCAGATAGAGGCTGAGAAAGACAAGCTTCGCAGCCAGAACATGAAACTCTCCCTAAAATTAGAGGAGCTAAGGCTCAAATATGAACCAGGTAAGAAGCATTTCAAATAGGAATTGTTAGGAGACTGAATAATGTTAGGAGAGAATAGGGGATCTTTTTGTTTCTTTCTGTCATCTTCATGTTCTTCTAAACTGTCGGTTTATTATTCACGTTCACAGCAGGAAGTTGAAGATTCAGTCCTTAGCTCAGACATACTGAAGACTTTTAAATAATACAAGTGGCTCCTTCACTGAAATCCCGGTTTGCTTTACACTGAGCACTTTAACCCTGTTGCATATTCGCGTATGAAATAATGCTATCATGAATATTAATTAAATCATTTTTAATATTAAATGGCATATGAACATAGGACATTTTGGCTTAAGCAGAAATTGTGAAATCAGATCCATATTGTACCATAAGCAAACAGAGCAGAACCTGATTAGATGGCTCTTGTAGGAGCCATCTGATCTGGGTCTACCCTGTTTGCAAAGGCGTTTATATAACAGAAAGGGTTACAGAACCTAGGGACCATTTTATGGAAGGTTGAACGACTGAGATTGTCATAAATTGTATTAAACATACAACAATTGCAAATGGAAGTTACCTTTTTTCTGTTAGTCATATCTCAGAAATGGTTTGGAATTTTTTTATTTAACTTTGCAAATGTCAAGTACCGTAAGAAAATGGGGCCCTGCAAGTATCACTCATATTGACTTTGGAACACCAGAGTTATAGCCCTGTGTTTCCCAAGAACTTTATTTTTTTGTTTGTCTAGTCAATATCACAGCTAAATACTGAGGCCAGCACTTGTTTGGCGGAGATGTCAATTCAGTGAATTTGCTTTTTGATCATTAGTTTCTCCCTGGAAGAAAGGGAGTGTTTATTAGTGAGAATACGGTATAAACTATATAAAGGCATCATATTAAATTATTTTTCCAGACGCTGTCAAGAAGAGTGGTGTTCTGGTAGTAAAACGTACGGAGAAAATACCAGTGGATGAGCCAGAACAGGTGAAAATCACTGAGACTAGTCGTATCCCTAGCAACACAAGTCGTCTCCTTGACAACAGCACAATGTGTCAACCTAAACCTGGCAGTAACAAAGAACAACAAACATATTCCAGACCATTGTTGGAAAACTTGGAGAAACAAACCAAAAATCCTTCTGTGTCAAATTTGATCAAGAAAAAAACTGTGTCAATATCAGATGATGTTGAAGAACACGAGATAGAACGGGAAAATTTTGACAGTGAGAACAAATCTGAAATAGAGAAACCAAGACAAAAGGGCACGCGAATAACGGCAGTGAAACACATATCAAAAAATGCGAGTAAGACAGTTAAAGATGTTAATGAATGTAAAAGTCAGTAGTGATATGTACAGAAATTTAACCCAGTAGCTCATGAATATGCATGTAAGATATGACATCATGAATATTAAGTAGATTAATTTTTATACTGACAATTGAACACATACGGTTTTGGCCATGGCAGAAACTGTAGAATTATATCTATATTACAGTAAAGCCTCTCTACAACGGCCACTAAATTACATCAAGTATTTTGTGTTAAAGGCAGGTAGTTGTTTAAAGGAGCATTCTGTTTTACTTTCACCTTGCTTTAAGAAGTCACCTGCTCTAATATACCAACTAATTAACGCAATTTAGTGACCGTTATAGAGAGGTTATACTGTAGTCCAAATGCAAACAGAGCAGACTGATAAGACGGCTCCTGAAGGGGCCATTGGATCTGGGTCTACTCTGTTTGTTTCAAAAGAGACTGTGTCAGGTAAAGAGATTAGTTATCCCGAGTTTCCTCTTTTAACCCTTTCCTCCATAAGCTATTTTTAGACCCAGCCTCTTTGAATGAATCTACCCAAAAGGAGCATTTATTAGAGAAAAGAAATTTTTTAGAATTTTGTAGTTTGAAACCATTGTGATAAATAGAGCATTTGCTCCTTTAGGAGCCTATGCTGTATTTATAACAATGGTTTCAAGAAGGGACTATTACAGAGGTGTAGAAAGGCCTATTTATGGAGGAAAGGGTTAATGCCCATGCAAACAGAGTTGACCCAGATCAGACAGCTTCTATAAGTCAGTCTGGTCAGTGTCTGCTATGTTTGCTTATATGATTCCTTAATTTCTATTGTGGGCAAAAATTCCTGTGTTCGTTTGCTTTTTATATAAAAAATCAGTTGAAGGTGCTGTCAGATCAAGGTCTGTCCTGTTTGCTTGTAAATGAAATAATATTAGTTATTGGGTGTGTCACTGACCCACTACAGAAATATATGGGGTCTGAAGAATGAATAGATAGCGAGGCGATAGCAGAGTCCCCCTATTAATTTTCATCGACCACTTTTCATCATTTATTTTGACAAAAATATTGACATTGTTATTATTACGGAAATGACGTTGGTGTTAAAATGATGTCATTGTTAATATAGTGTTGTTCGTCACAGTTTGACGTAACCAAATTTAACGGCCAAGCAAACAAAAAGTTAAAATGCACCAATCCGTTATATTTAGTGAATATTTGTTAAAATAGGTAATGTAGTGGATCAAAATAATGATTAAAAGACAAACTGTTTTGAATGGCAGCCATCTTGTAGTATGTCAATAGTGGGTCTGCTACTGACCCTCTACAGAAAAATAGAGGGTCATCACATGACTGCTCTTAACCAATGAAAAGGCCAGAAACTTGTGGGAGGTGAAATAATAAAGATTATGATTCTGCAGTTTCTGCCATGGCCAAAAATTAATGTGTTCATATGTCAGGCATGATAAATATTGATCTAATATTCATGATGTTATTATTTCTTACATGAATATTCATAAAGTAAAGGGTTATGGAAATATGACGAATGTAGACCATTCAAATTAAGATTGTGTAAATATAATTTTAACTTGTACTCAATGATATTTTACATGATTTTATTAACACTTTCAGTGCTTTGTAGATTTTGTCTGCAAAACTTGTTATCTATTACAATTCTAGGCGTATATTTTTCTTCTATTTCTTTTCAAACATTGTGTATGCATGTCAAACAGATTAACCCTTTCCCTGTTCTGTGTTTATAGCAAATTTCAATACCTACTGAATATTCATGTACAAAATAGTTCTATTGAAATATGGAAGGTAGAACAGTGTAGCCATTTTAGAAAGTAAAGAAACAGACCTTTCAAATTCCACTAGCAAGCAGAGCAGACCCTGATCAGACGGCTCCGCTAGGAGCCGTCTGATCTGGGTCTACTCTGTTTGCAAATGCGTGAAAACATGTTTATATGAGGGAAAGGGTTAACTAGAAGTCTCCTTGAGAACCAAACTGTTTGTAAAGGTAATTTCAAATTGGTCCATAGTGTTGAAGTGATGAACCCTTTACTCCATAGATACACTTTTTATGCCTTTTTGCAAACAGTGCAGACTCAGATCAGACAGCTCCTAAAGACGCTGTCTGCACTGTTTGCACTCAGGATATTTCAGGCCTGAGTTTATCTTTCCTATAGGATCCATCTGATCTGGGTCTCCTCTGTTTGCAAAGGTGTGAAAAGTTTTTATATGAAGGACAGGGATTAATCTTTTAACTACAGTAGAACTTATCTTAAACGACATTATATTGATAGGACACAGGAATCTTAAAAAGCATAGGAGTTTTCTGTATTAAATTTGACTTGCATTTAGCTACCATCTGCCTTACTAACCCATAATTAGATCACTTTTAAATGGTCACTTAACCCTTTCCTCCATAAATAAGCCTTTCTACGCCTCTGTAAAAGTCATTTTCTGTAACCATTATGATAAATAGAGCATTTGCTCCTATAGGAGCAAATGCTCTATTTATCATAATGGTTTCAAACTACAAAAATTCTAAAAAAAAAAAGACTTTTCTCTAGTTAATGCTCCTTTTCGGTAGATTTATTCAAAGTGGTTGGGTCTAAAAATAGCCTATGGGGTAATTGGTTATTAAAGACAGGTTCTTCTGTGTGTGACTGTTTTATGTTTTATTTGTTATATTCGTATTTATTGTATTAAAGTGATATTCTGTATTTGCAACACATTTTGAATATTACATAAATCATTTGTTTATATGCTGAAAAGAAGTATATCGGGTTTGTGTTTTACTTTTGCATCTGTTCGACAATCTTCATAAGAATGATTGAACATAACAAATGCCATGTTTTATGATGTTACTGGAACGACCTGTTATTGTACGACCTGCAGTAGAATGTGTCTTAAAAAGCAGGTGGTTGTTTAATGCAGGGCAAAAGTAATACAGAAAGCTCCTATAGGAGCTTTCTGCATTACTTTTGGCCTGCATTAAGCTACTACCTGCCTAACAGACCCATGATTAGACCTTTTTGATGGCCGCTTAAGACAGGTTCTACTGTATCAAAAATACAGAAAAAACCCTGTCTTTTGACCACCAAAAACAGATCTAATTGAGGGATGTAGAGAGAGGTAGTAGCTTAATGCAACGAAAGTTGTGCAAAAACGGGGAACACAAAATTTCACTTGTCCTGCAATATAGACAAAGGCGGCAAAGCAAAATACTCACTAGTCCTGCAATATAGACAAAGATGAGTGGACAGGTGAATTTTTGTCCCCAGCAAAAAGTTCCCGTAGAAGCTTTCTGCATTACATTCATCCTGCATTAAGTAGCCACCTGCATGTTAATTCATTGAGTGGTTGCTTTAGAGGGGTTCTATTGTATCATCATTTAACTACAAGAGGTTTGTGTTCTGCCAGATTACAATGGTTTCAAAACTACACAATTCTGAAAATTTCCTTTTCTCTATTAAATGCTCCTTTTCAGTAGATTTATTCAAAGAGGTTGGGTCTAAAACTAGCCTTTGAAGGAATGGGTTGAGACAGGATTGACAAATATCAGATGATTTCAGGAGGAGTACTCTGATCAAAGTTTAACCTTTTACTCCACGAACATTTATGTAAATAAGGATGTCATGAATATTAATTAGATTATGATTAAAATAAATATGGCATATGAACACAGAACAGTTTGGTCATGGCAAAAACTAGAGATTCAGATCTGTATAATTTCAAAAGCAAACAGAGCAGACACTGATCAGACGGCTCGTATATTAGCTGAGCTTTTATAATGGCATATAAACGTGGGATATTTTGGTACTAGTAGAAACTATAAGTCAGATCTATTATAATTTCATAAGCAAACAGAAGCAGAGGTTGATCAGACGGAGCCTACAGGAGCCGTCTGATCTGGGTCTACTCTGTTTAGAAAGGCGTATTTATGGAGTAAAGGGTTAAAATTTCAGTATTGATACTGCATTGCTACAGTGACCTAGGGGTTCTTAACCCTTTCCTCCATAGGCCAACCTTTAGACCCAACCCATTTGAATGAATCTACCCAAAAGGAGCATTTACTAGAGAAAAGTAAAATTTTAGAATTTTGTAGTTTGAAACCATTGTGATCAATAGAGCATTTGCTCCTTTAGGAGCCTATGCTCTATTTATCACAATGGTTTCAAGAAGTGGTTTTTACAGAGGAGTAGAAAGGCGTATTTATGGAGGAAAAGGTTAAATGATTTGAAAATTCACTTTTCCATGGACAAGTTACCATTCAAAATTGACTAATTAAAATTAGAACATACATGTATACAGTACAACGGTGATAATCCGAAGAGTGATTTTCCGAGTATATGGTCTAATCCGAGGGAATTTGTATGGTCCGGACATGAAATCTATTACTTTAATACACTACTGTACAGTGTAATCCGAGTCTCGATAATCCGAATTTTCGATCATGACTCCCGGTCCCTTCAATCAATTGCTTCGTTAAATTACTTGCCTAATCCGAGCATGAATCACGGACACTTCGAAGACGTTTTATCACACCTCCATAACTGATGTCTCGCAACACCGCGTTTCCATTACATTTATATCTTCTAAACCCTTTGAAGGATGCCCAAAAACTTCAGTCAAAGGTTAGCTAAATTGAGACAGTGTACAGAACACATATGGCAGTCATGTCGGCTCAAGGTCACATTTGAAGGTCAAGTGTAATTTCGTGTCCACTCCATATCACCTATAGATCTAACTCTGGAAGAATTTTCACGAGACTTGCCTCAAATGTTAACCAAGTTGAGACGATGTGCAGAACCCTTTGAAGGATGTTCACAAAACTTTAGTCAAATGTTAGCTAAAATGAGACAATGTGCAGAACACATGTGAAGTCATGTCAGCTCAAAGTCAAGGTCACATTTGAAGGTCAAGTATAGTTTCGTGTCCGCTGCATATCTCCAATACCCCTGGAAGGATTTTCATGAAACTTGCCTCAAATGTGAGACAATGTGCAAATCACATGTGGCAATCATGTTGACTTAATGTCACTTTTGAAGGTCAAATGTTTTAACCTTCAATTTCCATTACATTTTCGTGTCATATTCTCCATATCTTCTAAACGCCTTGAAGGATTTTCATAAAACTTGAGAGTCAAATGTTAGCTAATTTGAGACGATGTGCAGAACACATGGGCATTGGGCAGTCATGTCGGCTCAAGATCGAACTCACATTTGAAGGTCAAATGTTATGTTTTAATTTAGGCGGCGGCGGGGATTTAGCTGTCCTTTGGACTGCCTTGTTGTTTTTGAGACATTTCTCCCGATGTATTCATATACAACATTAGAATTGTGTGTGGAGGTTACTGTAAACTGGTTACATATCATAATTAACATGTGTCACAGTTGACTTAGCGAAATTGCCACAATAAAAAAGGACGAGACTATAAACCCAGGTCTGATGTATCAGTGCTTTACATTGGGCATATAAAAGAACCAGAAAAACTCTGTCAATAATAAGAGTAGGACATCGCACCCAGGTTTCTCTGTATCCTCTCCCCTCTCTCTGGGGTGTCCAATTAGCCCATAGGGAGCAGAAACGGACGTCAATTAACACAAACAAACAATAAAAAATGGGACCGATGGGTATGTGTATTGCTTAACCCATTACCTCATAGACTATTTTTAGATCCAACCACTTTGAATAAATCTACTGAAAAGGAGCGTTAACTAGAGAAATGGAAACTTAGAATTTGTAGTTTGAAACCATTGTGATAAATAGAGCATTTGCTCCTATAGGAGCAAATGCTCTATTTATCACAATGGTTTCACAAAGGGACTTTTACAGAGTCGTCAATATGAGGGAATGGGTTAAGCAATACTCTGAGACTGCTTGTTCACTACTAAATTGTATTTGAGATTTATACTCGTCACAACCTGAATTCATTCCAGCAATTAACGCTTTCACTCATAAGCATGGGTCTGTGATATCATATACAAACAGTTTGGATCTAGATGAGTCGCGAAGTATCTCGCCATCTCACAAGAACCCAAACTGCTTGACACAAGGTTTATCTTTTGATACAGAAATACAGAACAGTCCCAGATCAGACGGCTCCTACTCACCTAGACGAGCCATCTGATCAGTTTGCTTATGACATGATTCTTCAGTTTTTGCCAGAGCAAAATTCACTTGAAAATTTTACATCGTGATAATTCAGCTAATAATATTCATAACGTGATTATTTCTTACATGAATATTGAACAGATAATCGTTTAAACAGTTAATTACACACACACACACTATCAGTATTTGCGATACTGTCTCATCCAGGAAGTAAAAAGACTGTACAAGAAAATCAGCTGTCAGTATTTTTGTTCAGATACTTTTTTGACAAAATGGCGACAGCAAAGAAGAGTGGAGAAATAGATTCTTCATACAGCCTAGGATCGGACGAGTTTCATGAGGAAGTGGCAACAAGTGTCCTAGATATTAATGTGAAATCTAGTAGTGACAAACACACCTGTAACATAACTAGTATAAATACTTTGGATGACGATAACATGTTGTTTATCGCCGACTTTGGCAATGGAAATATTAAACTTGTGGATACAACGCATGGCAGTGTCATTGCTCAACTTCAACTTTCATCAAAACCATGGGATGCTGCCGTAGTAACTGACAAACGTGTTGCGGTCACACTGCCATATGAAAAGAAAGTAGCTTTTATCGATGTGAAAGCCAATACTATGACTGTTGGCAGTACAATGGATGTTGATGGAGAATGCCGGGGAGTAGACTACAAAAATGGCAGATTGGCTTTGTCATTTACCGATCCTTATAAAGTGGACATCCTCAGCTTTCCAGGAAAAATGCGACGTACTTTAAAACATGGTAGACATGGACGACCGTTGTTTTGCTGTCCTTGTTATGTGGCATTTGGCCGAGACGACACTTCGCTGTTTGTGTCCAACTTTGGCAGTAATAACGTGCTGCATGTAAAGGTTGATGGAACTATTGTAGGAAAATATGCTGATTTGGAGCTCAATGGCCCCAAATCACTGCTTGCTGACAAGAATGGCATTGTGTATGTATGTGGAGAGAATTCTCACAACATCCATCTGATTACTCCAGACTGCAGGAAAGTTCGCGTGGTCCCGACTGAAGCCGCTTGTTTGGCAAAACCTTGTTCTATCGGCCTCAACAAAGCATCGAGTATGCTCTGTATTGGACTGACGGGCAGTGACGCTATCAGGTGTTACGACCAAACAGAATGTGCCTGGGCTACTGACGTTTAGGCGTTAATAGATTATTAGTATCCACGCTACTTACTCGGAATACATGTATCTGTATTAACAATGCCTAGAATTGCAGGAGCGTAGCTGAATCCAAATGTAATGTATGCACCGTGTTTATAGAGGTCCGGAGGCACGCTCCTCCGGGAAAATTTAGAATTGTGTAGTTTTGAAACCATTGTGATAAAGCATTTGCTACTATAGGAGCAGTACTAGTAGCTCCCTTGTCTACGCCCGACATTAAAGGGGTAGGACTGGTCGGCCCGGTGTCAGGATAATGTTACTGGGTGGGGTGCCCTTGCCATGTGCCTGCGGCAGGGATATATTCCAGTGAGGCAGCACTATAACTTGTCTCATGTGGGTGCCGTCTGCAAATAAATGAAATACTGTTGGTCGGACGTAAAACCCAACTCACTCACTCCCCTATAGGAACAAGGGGTTCCGTGCACTGAAAAAACATGGGTGGTCTTCCTCCACCTGCCCTCATATAAACGTGTTTTCACGCATTTGCAAATAGTAGACCCAGATCCTATAGGAGTCGTCTGATCAGTTTCTGTTCTGTTTGCTAATGGAATTTGAAAACTCTTTTATTTTACTTCCACATTTCATTATGATATTTTGTCCGTTAATATCCAGTAGATATTGAAGTTTGGAAAAAACATTGAACAGGGAAGGGATTGAAGTGACGCAAAACCCGATAAAAACCAAACCTATAGGAGCAAATGCTCTATTTATCACAATGGTTTCAAAAGGTAACTATTACAAGGCGCCAATAAGAGGGAAATGGTTAAATATTACATGACAGAACGTGTATCAATATCAATCCCCTTATCCTTCGATTTTTGTTCCATTTTGGCTATGATGATGTTTTCACCTTTCAGACATATGTTACGCACGTGCTTAAGTGCTTATCGCTAGCTATAGTTCGATTTTGATCCGTGAGCTGTGACCTTTAGGACGAGTCCACCCTTAGAGGTAAAACGCGTCACAACCCATATATTTGTTCAGGGGTTACCTGTGGTTCTACAAGCCTGTAATAAGCAGTACAACCCCTATAATGCGACCACCAAAAAAGGGCATAATTCTGGGTGGCAGAGGCAGGTGGTGGCTTAATGCAGGACGAAAGTTATGCAGAAAGCTCCTATAGGAGCTTTCTGTATAACTTTCGTCCTGCATTAAGCAACCGCCTGCTTAAATAAAGACAGCTTTGATTATTTTTAAGTGGTCGCATTAGAGGGTTTTCACTGTAATTATATATACTGATACTGCATGATTACTACGAGCTTCTTGTGGCAACCATTGTCCACTTACCCATACATTAGAATGGTTGCAACTTCTATAAAGAGAAAAGTGCAGCCACGGCTCAGCTCTCGAAATCGAACTATACGCCCCTGAATGGCATTTTGTAAACATTTTCAATGTGTTCACAACTCGAGGTAGACGGTTTAACCCTTATAGTGCTGGACACTAGTTACTAATGTCCTTTGCAAACAATGAAGGCCCAGATGAGAGGGCTCCTAGAGGTGCCCTCTCATCAGGATCTGCACTGTTTGTCATGTTACATATTTATTCAGAAAAAAAACTAAATACTCATCTGTTTAATTTTGGAATAGTCCCTTTTAAAATTCAGCGTTGTAGGCCATGAGCCAGAGGCCCAAAATTCGGCCATCGGTACCATCTTTGGGAATAATGCTATCAATGCTTTTTGATAAGATATAAGTGTCTAGAATCAGAAAAATATGTGATAGCAGTAAATAGGTGGTAGCTTTTTGTATTTTTTTTCACCAATTTTAACCTTATAGTAAAAATAGTCTTTTCTAAATCTAGCATTAAAGAAAAGACATCATTAAATTTCAAACTGATGTCTCTCTCTTGTTACACCCTGTATCTACTTGAAAATTGAAAGGCTTGTAGCTGTGGTTACACACATTTCATTTATGCTGTTATTTTCTCACAAAAAGTGGTTTATATAATGTAAATTCTTGCTCATACGTACATGGAATTATGTTTACATTCATATGTATTTTGGCAGAAGTAAAAAGTCTCCGGACTTTTGCATACCTTCATCATCTTTATAACTAGGCTCATAAAACTTCATATGTATATTCACAGCAATGATGGCAAAGAATTGACTTCAGACTAGAACCCTTACATCTAGCATCTCTTAATGCAAATTGTCAGAGTTATGTCCTATTTAAAATTTTCATACACTCAAATTGTGCCAAAACTGAAATATCTTAAGATTTAGCCCTATGAAAGTTCACCAGCATTTCACTATCATTATATCAACGACCAAATTAACGATGAGAACCCTTTGAGCCAGAACTCAGTCATTGTTTAGGCCAAATTATGTCCCTTTATGAAACGTGTATGTAACAGGGAAACTATTGATATCCGATCAACCACTTCAGAGCTAGCTTATTCATGATATACTCTTATATATTTATTATTCATCATAAGCATTACTAACATGAACTACAGGAAATGGACCCCCTCCCCTCCTTCCTTATGATGATATTGTCTCTAATCAAGTATGCATTTTAGTGAGAAAACAAAACAAAAACGATGTCCCGCAATTTTGTAACTCTGGATAAAATAGTCAGAACAAACATGTCCTTCTTAACGGTCATTTTCACATCAAGTTTGCCAATTTGTGAAAGTTTGAAGCAAAGCCCCCATTGGTGTATGCTGAGTTGGAAACATAAACGTTGCGAGACATATATAGGATCATAAAATGGTGAATACCATATGAAGCATGCTTATACAGACATTCTGTTTTCACTTCAAGGTAATTATAAGTAAAACGTATTTTGTCTGACCATCCGTTAGTTTGTCCATTGGTACATGTAAAGGCCAGCATTTCAGTTAGCTCAGTCGGTACAGCGTTCGCTTTCGGGCAGGACGTTGTGAGATTAATCGCTAGTCTGGTCATATCAAAGACTTTCAAAATGGTACTAAGGTGGACTGGTTGGCCCGATGTCAAGTAAATGTTACTGGATATGGGTTGCAGTTTTCAGTTCTATACACTATACACGTTAAAGAATCAATGAAATCAGAGTTGTTGTATCAAATTCTGTCTCTAATGCATCTATTAGCACATGATGGCAAATGTCAAGGACTTAACCCTTTCCCTGTTCTATGTTTATTTCATTTTTCAATATCTACTGCATATTCATGGCCAAAATAAGTATAATGGAAGGTGGAACATTGTAACCATTTTAGGAAGTAAAGACACAGATCTTTCAAATTCTATTAGCAAGCAGAGTAGACCCTGATCAGACGGCTCCTCTAGGAGCCGTCTGATCTGGGTCTACTCTGTTTGCAAATGCGTTAAAACACGTTTATATGAGGTAAAGGGTTAATAATCTTTCATTGGGTACCGGTGATACATTTGGATAGCAAAGACAGAGTAGTGAAAATATATTAAAACATTGAGTTATCAGCAAGTAACACAGAGTTTAGTCGGGTGTACTCTGGTTAAAAGAAGCTTCAGACTGATGCATTGCCCAAAATCGTTTGGATTTATAAAATGTGATAATTAGTACGGATTTTTCAAAAGTACCGTAACAAGCAATGACAAAACATGAGACGGAACCTCCAAAACAAAGTAACAAAGTAAATAAAGTCCAAGTATATGTTATCGTGCTGCAATAGTAGATAGGATAGAGTTTGCTCAAACAGAAATTAATTATCAATGTGGTATAAAATCTTTGGTCGCGAAAGAATACATATTATGTTAAAATTATAAAGGGAAAAATCAATCAAGAACTTTGGTGATGACATCGAAGTAGAGAGTCTGGTCATCAGATGCTAAGTATAACAATTAAACATATTAGGAAGCATTTGGGGAGTAAATAGAGTCAACCATTGCATTGGCAATAGAAAGATACAGCAAACACTTTTAATGACACTAAGAAGGTCCCGGAACTTCTGTACTAACCGGATGAAGTAGATGAGCGTCTGACCATGCAACTGAAGTAGTAAATCAAATTTTTATAACCTGGTCAGACAACACAGAATACTTCCTAATGTATTTGGCTTTTCATGCTGATATATACACCAGCGTCCCACTATATTAGAGATGCAAGACTAGAGCAACTGCTCCATGACACCAGAAAGATTACCATCACTATTAAAATACAAGTTGTTCATGTGTAACTTTGCATTGGCACACCCTTAATTATAATAGTAAGGCAAACACAGTGGGATTCCCGACCAGGAAAGAAAACCGGAACAGGAATAATATAAGCACAACTAGGCATAGTGCTGATCAATCAATCCTATTAAGTTTCATGAAGATCCGACATATCTTGGAGAAACCGCGAGGACAAAATTTCAATGTAAAACAAGATGTGTTTGTGAAACACTATGCCCCGACCTTTGACCCTGAAAGATGACCTTGACCTTTGACCCATGGACCAGGGAGTTGAACGCGACACATCGTCTTTGTGTGGTGAACATTTGTGCCTAGTTATTTTGAAATCCATTCACAGATATAAAAAAGTTATAGAAGGAACACGAAATTTGGGACGGACGGATGAATGGACGGAAGGACAGACAGAAGGACGGACAATGCGATTACTATATGCCAACCGTTGGGGGCATAAAAATCAAACGACAAAGTCCCATCACTCTATAGAAAATCATCGAACCGGAACAGGACTAATATAAACACAACTATGCATAATTCTGATCAATCCTATGAAATTTCATGAAAATCCTATCAAAGATTTTGGAGAAACCGCACGGATAAATTAAAATCGGACTGACGGACGGAAGGGGGGGGGGGGGGGGCAGACATATGGATGGACAGACAGACGGACGCCGCCCACAAAAACAATATGTCTCCCCGGTATACTGGGGGAGACATAACTAGCAGGTGCATTGGTTACTAAAATAATAAGAATATCAAGTTTTAAGCAAACTTGTAGATTGAGAAACTTACGTCTATAAATGGACAGACGGATGAATGGACGGGCAGATAGAGGGACGGACATATGGAGTGGACAGATGGAAGGACAGTCAGACTGACAACCTGATTCGGGTATACCGTCATACTTTCGTTATTGGGATATGATACCAAATGTTGTAAATCTGAAATCGTTAGCTTTACTTTTCAATGATGATTTTGTCTCGAAATGCGGGTATTGTACAGCATGATATAAAACGCAATAACACATAGAAAGCTACCATCGATATAATGCTATCACATATTTTCTAACTCTATAGATGTATATGTTGTAAAAAATCACAATGAGAATTATTCCCCTGAGATGGTACCGACCAACCCTACTGGCTCATCGACTATTGTAAGGTTGGCAACTTTGGCACGTCGTCAGTTTGATTGGTTGAGATCAGGAAGGTACCGGTATTTGGACCGGTCCTTTCATAATATATAGTTTTATGTATCTGTATAATGTTTACTTTTTGGCCACTTCAACAATTTAACCGATGACACGGTATCTGCATTATTTGGTTCGCTCCTTTCATAATGTATATGTATGCGTATAATGTATGTATATGGTTTTATATACATGTATCTAAAATGTTTAAATCCATGTTAATCCTATTTTATTGCTGCTCCCTGGAGCATACATCTTACCTATGATCTGAATGTTATTATTACAGTAAAGCCCCTCTAAACCGGAATACTTTAGGTATATGTAGGCAGGTGGCTGCCTAATGCAGGGTGAAGGTCATACAGAAATCTCCATGTACGGGACTTCGTGTATGACGTCACTGTGCATGGAGCTGTCGCCTGTTTTAACCCTTCGCTTGCTATTCACGTCAATATACCTACCTGTAAATAGTGAAGACCCAGATGAGACAGCTCCTGTAGGAGCTGTCTCATGAGGGTCTGCACTATTTACAAGTTGATTGTGCAACCAGTGCACTCCACAGCAGTGATTTCACAGCGAAATACAGTGAAGATATATGTAATTATACAACAGGGCATGGGTAAAGAAGAAGAAATGTATTTTAAAATTCAGCAAGAGAAGGGTTAAAGACCGGTATTGATACAAATTTGGGCGTCAGGTTTAGGGGGGGGGGGGGGGTGTTACTATATTTTGATCGCAATGTCTTTGTTTTCTACCCTTCATGGCGCCTCTCACGTGTGTGCGCCTGGCACCTGTACCAAAAGAAAGTGGACGCTTTAATTTTAAATATTTCAAGTTTTGTCTGACGTATCGGTTCAATTTCCACATACTATATTCCATGTGTATTTGTCATCAATTGATTGCAAAATCTCCCACATGGTTTGAAGAGATTTTCAGTTAATTCGGTTTGACGTGATTTTGCCTGAATTGCACGGGCAATCCGAGGCAAATGTACATGTCACCGGTAATGTGTCTGGTAGTAATCCTTGTGCCTTATACAAAGTGTTTGTGGTGTGTGTTGGTGTCTAATTTCAATTCACATCGGTACACATACAACAGGTCTAGATTGAATGAAAATCGGCGAAATGCTTGCTCTTGGAAATGCTTGCTCTTAACGACCATGTAACTAACTTGAGTAATAGAAGTTGTGCCAACGTTTCCGACAAACAGATGGTGTGGCAGATCGTCGCAGATCTGGTAGACTCGGGTTACAAATCAACACAGGAACAGGTTTACTACGTTGACACGCCTTCGACGTCGTTTTCAAAAAGCGTCTAGTACTGCAAGGCGGTGTGGTATCGGCAGATACCGTATTGCGTCACCTCAAGCATCCGGGCTGGAAGGTCCTATGTGGGACAGGCCTTGACAGAACGGCGTTAAAATGCTCCTCCCCATGGTGCACGGATAAAACGACGTTAACGTGCTTCCCTGGTCTGTGCTCTCACTGAATATGAATCCCATAGAGCCCATGTGGGATTTCCTTGGTAGAAGTGTGCGATCAAGAGGCAACATCAACAAAGGGACCTTGCAAATGCCTTAATACAGGAATGGGATAACATTCCCGACGTCTTTATTGGACGTTACGTTTACAAGATCTATGAGAGGTCGCATTGTCGCTTGCATTAATAGAGGTGGGTGCATATGATACTGACTAAAATTAACACCAGGATTGGAACCTCGTCTTAACTCATTTATAAACAACCACTTAAACCATTACCTCATAGGCAATTTTTAGAAACCACCTCTTTGAATAAGCCTACCGAAAAGGAAAATTAACTAGAGAAAAGGACAATTTTAGAAATTTGTAGTTTGAAACCATTGTGATAAATAGAGCATTGCTCCTATAGGAGCAAATGCTCTATTTATATACAATGGTTTCACAAAGTGACTTTTACAGAGTCGTCAATATGAGGGAATGGGTTAAACAGACCGCAGCTCAAAAATTTAAGATATCTACCATATAGATATAGAGCTTGAACTGATCTCAATCACAGGCTTTCTGGAACAGTGTAGATTAATTGGAATTTCGCGGGGATGTGGTTGGGGTCCGGTGACTACATGTGATTCTCTTGTCAAAAGCTGCCGAGATTTCAATATACAGCCCCGCGACCCTCCGCGAGATTGATCGGACTTGTGTTCGAGGTTTGTATTGGATTTTACGGCACGACGTGTTATATGGCGCCAAGCTACCAGAGTCTGACCCATCTGGGTCTACTCGGTTTGCAAAGGCGTATCTATGGAGTAAAGGGTTATTGTTTGCTGACCTCTTCCCTCTTTTGGTTGGTGTGTCTCTTATTCATAATTTGCCTGTATCATGCAAAATAGAATTTTCCCAATTGATTCATATTTATATTTAGATGAATTGTAAGGAATATGTTTGCTGCTAAATATTATGAATATTCTACTTGTAATGAAAGCAATGTGAATGGACAACCTTATTTATAGCTAATGAATAAGCATATTTAAGCTAATAAGAATTTGTTATGCAATACCTATCACGTTAAATGAAAAGACCCCACCCTCCCCAAACACGCACGCAACCACACACATGCTGCATGTGCATATATACATACACAAACACGCACATATCCCCCACACCGAGAGTGTTGCCAATATATGAGATATAGTAGTGGTTTATTTTTTGTTTTTAGTCATAGTCATCACTTATTAAGCATTACCTTGTGGTTATGCATTAATATGTCTTGTCGAGAATGAATCATTACAACATACATGTACCTAATACACTATGACCATGAGATAACAATGTGTGTCCACAAGATACAAGGTAAAGCATGTGCGGGTCATATTTGTTATGCTGTTAGCCAAGACTGCATGCTTATATTACTATAGTTCGAATTTGACCCGTGAGCTGTGACCTTTAGGACGAGTCCACCCGTAGAGGTAAAACGCGTCACAAACCATGTATTTGTTCCAGAGTTACCTGTGGTTACACAGACAAGTAATAAGCATATACAGTAAAACCTCTCTATAACGGCCACTAAATTGTGTTAATTAGTTGGTATTTAGGGCAGGTGGCTGCTTAAAGCAAGATGAAAGTAAAACAGAACGCTCCTATGGGAGCGTTCTGTTTTACTTTCACCTTGCTTTAAGCAGCCACCTGCCTTTAACACAAAATACTTGATTTAATTTAGTGGCCGTTATAGAGAGATTTTACTGTATATACTAATACTGCACGATTACTACGAGCTTCTTGTGAAAACCATTGTCCACTTACCCATAAATTAAGAATGGTTGCAACTTCTATAAATAGAAAAGCGCAGTCACAGCTCAGCACTAGAAATCGAACTATACATGTTGTTACACAAATATTTATTTATTAGGTCACATATACCAAACTAGCTTATACAGGTACAGGAGAAATAAAGGAGCCATTGTTGAAAATGTTTAAATTTACACACCTTATCTAGACCTCTGTTTATACATGTTGTCACGGACTGTCCTTGACAGCTGACATACTGTAACCCTTTTCTCTATAAATACTCCTTTCTACGCATTTGCAAACAGAGTAGGTCCAGATCAGACGGCTCCTTTAGAATAAGGGTCTGCTCTGTTTGCTTATGGAATAATGCATAGGCCTATCTGGTTCTCCAGTTTCTCTGTTGCCAAACATTCATGAGGTAATATATCAATGTCATTTTAAAAATTAATCTAATTGATATTCATAACACCATTTCTTTCATGAATATTCAGAAATGCCTCACTTTGCACGTGTTATATTCCATACGCTGTTAGACTTGTATATCAAATTAGGTATGCTGTGACATATGGAGGACGATCAACGCCAAAATTGCATCATGCTTTGTGGCATTTCAGTTTGCTTCATTGTAATTGCATCATGCATTGTGGCATTTCAGTTTGCTTCATGATAAATGCATCCTGCATTGTGGTGTTGAACAGTTTGCTAAACGATTATTGCATGTCAAGATGGGAGTCCTTCTTTCATTGAAGTTTCTTCAATGACACATGACCCAATGCGGTAAGCCCATAGCAACAAGCATAAAGCCGAACGCCGAACGCATAATGCACTTCAGCCGAACTCGCCATATAGGTGGCGCTGCATGTAAAACCAGATAATCAAACTACTGAAAGTACTGAGGATGGATTCAACGTAGATCGAATTAAATGTTTGGTTTGGTTTTTAAAGACATTCCCTTGGCCGGCTTGGGTCTTTACAGCTAACCTGTGAAAAAGCATGCGGCACATGGTAAGAGCTATAGCAGTCTGCCTGTCAAGAACCACTGGAGCGTTCCATGTGAGGCCCGTCTCTTACATTTGATGATTTGGAAATGATTAGATTGTCACTAATGCAGTATATGTTTTTATTTTTTATTATGCTCCCTGAAACTATAAGAAGGAGCATATAGGCCCCGCTTTGTCCGTTCGGCCTGTGAATGTCTTCTAAAGTGCTCAACCTACATTCATGACAATCCACATACAAATATATCTCATTGAGATCAAGTGCAGGGTGCAGGGGTTAAATTATAACTTTCTGAGCAGTATTTACATATTCTGATAGACCTTGTTGGGAGAAAAGGCAGCTGTGTCCAAGGATAATAACTCTGTGGGACATCTCTTTTGGAAGTATTGCCCTATGTAATCTGTCTTTTTTTTCACTGAAAGTACTTGACCCACACTAACGAAAAATCATATTTCAGCAATTCTTTACCGAGAGATGCTGTGAGAACGGGTGATTACTCTATTTGCAGTGTTTCTTGAGTTAAAGTGAGCCAAATGTCCAGAGTTTTATCTCCGATATACATAAGCGCTCAGGTTTTTTAATGTATTTAATCCTTATAAAATATTCATCTGCTAAATTGCTTGTCTGCTTCAAATGTGAAAGTGCTTCATAGTTTGTAAAGATTTGTGAAAATGTTGTCTGTCAAATAGCTTGGAACCAGATAAGATGCCGGGTTACTTGACGTCTCATCTGGATCCAACCTGTTTGCATATGGCCCTTTGTTTGTTAGTGGTAGGCTTCTTAAGGGTTGATATTGGGTTCTGACCAACAATGGTCTTTTGAGTGTGTTCCCCTTGACTAATTGTATGTCAGGGCCTCTCTAGACAGAATGAGACGGCTTGCCATATTTTGCACACTTGTATCATGCTTTTACTGTTACTTTCACGCCTATTGAGAACAATGGGGGGGGGGGGGGAATCATTGAATGGACCTGGGTAATGTCTTTAAATGTTGTTTTGAGCGAAAAAAAGAACATTATTCGGACGTGGGTGTATGGGGGGATTAATTATTTAAAAAAGATGTTGCCTTTGGTGCAATTTTATTTGTTGCTTTTTTATGTCCGTCTGATCAGGGTCTGTCTTGTTTGCTGATGGTCTGTCAAATATATCATTCTGCATAGTTTGCCCTGATAAAATTCACGTGTCCATATGCTATTTCATTGTCATTATTTTTCACATGAATATTCATTGAGTAAAGGGTCAACTGTGTAGTACCCTGATCGCCGATGTGTGATAGACCACGCGTGGATCATGTACGGACCGTCTGATCAGGATCTGCTCTGATTGCTAATGGAATTTCATTCATCTGTTTATTTAGAATTTCTGAATGACTTCAATGTTCCACCTTCCATATTTTCATTATAATTTTTGGTTCATAAATATTCTGTATAGGTATTGGAATCGGGACTAAATATAGAACAGGGAAAGGGCTAAGATTACATGTATAAATATAAACATATATCATAAAATAGCATATTTTTATTAGAATTATATTGGGTTTGAGAAATACATTACATTACATTATTTTCATTTTGTGTACAATATACAAGTTTATAATATGTTTACTAACCCTTTCTCTCATGTTAACATCTTTTCACACATTTGCAAACACAGCAGACCCAGATCAGATGGCTCCTATAGCAGCTGTCTGATCAGGGTCCGCTCCGTTCGTCAATATAATTTGAAAGATGTTTCTTTACTTTCTAAAATGGCTACACTGTCCCACCTTCCATATTTCATTATAACTATTTTGTCCATGAATATTCAGTAGGTATTTAAATTTTGAATAAACATAGAACAGGGGAAGGGTTGAAAATAAATTAAGATATGAATAATGATAACTCATGAAGGTGTAATAAAAATATCTGAAATTTTGAACATTGAATACTTTATTTAACGAGGGTAGCTAAATTAGTCATAATGACTAATCTACCTTGAGGCCCTCAAAACAAGCATTTCATACAAAATACAAAACAGTAAAACACAGATCTATATACACAAGAAATAAATGTTCAGAAGTTCAGTAATGTTGCGTCTGGATAATTAATAAATGTTGTCTGCTTCAATTTGTAGATTTATTCTTTATGGACACGCATTTGGATCCTGATAAAACTCCGAGTAAAATGGCGTCTAATCTAGATCCAATCTGTTATCATAGATTTGATTTGCCACTAGCATCCAAATAGTTAATATAAAGCTATAATATATAAAGTAAATGCACATAAAAAAAATGAAATGCATAAATGACATCTGACCCCGATTCAGGTGGATGAATGCACGCGCTATTAAAATCACATATTTGTGACGTCATTTACTCACGCTGTAATTATTATAAATACGAGAAAATATTTTTGCTCAATACTAGTTAATCTAAAATGATCTCTGCTTCAAATTTTTAAAAATGCAAATAGAGAGTAAACTAATTGAACCTGATGAGACTGAGTTATTAACGATATAGATTAATATATTTTTTCTGAAATTCAACCAATTTGCCCAGGGAGAGGGTATACATACTTTTGTGCATGTCCTTATTTAGATCTACATTGTTATATGTTTAAATTTCATTTACATTTTCTTAATTTTTCTTCACTTGAGGTCCTCTACAAAAGTTACATAAATTATGCCCCTTGTGTCAAAATTGGTTCACCCCAGGACCGGCTAGTTTTCTATAGAAACACATAGTGAAAACTTTGAAAATCTTATCCTCTGATTGTCTGGTGAGCGATGTCAGGGCCTTTCAGACCCTCTTGTTATTATTCTTCTTCTCCCAGCAGTAAATACCCCCCCACACACACACACACACACACACACACACACACACACACACACACTCTCTAATGTAATGGATCAGTAACCCTTCTATTTTTTGTGTGTTTTTTGAAATCCTTCTATTTCTATGTCTTCATAGCGTTTTCCTTCTTTACCTATGTATTCGGCAAATCACTTCAGCATTTTAGTCCGAGCTGACTAGAGTACGACAAAGACCGGGGCGAAGATGGAACAACGAACCACGCATCAAGCATCAAGCACCAAGCACCAAGCGCTAAGCAAATAGCACAAAGAATATGCTCCAAAGAAGTTTCACAATGAAACACATTATTTGACGTTATTATAATCAATAAACAAGTTTACAGAAGGTCAAATGTCGGATCGAGGAAGAAACTTCAAAGAAAGAAGAAAGCACATCGTGACATGCAATAATCATTTAGCATAATGCATTTAACATGAAGCAAATTGAAATGCCACAAAGCATGATGCAATTTTGGCGTTGATCGTCCTCCATAGTGACATTTTCGGAAGCTGGTGCACCAAATACCAATAATGTAAGGTCACTGTGACATTGACATTTTACCTCGCTTAAAAATGCATCGTTTTGACAGTATCATATGTACTGAGTGCCCGAGAACCCAAAATTAGGTCACCTTGGTCTTGACATTTGATCCACTTAAATGAATATCTAGTTTAAAGGTTTTCCGAACGTCTTTTTGTTGTCACTAATCAATATATTAGTTTAGACTTGATGTTGGCCTTCTTTATGGGCAACACAGATCAGTTTTGAGTTTTGACTTTGTTCACGGTTAAACTTCTGTAAGAGTGATGTCCCAATTGTTAAAAAATTGCCCTCGTTCCTTTTGGTGGTATTACGTGATTTAGACATTAAGGGCGTGCAACTATACAAGTTGTGATTGCTGTAATGTTAACCCATTCCCGTATAGGCTATTTTTAGATCCAACCTCTTTGAAAAAATCTACCGAAAAGGAGCATTTACTACTAAAAAGGAAATTTTTAGAATTGTGTAGTGTTGAAACCATTGTGATAAATAGAGCATTTGCTCCATAGGAGCAAATGCTCTATTTATCACCATGGTTTCACAACGTGGCTTTTACAGAAGCGTCAAAAGGCGTCTATATGCGGGAATGGGTTAAAAAGATATGGTTCTTGGTTTGCAATCGAGTTTATCACTCGCAAATAAAGAGTGAGGAGTTTACTGTACCACAATGGTTTCAATAAATGAGTTCTACAGAGTCGCAAAAAGGCGTCAGTAGGAGAGAATGGGTTAACATAGGGTTTATCATTCATACAAAAATGGAGAGAAAAAAAACCTTGAAACCAAATAGACAGAGTGCCTGGAGGCGAAGGGGTTAACACTTTCCTTCATAAACGCATTTTCACGCATTTACAAACAATATACCCAGACCAGACGGCTTAGGACTGTAGCCGTCTGATCAGGGTCTGCCCTGTTTGTGTTTCTGTTTGTTGTCAGAGCAACATATTCCCTTGAAAACTCTACATTATGAAATTCTGCAAATACGTATTTCCTGTCATTTATATTGAACTGGTGAAGGGTCAATGCCACCAATGTTAACACTTTATCGATATTTAATTTAAGTTTTCTTCAGTTCGTAAAGTCTCATTCAGGAAGTAAAAAGATTATATGCAAGAAACACAAGCCATTTTAATCCTGTCATTCTTTTTGTACAGGGTATTTGTTGACAAAATGGCGACTGCAAAGGAGAGTAGAAAAATAGATTTTTCGTACAGCCTAGGATCGGACGAGTTTCTTGAGGCAGTGGTAACAAACATCGAGAAAGTGCTGGATATTAATGTGAAATCTAGTAGTGACAAACACACCTGTAACATAACCAGCATAAATACGTTGACTGATAACATTTTGTTTATCACCGACTTTGGCAATGGAAGTATTAAACTTGTGGATGTAATGCGCGGCAGTGTCATTGCTCAACTTCCACTTTCATCAAAACCATGGGATGCTGCCATGATAACTAACAAACATGTCGCGGTAACACTGCCATATGCAAAGAAAGTAGCTTTTATCAATGTGAAAGCCAATACCATGACTGTTGGAAGTACAATGGACGTGGACGGAGAATGCCGGGGAGTAGACTACAGAAATGGCAGATTGGCTTTGTCATTTACCGATCCTTATAAAGTGGACATCCTCAGCTTTCCAGGAAAAATGCGACGCACTTTAAAACATGACAGACATGGACGGCCGTTGTTTTGCTGTCCTTGTTATGTGGCATTTGGCGGAGACGACACTTCCCTGTTTGTGTCCAACTTTGGCAGTAATAACGTGCTGCACGTAAAGGTTGATGGAACTATTGTAGGGAAATATGCTGATTTGGAGCTCGGTGGCCCAAAGTCACTGCTTGCTGACAGCAATGGCATCGTGTGTATATGTGGGGAGGATTCCCACAACATCCATCTGATTACCCCAGACTGCAGGAAAGTTCGTGTGGCCCTGACTGAAGCTGCTGGTGTGACAAGGCCTTGTTCTATCAGCCTCAATGCAGCAAGTATGCTCTTTATTGGAATGACGGGCAGTGATGCGATCAGGTGTTATGACCAAATAGAATTTACCTGGTCCACTGATCTTTAGACGTTGATAGATTATTCGGAATACATATATCTTATATCCTGAAACACTGACTGGCAAATACCATTAACCCTTTCCTTCATATAAACGTGTTTTCACGCATTTGCAAACCGACTAGACCCATATATAGGAGCCGTCTGACCAGGGTCTGCTCTGTTTGCTAATGGAATAATAAAGATGTGTTTCTTAACATTCTAAAATGGCTACAATGTTCCACCTTCCATATTTAAGTTATAATTAGTCTGTCTTCTAAATATAGAACAGGGAAAGGGTTAATTGTTTACGGTAAACATTTTCATCAGGACCCTAGCAGTAGGACGTTAATCAAAATGTTTGTTCGATTCGGCAGTAGTCAAAATTGCATTAGATCCACATCTGAGCAGATAAATTAATGTTTAGCATAGCGGATAAGAGTTGAGGAAGCTCATTTACTTATATCTCATTCTCTCCTAGTGACGCATTTTGACGCCTATGCATTATCACAATGGTTTCAAAACCACACAATTCTAAATTTCTTTTTGTTTCTTCTATAGATAATGCTTCTTTTCGATAGATTTATTTAAAGAGGTTGTTCTTAAAATAGTCTAGGAGGGACTTAGTTACCTGGGCCGGGTGATGTCAGTAAAATCGGACATACGTACCGAGTACAATTACTGATTTTGAAGACCAGTTTTATTTACAGTGAAATCCCTCTAAACCGGAATTTTAATGAAGAAGAATTTAGATTTTTCTAGGCAGATGGTCACTTATTGCAGTATGAAAATCGTTCAGAAAAGCTCCCCGGGAATTTCCTGCATGGCTTTTGCAACATATGCATTAGACTTGTCACGAGTTATATATCGTGTTTTATGTTCGTGTACAACTGTACATGTATATATACTATACAATGACATTATGTGAGTTAGTCATTCGAGACACCTCAGCTATTTTCTACGAAACACTGACGGAATAAGACGATTAATTACGAATGTGATTTGGTGTCCCGTGTAAAAAAAACAAAAACGAAACAAACGTGTGTACTTTTTGTCTATTGAAATTATAAACAAACACACACGAGCAACGTTTCCTTTAAGTGTACTTTTTGGCCACTTCAACAAATGGCACGTCGTCTGTTTGATTAGTTATTGAGACCAGGAAGGTATTTGGACTGGTCCTTTCATATAATATATTTTATGTATCTATAAACTATGGACGTTTTGGCCACTTCAACAATTCAACCGATGATACGCCATCTGCATTATTTGGTCCGCTCCTTTCATAATGTATATGTGTGTATTATAAATGTATATATTTTTATACATTATCTGTAAAATGTTTAACGTTTAAAGCTTTAAACCTATATCAATCCTATTGTACTGCTGCTCCTTGTATCACAATCTTACCTATGATCTTTATGTTATCAGTACAGTAAACCCCCTCTAAACCGGATTTTTAATAAAGAATAATTTAGGTATATGTAAGCAGGTGCATGGCGAGGTTTCTGTATGACTTTCACCCTGCATGAAGCTGTCGCCTGTCTTAATTAAATACCGGAATTGATACTAATTCGGACGTCATGTTTAGAGAAGTTTTACTGTATTTTGAATGAGGTGGCTGATAAAGGTCTCAGTGTCCGTGTTTTCTGCCCATGACGCCTCTCACGTTGCATGGCGCCTGTCACGTGTAGAGTTTGTAAAAATGTTGCACTCGGAATACTTCAGCTATTTTCTAGGATATATTCCGAACCTTGGCGGAATAAGACGAGTAGTTACGACCGAAAATGTCGGCTTTATCTGTATTTTTTTGCCGCTATATAGACGTATCCGTAATAATCTTTTTAAACAGTTTGAAACTCTTATTATGTATTTGTAAAGAACTAGAAGAAAACGCTACTTTGAAACCCGAGGCAGACGATAATTTCAGCAGATGAAATTTATTTAGCGCTGAAAGGATTAAGAATAACGCGATGACTGATCTGGATCTACACTTTTTTTTCTTTTCTTTTTTTTTTAAATATTTGTAGAATCGTCTCTTCAAGCATTTGCAAACAGAGTAAATCGAGATCAGATTGCTCCTATAGTAGCCAGAGTCATACACGTAATACATATATGTATATGTCTCTGATTTATACGATGATTGCGTGACCCATACATTTTTCACAATGCACGGTGAATTGGCAAGATCGGCATATTTTAAATATTTAGTTCGTAGAAAGACATTTAACGTAGAAAGACATTTAACGTCTATATATGCAGACAGAATAAACCTAGATATCAGATATGAGCTGTCTGATCGGAATCTGCTCTCTTTTCTCTAGAATGAACGTCTACAGCAGATGGTTATACATGTATATGTTCTCTTTTTTCTTCCAGATTACTTCAGCTCGAATACACAAAATACACTTAATACTAAAAGAAATTGTACACTTTAATTTTAAATAGATATACGTGTATTTCAATTTTAGCTGACGTATCGGTTTCAATTTTCGCACACTATAGTCCATGTGTATCTGTCATCGATTGATTGCGAAATCTACTACACTGAGATTTTCAGTTTATTCGGTGAGGCCTGATTTGCACGGGCAACCCGAGACAAATGTACATGTCACCGCCCACCGGTAACCTGTATGGAAGTAGTTCTTGTGCCTTATACAAAGGGATACTCATACATGTATTTGAATTCACGTCGGTACACATACAACATGTCTACATTGAATGAAATTCAGCGAAATGGCGACCATATAACTAACGTAAGTAATGCGATGGGGTGCGATAGCAGTTGTGCCAACGTTTTAAACAATAAGGTGGTGTGACAGATCAGGTAGCTTACGGTTACAAAACAACAAACGGACAGGTTTACTACGTTGACGCACCTTTGACGCCATTTTCATACAGTGTCTAGTACTGCAGCCAAGGCAGTGCGATATCAGCAGATACCGTATTCCGTCACCTCAAGCATCCGGACTAGGAGGTCCTATGTGGGACAGATCTTGACAGCATCACAATATCCTGTCTCCATATTGCACCAATAAGTCGACAGCAGCGACGTTAGTTAACGTGCTTCCCTGGTCTGTGCTCTCACAGGACATGAATCCCATAGTAGAGCCCATGTGGGATTACCTTGGTAGAAGGGTGCGATCAAGAGGCAATATTAACAATTCAGAGGACCTCGCATTTGCCCAACACAACAAGAGTACCGCATACGGTACATAATACGCCCACTTGCAAACTTTCTCCGATTCAACATGCCTTATAAGTGTTGACATTTTCTAATCTGTGCTTCAGATCTTGATTTCCATATTTAGGTGATACTATTTTTAAAAAAAATGAAGTGAATATCTTATTAAATAAAAAAGTTACAGCTAATCCTCATTTTTGCAGATTTTTGCAAAGTGCAACGGCCATAACTCTGTAAAGACAAACTGAATGAACCTCAAAATAAACTCGGCTTCAAATTTTGTTGCTTAAAACATTTGTGTTAAGTTTCATTTATATCATTTTAATGGTTTTCCCAGAAAACAACAGACAAACTAAAAGTTGACCGACTAACAAAGACACGAACACACGAAGTTCAAGGACCATAACTTTAGAATAAAATGACATATCAAAACCCCCGCAATATATGTGAAAATTCACATTAAGGTTTAACCATATAAAAACAATTGAAGTAAATATCATTTCAAATGAAAAAGTTATGGCCATCCTCATATTTGCATAGATTTGCATTATTTTTTTAAGTGCAAGGGCCATAACTCCGAAACAATAAATCAAATGATCCTCAGAATCGACTTATAGCTTCAGGTCTTGATGCATTAAACATGTGTATAAAGTTTCATTAATATCTGTCAAACATTTTTGCCAGAAAACAGCGGACAAACTATTTGCATTTTTTTTAAGTAAAAGGGCAATAACTCCGAAACGAAAAATCAAATAAACCTCAAAATCGACTCAGCATCAGATCTTGATGCATTAATCTCTCAAATAGTTTTCCCAGAAAACAGCGGACAAACTATTTGCATTATTTTTTAAGCACAAGGGCCATAACTCTGAAACGAAAAATCAAATGATCCTCAGAATCAATTCCGTTTCAGATCTTGATGCATTAAATATTTGTGTGAAGTTTCATTAATATCTCTCAAATAGTTTTCCCAGAAAACGGCGGACAAACTATTTGCATATTTTTTAAGGACAAGGGCCATAACTCTGAAATGAAAAATCAAACGATCCTCAGAATCAACTCAGCTTCAGATCTTGATGCATTAAACATTTGTGTGAAGTTTCATTAATATCTGTCAAATAGTTTTCCCAGAAAACAGCGGACAAACTATTTGCATGTATTTGCATTATTTTTTAAGTAAAAGGGCCATAAATCCGAAACGACAAATCAAATGAACCTCAGAATCGACTCAGCTTCATATCTTGATGCATTAAACATTTGTGTGAAGTTTCATTAATATCTCTCAAATAGTTTTCCCAGAAAACCGCGGACAAACTATTTGCATATTTTTTAAGGACAAAGGCCATAACTCTGAAATGAAAAATCAAATGAACCTCAGAATCAACTCAGCTTCAGATCTTGATGCATTTAACATTTGTGTGAAGTTTCATTAATATCTGTCAAATAGTTTTCCCAGAAAACAGCGGACAAACAAAATGTTGACGGACGGACGAACGAACGAACGAACGGACGGACGGACAGGGCCACGACAATATACGACCACCTTTATTAGGTGGGCGTATAAAAATGGAAGAACTTTCCCGACGTCTTTATTGGACGTTACGTAAGGTATGTGTGAAGTCGCATTACCGCGTGCATCAATAGAGGTGGGTACACATGATACTGACTAAAATTAACACCAGGATTTTTAACACCCCGTCCTTTCTCGTTTAAAAACAAACCTCTTAAAACGACCGCAACTCAAAATCTAAAATATCCGTCATAAAGTGCGTGAACTGATCTCAATGCCAGGCTTTGTGGAACATGGTATAGGTTTATTGAAGTTTGGTGGGTTGGGCGGGTCCGGTGACTACATGTGATTCTCTTGTCGAAAGTTGTCGATATACACGTCACATTTTTGTTACCGTACATGCATTCAGCCATAAAATCAAAGAGAATAATGTTGATCCAGCGTCATGGTGACATTGGGTTGTTATTTAAAATGTCATGACGTCATCAAAATGACGTCATCAAATGACGTCATGGGTGCAACGACGTCGTGCATGCATTAGCGCATTATCCTCTTTGATGTTACAGCCAAATGGTCTGTACGTTCTCAGCCTCCATATCCAATCAGTTTCATGGATCTGTCTTTCAATTCTACATGCATGGAACATCCGTTTCAAAACTACAAATCTCACATCATCACTGCTATGACCACCAATCTTTTTTTTTATTTTATGGCTGAATGCATGTAACAAAAATGTGACGTGTATTTTGACATGATAATCTTTGAAAAAGGCCCTTAGTGGTCGAAATATTAGATCAGAGCAGTTCAAGTTTATGTATTATATTAATTCCCTATTTTGGAATATTTTCTTCATTGTGAAGGTTGTCGAGATTTCAATAAATTGTTAGGAACATTCGGTCTCAGCTACCCTCGGCGAGTTTTGATCGGACTTGTGTTCGAGGAGTATGTTGAATTTTACGATACCACAACACTACACATGTACAGTAAAACATCTCTATACCGGCCACTAATTTGTATTAATTAGTTGGTATTTAGGGCAGGTGGCTGCTTAAATCAAGGTGAAAGTAAAACAGAACGCTCCTATAAGAGCGTTCTGTTTTACTTTCACCTTGCTTGAAGCAGTCCCTTCAGAAATAGGGGCATAAAATATCAAACTGATACAATATGTGGCTAGTGAATTTCATTGTAGTCAGAAGTTGATCAAAGGGAAATAACCCAAATAAAACAGGATTGAAAAACGGTCCCAATTCCTTCACGCCTTATTCGCGTAGTTGCAGACAGAGTAGCTCCAGATCAGACGGATCGTCTCATGTAGGAACCGTCTTATCAGAGTGTGCTCTGTTTACTTACGAAATTATGATAGATCTGACTCTTCCTACTTAGGCAAACAGTTTGGATTCAGATGAGACGCCGCGTTGCTCGTGGTCTCTTCAGCATCTAAACTACAGTAAAACCCCGCTAAAGCGACCACTTAATGAATAAACATGGCTGTCTTTATAAGCAGGTGATTGCTTAATGCAGGACAAAAGTAATGCAGAAAGCTCCTCTAGGAGCTTTCTGCAATACTTTTGTCCTGCATTAAGCTACCACCTGCATATAGCACCCAGAATTATACCTCTTTTAGGTGGTCGTATGAGCGGGGTTTTACTGTATTTGTTAATGTGGTGTTTTGAAAGAAAATTAAAACAAAAGAATAATGTAGCAGATGACAATATTTGCAGACAACAATGGCAGGCGAGTAGTGTTGCATTTAACGCGACTTTAACTACAGTAGCTAACCCTTTCCCTGTTCTGTATTTATTCCGAATTTCAATACATACCGAATATTTATGGACAGTGTTTACACTGTATAATGAAATATGGAAGGTGGAACATTGTAGCTATTTTAGAAACATCTATCAAATTCCATTAGCAAACAGAACAGACCCTGATCAGAGGGCTCCTGGTATGGGTCTACTCTGTTTGCAGATGCGTGAAAACACGTTTAAATGAGGGAAAAGGTTAGTTCATATATCGGTTGTTTGGTTTTGTTTCTACCAACTATTGACTCATTGGAAACCCACGAGAGAGGGGGGCAGACAGATGCCCAGGTGTGATGCCCTACTCTTATCAATATTTTCTCTGGTGGTTCTTCTAGATGCCCAGTGCAAAGCATTGATACACTGATCCTTTGTTAACCCTTCGCTTGCTATTCACGTCAATATACCTACCTGTAAATAGTGAAGACCCAGATGAGACAGCTCCTGCAGGAGCTGTCTCATCAGGGTCTGCACTATTTACAAGCCGATTGTGCAACCAGTCCACTCCAGAGCAGTGATTGCACAGCGAAATACTTGTACACAGTGAAGATATATGTAAATTATTTTATACAGTGTAATTATACAACAGGGCATGGATAAAGGAGGAGAAATGTATTTTAAAATTCAGCAAGAGAAGGGTTAATAAAGTCTCATCTGAAAGACTTGGTCTTGCAGGGGATCCAACCCATGACCCCTGGTATTGTAGTCGAGTGTGTCAACCACTTGAACTGTACATATCCATA
Source organism: Azorinus chamasolen (assembly GCA_963576725.1). NCBI lineage: Eukaryota > Metazoa > Mollusca > Bivalvia > Cardiida > Solecurtidae > Azorinus > Azorinus chamasolen. The sequence goes on from OY755248.1 coordinate 64,937,502, forward strand.
TTGTGTTTCAATTTATAACCCTTGACCTGTTTTATATTCATGTAAAACAAGAGTACCGCATACGGTACATAATACGCCCACTTGCGAACTTTCTCTGATTCAACAAGCCTTATAAGTGTTGACATTTTCTAATCTGTGCTTCAGATCTTGATTTCCATATTAAGGTGATACTATTTTTAAAACAATTGAAGTGAATATCTTATTAAATAAAAAAGTTACAGCAGCTGCTAATCCTCATACTTGCAGATTTTTGTAAAGTGCAACGGGCGTAATTCTGTAAAGACAAACTGAATGAACCTCAAAATAAACTCAGCTTCAAATTTTGTTGCTTAAAACATTTGTGTTAAGTTTCATTTATATCATTTTAATATTTTTCCCAGAAAACAACAGACAAACTAAAAGTTGACCGACAAACAAAGCAACAAACACACAAGTTCAAGGACCATAACTTTAGAATAAAATGACATATCAAAACCCCCGCAATATATGTGAAAATTCACATTAAGGTTTAACCATATAAAACAAGAGTACCGCATACGGTACATAATACGCCCACTTGCAAACTTTCTCTGATTCAACATGCCTTATAAGTGTTGACATTTTCTAATCTGTGCTTCAGATCTTGATTTCCATATTAAGGTGATACTACTTTTTAAAAAAATGAAGTGAATATCTTATTAAATAAAAAAGTTACAGCTAATCCTCATTTTTGCAGATTTTTGTAAAGTGCAACGGCCATAACTCTGAAACAACAAATCAAATGATCCTCAGAATCGACTTAGCTTCAGGTCTTGATGCATTAAACATGTGGATGAAGTTTCATTAATATCTGTCAAACAGTTTTGCCAGAAAACAGCAGACAAACTATTTGCATATATTTGCATTTTTTTTTTAAGTAAAAGGGCAATAACTCTGAAACGAAAAATCAAATAAACCTCAAAATTGACTCAGCATCAGATCTTGATGCATTAAACATTTTTGTGAAGTTTCATTAATATTTCTCAAATAGTTTTCCCAGAAAACAGCCGACAAACTATTTGCATTATTTTTTAAGGACAAGGGCCATAACTCTGAAACGAAAAATCAAATGATCCTCAGAATCAATTCAGTTTCAGATCTTGATGCATTAAACATTTGTGTGAAGTTTCATTAATATCTCTCAAATAGTTTCCCCAGAAAACAGCGGACAAACTATTTGCATATTTTTAAGGACAAGGGCCACAACTCTGAAATGAGAAATCAAATGAACCTCAGAATCAACTCAGCTTCAGATTTTGATGCATTAAACATTTGTATGAAGTTTCATTAATATCTGTCAAATAGTTTTCCCAGAAAACAGCTGACAAACTATTTGCATGTATTTGCAGTATTTTTTAAGTAAAAGGGCCATAACTCCAAAACAACAAATCAAATGAACCTCAGAATCGACTCAGCTTCAGATCTTGATGCATTAAACATTTGTGTGAAGTTTCATTAATATCTCTCAAATAGTTTTCCCAGAAAACAGCGGACAAACTATTTGCATTATTTTTTAAGGACAAGGGCCATAACTCTGAAACGAAAAATAAAATGATCCTCAGAATCATTTCAGTTTCAGATCTTGATGCATTTAACATTTGTGTGAAGTTTCATTAATATCTCTCAAATAGTTTTCCCAAAAAACAGCGGACAAACTATTTGCATGTATTTGCATTATTTTTTAAGTAAAAGGGCCATAAATCCGAAACGACAAATCAAATGAACCTCAGAATCGACTCAGCTTCATATCTTGATGCATTAAACATTTGTGTGAAGTTTCATTAATAACGAACGGACGGACGGACAGGGCCACGACAATATACGACCACCTTTATTAGGTGGGCGTATAAAAATAACTGAATATGAATTACTTTTTATGATGGCAAATATCCAATTGACATTTTTGTATTGGTTGAAACCTTGATCCAACAGCTCTATAGAAGCCATCTGATCTGGATCTGTTCTGTTTACAAAGGTGTGAAAGTGTATATGAGAGAGAAGAGGTTAAATAGTGTACTTTGGTTTCTCATTACAAATTAACAGTTCAATACATGTATTTTTCCCTTTGCAAAAAGTATAGCCCCAGATTATACAGCTCCTGCAGGAGGAGTCTGATCAGTGGCTGTTGTGTTTGCATAATATTATGGAACAAGTATGTTTATAAACCATTATAAAAAATAAGATAATTAATAACTGGTCAGATATACTTTAATTCCATATAGAGCAAACTTTGATCAAACAGCTCCTATAGAAGCCGTCTGATCTGGGTCTGTTCTGTTTACAAAGGTGTGAAAGTGTATATGAGAGAGAAGGGGTTAAATAGTGTACTTAGGTTTCTCATTACAAATTAACAGTTCAATACATGTATTTTTCCCTTTGCAAAAAGTATAGCCCCAGATTATACAGCTCCTGCAGGAGGAGTCTGATCAGTGGCTGTTCAGTTTGCATGATTTCTTGCATGATGAAGTATTCTTTCCCTTAAAAAGCCTTTTCAAACAGAGAAGACACAGATTAGGCGGCTCCTGTAGTCTGTTTGCTTATGGAATATATATTATTATGATTCCGGTTTCAGTCACAGTAAAAATCCCTTCACTTCCATTTTGTATATTTATCTGATATTTTATCGGTCATTAAAACGAGGGCTTAGTTAAAAACTACTAAATGCCTTTTCACACATTTAACAGACATAGTAGACAGCTACTATAGGAGCCATCTGATCAGGGTCTGCTCTGTTTGCTTATGATGTAATACAGATCCGATTCTACAGTTAGTCTGAGCCAAAATGTACGGTGGTAATATGCCATTATAAAAATAATCATCTTGCATAAATATTTATCAGGTTAATATCTGTAACCATTTGCAAAATTGTCTTATAATTCTGTTAACAATATTTTCTCCCGAATTCATGATCAGTGTCAAACTGTACTAGGCATCTCATCTGGATCAAAACTGTTTGCAAGGTCATCACGGTTGTGCCCAATAGATTGTGGTTACTATGGTTTTGCACTAAGGTTTTAAAATGTGCTGACTTTGATTTCCAATTTCCCACACTTAGTATTTTTGAATGTCACTGTGTTTTAACCCATTCCCTCATAGGCTATTATTAGACTCAACCTCTTTCAATAACAAAAATGAGCATTTACTGGTGTAGTTTTTAAACTATTGTCCTATGGAGCAAATGCTCTATTTATCACAATGGTTCCAAAAAGTAGCTTTTACAGAGGCATCAGTATGAGGGAATGGGTTACCAACACCACATGCAGATGCCAATTTCCCTATTTCTCAAATAGCATTTCCCCTCATATAAACGCTTTTCACACCTTTTTAAAACTGAGCCGACCAAGATTCAATCAGGTTCTGCTGTTGCTTATGAAATTACATAAAATTCCGCTTACAAATATTCATGACGAAAGAAAGGGTTAAAGGGACACATTTCTTTTAATATCCATAGAGTACTGACTCCTTACCAGACTGTAGCCCTTGTAATGGTGAATAAGCATGTGAAGTTTGATAGAATTATCTGAACCGATGTCAAAAGTTTCAAAACTGTACCAAAATGTCATTGCAAAGTGACAACATTGACTAAATCAAAGCTATGGCAATACCTTGACTCAGAGCTAAGAATGTGTGATAGATCAACTGACACGTGGATGGACCAACAAGGGTAAACTAGATCCCCTCCCTTTCTATTGTTTCCAATTTGTGTAAAACAGACAAAAGCCAAAGTGTTTGAACCCCTTTATTGCGACTAATATTTACAGTCACATAACACAGTAAATGTCTACTTCAGCTTCTTCTTGGGTCTCAGGTTGTTTGTGTGTCCACACTTCCTCTTTCGGCAGTTGGTGGCCCTGGGGTGAAGACGAGCATAGCACCTGCAAATAATATAAATATTACTCACACTGTATCTAGGTTAAAGTGAAAGTCTCTATTTGTAACGTGTCTTAAAAATGTTTAACAATTACATAAATCATTTGTTTATATGCTGAAACAAGATGTGTTTGTGAAACACTATGCCCCCTAGATATGACATTTGACCCTAAAGGATGACCTTCATCTTGACATGTCACCCCTCAAACTGTGCAGCTTCATGGGGTGCACATGCATACCACATATCAAGTCTGTATCTCTACTGGTTCAAAAGTTATGGCCAATGTTAAAGTTGGTGACCTTTGACCATGAAGGATGACCTTGACATGTTACCCCTCAAACTGTGCAGCCAAATAAGAAACACGTATACCAACTATCAAGTCTGTATCTCTACTGGTTCAAAAGTTATGGCCAATGTTAAAGTTGGTGACCTTTGACTCTGAAAGATGACCTTGACCTTGTAATGTCACCTCCCAAAATGTGCAGCTTCATGAGATACACATGCATACCAAATATCAAGACTTTATCTCTATTGGTTCAAAAGTTATGGCCAATTTGAAGTTAATGACCTTTGACCCTGAAGGATGACCTTGACATTTCACCCCTCACACTGTGCAGCTTCATGAGATACACAAGCATGCCACATATCAAGTCTCTATCTGTACTGGTTCAAAAGTTATGGCCAATGTTAAAGTCAGTGATTTGACCCATATGTTTGACCTCTGACCTTTAAGGATAACCTTGACCTTGACATGTCATCCCTCAAAATGTGCGGCTTTATGAGATACATATGCATGCCAAATATCAAGTCTCTATCTGTACTTGCTCAAAAGTTATGACCAATGTTAAATTCGGTGATTTGACCCATGTGTTTGACCTCTGACCTTTAAAGATGACCTTGACATGTCACCCCTCAAAATGTGCAGCTTTATGAGATACATATGCATGCAAAATATCAATTCACTAGCTGTACTGGCTCAAAAATTATGACCAATGTTAAAGTTACAGACAAAGAAACAGACAATTTGACCTTTGACCCTGAAGGATGACCTTGATCTTGACATGTCATCCCTCCAAATGTGCAGCTTCATGAGATACACACACATGCCAAATATCAAGTCTCTATCTCTACTGGTCCAAAGGTTATGGCAAATGTTAAAGTCGGTGATTTGACCCATATATTTGACCTCTGACCTTGAAGGATGACCTTGACATGTCACCCCTCAAAATGTGCGGCTTCGTGAGATACACAAGCATGCCAAATATCAAGTCTCTATCTCTACTGGTCCAAAAGTTATAGCCAATGTTAAAGTCGGTGATTTGACCCATATATTTGACCTTTGACCTTGAAGGATGACCTTGACCTTGACATGTCACCCCTCAAAATGTGCAGCTTTATGAGATACATATGCATACCAAATATCAAGTTTCTATCTGTACTGGCTCAAAAGTTACGACCAATGTTAAAGTTGCTGACAAACAGACAAACAAACAGACAGGGCAAAAACAATATGCCCCCCAGATCTGATCTGGGGGGCATAAAAAGTATATTGCAAGATAAGCAATCAAATAATGCAGAAGACGACAAAACTTTTGAATGTTTGATATCGAAGACCCGGTCTTATTCAGCAGTATATCAGTAATTTAGCATGAGTGTTGTAGGACAAAATTTAATTATTTATGAAAACGGATTATTTCGTATCATTGTCATTTTTGGTTTTTATAAGGTTTTACGTTGTTTTAACAGTATTTCAGTCATCTCGACATCCAGCTACTTACTGGTGGAGGAAGACCCCAGATGTTCATCTGTGCACATAACAAATGGCATTGTTTCTTGCACAGAAGAACATCCAGGTAGAACCACCAACCTACTGCAAGCCAGCTGGAAGGCTTCCTCACATTAAAAATCCTAATGCCCAGACCAGGATTTGAACCCACAGCGGTGAGGGGCTAAGCCATTGTCAATCAAAGACCATAACCACTCGGCCACAGGCATTTTTGGATATAAATTCTAACACCATTGAAAATATGTGTTTATTGCAGTGACTTTCACTTTAAAGTGTATGCAGTGTTATGTTAACTACATACCTAAATCTGATCGCCTGAATCATTTTTTTTTCCATAGAATATATACAGTAATGTCAGTAAACCTGCCAATAGTGAGCGTATAATGTATAAATATGGAGATCGGCAAGAGCAGGTGGTCTTTATCCTTTCTCTCATAAAGACAAACTTTTGGCAAAATTGCAAACAGAGTAGGAGCCGTCTGATCAGGGCCTGCTCTTTTTTTTTTATATAAAATAGATACGAGTCTACAGTTTTTGTCACGCCTGTGGCCATGCGGTATTATAACAATCTAATTAGTACTAAACCTATACTATTTTATAACCTACTTTCTGCAGATCATCTTGTCACAATTGTATTTGGAGGCCAACATTCTCAAACTGGGTTCAATGATACCACCTCTCAGTCTCAACACCAGGTGGAGGGTAGACTCTGCAATCAAAGTAAACAACAAGTCAGAAATATATAAACCAGTTACACTTTTTAACCCTTTCCTTCATCTAAATACTTTTTCACACCTTTGCAATCAGAGTATACCTACATTAGACGGCTTCTGTATGCTCATGCAATTATAGATCCAACTATTGTTTCTACTATTACCAAAAACTTGTGTACAAAATTAATGCCATTATTAACAAATCAGCAAACAAATAAATATTCATGATGTCACCTATTCAAGAGGGAAAAGATCAACGTTCTCAGAAATCCTAAATATTCTGACAGCTAATCTCCCCTCTCAACCAGTTTGAAAAGCTGTATACAGTTCAATCTGTCTTAAGCGACCATTCATTTGTTAAATATAGGAGTCTTGAAAAAACAGGCATTTGCTTAATGCAGGGCAAAAGTAATGCAATAGCTTTCTGCAATACCATCGACCTATAATAAACTACTATAGCTTGAACAATTTGACCTGGACCCTGACCTACTTAATTGGCATAAATAAAAATTAGTAACATTTCTATTTTTATCATCGGCATTGCACAGGCTTATCCTGGGCACGTGTCCCGATAAGCAACTATGCATGGACACTCACGATTTTTTGGTTTACATATGCACGGGTTATCACTCTCCCATAGTTTCAGCGAGAATAGACTTCACGATTTACCGGCGGAGTTTAATTTATATGTCATCTCTCTCATTATATATTCTGCATATAGGTGAGGGTCCAGGTCAAATTGTTCGAGCTATACCTGTCTTAAGGGGTCCAGGCCCATACGGCCCCATAGTCTTGGGGGAAATTGTAGTGTGGGCGAGCCAAAAGGGGAATTTTCATTCAATGATGTATAATCTATTTGTGTTTCTTAGCTTATCATATTAATATGGCCAATTTAGCTTTAAGTATCGCAAATACAACCATTTACTTATTCCGGCAGGATTGATATTAACTATGGTCTGGCAGAAGGGGAATTTTTTTCAGAGTGGGGAATGGGGCCTAATTTCACCAAATATTTCAGTGAAAAAAAACCCCAGTTATATACAGTAAAAACCCTCTAATGTGACCACCAAAAATGGGCATAATTCTTGATGACAGGCAGATGGCTGCTTAATGCAAGGCGAAAGGCAGAAAGCTCCTATAACTTTCGTCCTGCATTAAGCAGCCACCTGCTTATAAAGGCAGAAATGTTTATTAAGTGGTCACATTAGAAAGGTTCTAATGTAGACAGTTTTTGTCAAAGTCATAAGTGTCCTTGAATATTTCACCTATTAAAAGATTAAACTAATGAATATTCATTAAGTGATCATTTCATGCATTAATATTCACCAAGAAAAAGGGCCAGAAAAGGGCTATCTTAAATCTTATTTATATGCTTCATTCACTTAACAGCATTTGTTATTTGTTATATCGCAACATCCAGGTGGAGGAATACCCTTGAGGTTTCTCTGCAAGGAACAATGCAATGTTATATGCACAGAATAACACCCAGGTATAATTGACCAACCGCATGTCAGCTGGAAGGCTTCCTCACATGACATATGCAAGGTGATTTATCTGATCTTTAACTAAACTTTTTAACTTAAAATATTGCAATAAAATATCTTGGCCAAGTTTGATATCGAGGTAGATTGCATATGTATCATTCTCTCAAGTCTTATGTTTGTTAAATCTGTTTGTGGACATTTGTTCTAAGCCATTTTGCTCTTGTTAAAAAAAAAAAATTCTATGACAGTTTAATCTTTTTTAATAGCACTCCAGATTAATGCAAAGTGAATGAGTCAGAATGACTTTTGTCTTTTTACCTTTCTGGATGTTGTAATCTGACAGAGTACGTCCATCTTCCAACTGCTTTCCAGCAAAGATCAATCTCTGCTGATCTGGTGGAATTCCTAAAGAGAAAACAAGTACATTAAATACCCAACCAGTAGCACCAAACTTTAACCCTTTCAATGCCGATATATCAAAGTTGAACAATCCTTCATTGTTTTATGATAGTTATGTAACATGGTGAACAAGATGTGTTTGTGAAACACTATGCCCCCTCATATATTTGACCTCTGACATTGACCTTGACATGTCACCCCTCAAAATGTGCTGCCTCATGAGATACACAAGCATGCCAAATATCAAGTCTCTATCTCTACTGGTCCAAAAGTTATGGCCAATGTTAAAGTCGGCGATTTGACCCATATATTTGACCTCTGACCTTGAAGGATGACCTTGACCTTGACACGTCACCCCTCAAAATGTGCGGCTTCATGAGATACATATGTATGCCAAATATCAAGTCTCTATCTATACTGGCTCAAAAGTTATGACCAATGTTAAAGTTGCTGACAAACAAACAGACAAACAGACAAACAGACAGACAGGGCAAAAACAATATGCCCCCCGACTATCGTCTATGGGGGCATAAAAAGTTGTGACTCGACCCCAGGGCCTCTGGCTTACTATGCCAACACTCTACCGACTGAGCTACCAAGCCACACAGTAAAGCCTATCAACTTATTTCACCATACTCTCTACCCGGCTACACACACCCCCTCTACACAAGAATTCGTCCCGAATTCTTACTCAAAGAACACTCCACAAGTTTCTTATTATTACACATTATCTTCATATAATCCTCATATTATCTTCATATAAATCACCTTATGGGTTATTTACGTTGGGCGCCAAATGTAACATGGTGAAAAAGTTGTGACTCGACTGGGACTCGAACCCAGGGCCTCTGGCTTACCATGCCAACACTCTACCGACTGAGCTACCAAGCCACACAGTAAAGCCTATCAACTTATTTCACCATACTCTCTACCCGGCTACAGTTATTCAGTGTGAAGGGGTATACTTTGTGAGAGGATTTTGATAGACCCAGTGCATTCCCTAATCAAAAATCTTCTAACAACCCTCTGATCCGAGTCTACACAGTTTGCAAGTGCCATACACTTGTTTGAATCCCACAGTCAAAGGGTTAATCAAACACAATATCACCATGTTTAAAATTAATGTTAAAATCTCTTGGGATTATAATAATACCAAATAAGTGAAAGTATATCATTAAGTAATATCATTTCCAACTTCAAATATCTTAATGTAACACATTTTGTGAATTTCTCTTTTTTCTTCATCAAAACTGAAAATTATTTATTCACACAAGGAATAACATGTCGGAGGCCTCTTTCTTTACATATCTATAAACTGAAGTTTGAACACCTAATATGAAATACAGTAAAATTTCAATACTACGAATTTTTTTTAAAGAATTTGTCTGCATGTGGTAGCTTTATGCAGGGTGAAAATCAAGCAAAAAGTTCGAAGAGGAGCTTTCTGCATGACTTTCACCCTGCATTAAGCTGTTACCTATGTTAAAGAATAAAGATCAATAATGGTGTGTATTTGAGTGTTCATAGTATCGAGGTTTTACTGTACAACCTAAATTATAAGTCATTTGAACTTGACCTTGAAAATGGATATGAACAATAACGATTAAAATGCACAGCGACAACCAATTTACTTGAAATTGGAAAGAGACACCGATCAAGAAGTGCCGATAGAGTGTGCTAAAATTGTCTTGTGCTGGTGAGTACTTGTGTGTAGCGTCATCAAAGAGATTATGAAGTTAACAAAAGCGTCACACAAGTTCTATATCACTCCCACTCCCTTGGTAAAAGTGAAAGCTGGAACTAATCTTTTCATACAAGAAAACCCCCCAGATTATTTCATGGGTTAAAAACTTCCTAGTCTGATGAAAAGCAACCGGTGTTTCATTCACCAATTGACACATATTAAAACCCCTCTAATGCAACCACCAAAAAGGTCTACTTTGGGTTGTAGAGGCAGGTGGTAGCTTAAAGCTATAGGAGCTTTCTGCATTATTCAGTCCTGCATTAACCAGCCACCTGATATTAAAGGTCTGGTGCTTATTAAGTGGTTGTTTTAGAGAGGTAATGATATGTATCAAACATAAAATTTCAACATGGTCAATTGGTAACACACAACATAACATGGCTAGGCGTCTTGGTTGTGTTTCCAATTTATAATACCTGCTTACCTTCTTTGTCTTGGATTTTAGCCTTGACATTTTCAATTGAGTCAGAGGGCTCGACCTCAAGAGTGATGGTCTTCCCTGTCAGGGTCTTCACAAAAATCTGCATTTTTCAACAGATGTCTGAAAACATACAAAACTTTGGATTATGGTGGTTTCGTCAAACAACTGGTTCGTCAAACTGGATTTTATGAACAAAATGGGTAGTGGTTTCGTCAAACTGGCAATTATATATTTATAGTATAATAACGGAGCAATTGATGAGTTTATGACACGTTTGATTTTGATGACTGTGTTTGATCCAAAATAGTTTGGAATCAAACCATTTGCTGAACATTTCACTGAGTTAAATTCTTCTAAGTTGCACTGATTCTGCATGATTTAAAGTTTATGCAGGCTTGTAGTTGGCAATAAAATATTTTTAATTTTTATCTTTGTTCATATATGAACTCGGTCCGTTACATACTTTCATATTTCAACGTTTACAGTTCTATATTAAATGCGCTACAAGCTATCCATAATGGAACAATACCGCTAATAGCCCTACCCACTATATAAATATCAGTTTGACGAAACCACTTTTTGCCTACTATATAAAATAAGTTTGACGAACCATAGTTTGACGAAACCACCAACACCCCGAAAAATTCCATTTACACAAGCTGCCTAACTTGAGAATTATGTTTACATATGTCATTATACAAAATGCAGTTTATACATATCCATGACATCATTATTTCTCATATGAATACATTGAACAGGGAAAGGGTAACTGTTGTTTACAGTTTAATAGGCTGCCAACACTACTACAATTGATTTTAATCTTACCGTTTCTTACTTTTAACTTTCACCAATTTCTATTAACAGACACAGGCGAACAGCTGCTCAAAATTACCCGCAAGATAGATGGATAATGGTAAAGAAGACAAGTTGAACAGTAGCATATGCATCATGTGGAATAAAATATGCCTTGTAACTAAAGCAAACCGAGGTCGGAAACGTTTGGGTCATATCGAAATCTGGTGAAAGTTTTTCCTGCTCAACACTTCGCCAAATATGTCATTAATTTTCAAATGTGAAGAGTTAAAAGGTGTGCTCAATCAGCATCTAAAACTCTAAACTTTACCGATTTCCCCACCCACTTGTATTAAATACTATTTGTACGCGGTAATAATAAGTTACTGGCCAAATTTCTAATTCGTGATAGAATCTTTATTCATGTGTTATCAAAATCACAAAGATTTAGGCACTCGATAGCTTTTGTTATTGATTCAGCTCGGAATAATTTATCAATATCATGTGAATGTATGGAGGCGGCCATCTTACCTTAAGAAAAGGAAGAAAGGGGGTTACAATTGCGAAATGACGGAGTCGATAACGATGGCGGTAGATGGCGTTCCAAACCCAATTAAGGTCGCACGCGCCAATTTGAACTTTCAACTCTCAACCTGTGTGATTTTCGCACTTATTGGATAATCTATTGTTTCATTGGTTCATACGCTTCTGTGTGACTGGCAGCAAATCATTTGATTGGATGATATACATCAAGACCTGTTACGCACCTTGCGTTACAGAAAATTCGTCTGCAAAATGACAGCGTGATTGCTCTTTGATGAAGAGTTAAAAAGCCTGTTAAGTTTTGTTGAAATTCAATGGATTATTTCTTAAAAAATTGTCAGAAAATATAGATGTCATGATTTGTTGTAAATCATGGTTACGGTTTGGTTGCACCGTGACAAAGAACTGTGGTGGATTAAATGCAGCAAAAGGTAAGTTGCGTATTATTGCATTTTGTCAGTCACTCTGATAGTTGTACTTTATATTGCTGTGGATGTTGCCCAACAATATAGACCCGTAAAATAGGATGGGATGGATTGAAAAGCTAACAATAAACTGAAATAACCACTTTACTGTAAAGGCGTAGAAATAAATAAGACTTTTCACGATAATTATCGCATGAAAAAAGGTAATATGCAAAAAAGGTCATCTGCTACAATTACTGTATCAAAGTTCAATTTATCTTTAATATTTCTTCAAAACGATACGAGCATCACAGAATTTTACGAATTTGGCGCTAGCATACAAACATTAAATCAGAGTCATGCATGTATGTATACTGACCCTGATTAAATGATGCTGACAGAAGTACTGTAGCAATTATAATTGTAGTAATTAACGATAATAACGAGACTTATTTTTTGTAATATCAATGGTTGATAGATCTAAATCGGAGTATAATAATGATGATGATGATGATATGACAATGATGATTATTATTATGACAATGTTGCTAATACATTGTAATGGTAATTATAATAAATAATGATGATGAGTTATTATAATTGGATTACTAGATCAACGTTTGTATTATTATTTATTATTGTCATCATCATAATAATAATCCAATTCTAATAACTCATCATCATCATCATCATTTATTTTAACTACAAATATTATTCCAATTATTATTAGCAGCATTTATGTCATTATTGTTGTTATTTACATATGGTGTAACTCTTTTCAAAGAGGAATGCACAACAAAGTAACTATAGAGTGCATTAAATTTTCTACAGGATTTTGACAAAACTGCTGCTTTTGATCTGGATCTACACTAATTACAAAATGCCAGTGCAGTCATTTCTCCTTAAGACAAAAGTATAAGGCTTCTCGTTAAGACAAAAGTATAAAGCTATAAGAGTTTATACTTAACCTTTTACTTCATATGAATAGGTCAAAATTTAACCCTTTCCCTGTTCTGTATTCATGTAAGAAATAATGATAACATGAATATTTATTAGCTCAATTCTTATAATATAAATTAACCTTTCAAGGGAAGTTTTTGCTTTGACAAACACTGTAGAATCAGATCTATATCATGTCAAAAGCAAACAGAGCAGACCCTGATCAGATGGCTGATCTGAGTCTACACTGTTTGCAAAGGTGTTTATTGCAAACAGAGTAGACCCAGATCAGACAGCCCCTGTAGCAGCCATCTGATCATCAGAGTCTGCATTGTTTGTTTATGGAGTAACACGGGTCTAACTCTACAATTTAATTTTCTGTGTTTATATTCCATTATAAAAATTAATCTAATATTGCTGTTGTTATAATATTTCTCACATTAATATTCTTGAAGGAATCTTTCTAGTTTGTCTGCTTACACACATAATTTTCATTGGGCATGTAATTAAAAATGTAGAAAGTGTTATTAGAACTTCCTGCACTTTCGTCTTTATTGTACATTCTGTGGATTACCTCTTACATAAATGATAAGGACTCACTGGTGAAAAGTGCAGCCTTCTTTTTCTGGATTCATAAAAATAGGCCTTGAACGATTTATTAACCCATTACTCCATTAATACACATGTAAGAAATAATGTCATCATGAGTATTGATTTGCTGAATATTTATTATGTATACTTTTTGCTTTGACAAATACTGTAGAATTGGATCTATATCATGTCTATAGCAAACAGAGCAGACCCCAATCAGACGGCTCCTATAGGAGCGGTCTGATCTGGGTCTACTCTGTTTGCAAAGGCATGAAAATGTGTTTACATGAAGGAAAGGGTTCAAGAATTATCAACAACAAGCAATATGAGAATAAAATGATGGTGCATTGCAGCTAAACATTAATTCATACATGTATTCATCTGTTCCAAATAATGTTTTAGCTAACTGTATGGAACAACCATTCTAATATCAAACAGTAAAAGCTGCATGACTTTTCCTCATAATATTTATATTACAAGTACTGGTAATGACTGTATAAATATTAGTTAACCTAATTCTTAGCATCATTATTTACAAGGGAGGTTTTTACCATGGCAGAAACTGCTGAATCAGATCTATTTTATCTAATAAGTAAACAGATCAGACCCAGATCAGATGGCTCAAGCAGGATCTGGGTCTCCAGTGTTTGAATAGGCATGAAAAGGCGTTAATATGCCGGAAAGAGTTAATGTGGTTTGATGAAAATGCCACAGAGACTACTAAAAGAGCAAAAATAACTTACCATAGTTGCTTTTTTGTAGTTTTGTAAATGAATTGTTTCCTTTTTTGCACAATTATAGAGATAATAAATGTTTGATAGTTAAAGTAGTTGACATACACAGCATATAGGGGTATTTTAATGATGCTTAATCGACTTAGCGCTACGATTCTGTCTTTTTTAAACCCAATTTACAACAATAACTTACTTTTGGTCATGGCAAAATCTGTAAAATCAGATGTATGTTAATCCAATAGCAAACAGACGGCTTCTACAGTAGCCATATGATCTGGTTCTATTCTGTTTGCAAAAGCGTCAAAATGCATCTGACAGGTAAAGGGTTAACGCCTTTTCACGCCTTTGCAAACAGAGCAGACCCAGATGATGATTAGGGTCAGGGTCTGCTCTGTTTGCTTATGGTGCTATAGTATACTGTTTCTTCATAAACCAAAATCTCCTGTTCTTTCATATGCCATTATAAATTTAAAAAAAATAAAATTAATATTAATGATGTCATTCTTTCAGACATGAATATTCAACAGGTAAAGGGTTAACACAGAATACCATTTTGGCTTGTAATACAGGAGAGAAATTAGAGGGGTTCCATTAATTACATTAGGTCCTCATTCGCTTTGCTACACATGCAGATAAATTGATAATGAAGATGACCAAGCTGACTTGTACAATTAAGTTAAGACAATGGCTGACAGTGGAAGGATCAGTCAATGAGATTACTGATTTATGATGTGTATGATGCCATGCCATTACAGGAGAGGGTGATGAATGGCCTACCATAACCAACTTAGGCAAACAGACCCAGATCAAACTGCTAATTGGTCAGTCTATTTTAACCCTTTACTCCATAAATACACCTCTCTACGCCTTTGCAAACATAGTAGACCCAGATCAGGAGCCATCTGATCAGGGTCTGCTCTGTTTGATTATGGAATAATATAGATCTGATTCTACAGTTTCTTATGGCAAAAGATCCAAGAGTTAACCCTTTCCCTCATATTAACGCATTTTCACGCATTTGCAAACAGAGAAGACCCAGATCAGACGGCTTATAGAGGAGCCGTCTGATCAGGGTCTACTCTATGCTAATGGGATGTGATAGATATTAACCCTTCTCTTGCTGAATTTTAAAATACATTTCTCCTTCTTTACGCATGCCTTGTTGTATAATTACATAATTATATCTTCACTGTCTACAATTATTTCCCTGTGCAATCACTGCTGTGGGGTGCATTAGTTGCACAATCAATTTGTAAATAGTGCAGACCCTGATGAGACAGCTCCTGCAGGAGCTGTCTCATCTGGGTCTTCACTATTTACAGGTAGGTATATTGACGTGAATAGCAAGCGAAGGGTTAAAATGGCTACAATGTTCCACCTTCCATATTTCAATTAAAATTATTTTGCCCTTGAATATTCAGTAGGTATTGAAATTTGGAATAAAGACAGAACATGGAAAGGGTTAAAGGGTGTACAGTATCTATGGAGTAAAGGGTAAAGAATGAAATATTTGCTCATATACAGTTGATATACTGCATGTACATAGTATACTACTAATATATTTTGTGAGAAAACAAGATTAGTATTTAAATAAAACCAAAAAGAAACGAAGTTCTACTGTAAAACAGACCAATTTTGTTACATGTATGAATTACTTGAATTGACAAGACATTATTGACTGTTTGGTTACTACCAACTTGCAATGAAAACATGTACTGGTACTTCAGACAGAACAAATCGAGGTTATTTGTTGTATGCACATCTGAAAGAGTAGATTTATGAGAATGTCTTACACAAGAAATGTGCTACACTTGCCAATGTAACACAAGCATCTGATTAACTAGTGCATGCAGTAAAAAGGGTGTTTACAGACAATAGGAACTTGGAGTTTTTGCATTTTGGCAACTTTGTGCTAGCACTTTATTCCATTTACTCCTATGTTATAAAAGTAAACTGTTCCAAACTGGATTTTGGAACACATTCATTATTTATGAAAGGGGTTCCAGTACAAAAGTTGTATACTGATAGTATAGCGAACAGTGCAGACCCAGGGTCTTCAGTGCTTGTCAGTCCCTCATATGGCATAACAGCAGTAAATTGGACTACTGTATTCTCCCTAATAATAATACACCCCTTTACTTTTGGGGGAGGGGGAGGGGGGTGTTAAGAACTAATGATCAATAAAACAGCTCAACTCAAACCCTATATAATAGCCATTAACTTAAGAAATATTGGTTTTTCAACATACAGGTTGTAGCTTATTGCAGACTGAAAGCAATGAAGAAAGCTCCTGTTTTAACCCATTCCCTCATATTGACGACTTTTGACGACTCTGTAAAAATCACCTTGTGAAACCATTGTGATAAATAGAGCATTTGCTCCTATAGGAGCAAATGCTCTATTTATCAAAATGGTTTCAAACTACAAATTTCTAAAATGTTCCTTTTCTCTAGTTAATGCTCCTTTTCGGTAGATTTTTTCAAAGAGGTTGTATCTATAAATACCATATGAGGTAATGGGTTAAGCAACCACCTGTATACAAAATGCACTAAATGTCCCAAGGAGCTTTTATAAACATTTTTCAAAGCAGATCCTGATCAGATAATTTCTACAGGAAATGGTTTCTAAACTACACTGTACACAGTTCTGAAAATGCTAGTAAATGCTCCTTTTCAGTAGATTTATTCAAAGAGGTTTGATCTAAAAATAGCCTATGAGGGAATGGGTTAAGGGTTAAAACGACAGTATTGTACTTTATGATAATAAAGACAATTATATTACAGACTAGTGGGCGTGGGTAAAAGATGCCTCTCATTCACCCAGGCAGTCTGTGTACAACATTGCATGCCGCGGCAGCTTCTGCAATCTTGGTGTTCCCCACAAGGAATACAAATTTTATCCCAACAAATTGACTTTCGTTTAAAGATTCTATTTATATAAATGTGAAACAAATTAAAGAAATTTTCAGATATTCTAACTCGGAATCCAGAATATTTCTGGCCGTAGGATTTGATTAAGATCTGCTGTTACTATAATTTCAGAGTAGAACTGAATGTAGAATATATACCAGGTGTATGTTCATCTGAAATATTTATGCATTTTTATTGAAGCATGTCAATGAAAATTGACAGATTTAATACCCCTGCTGAAATAGATCCGCAAATGAGATCACATGGGATTCCTTTAATGCTGTAATCCTGCATTCAAAGTAGATGGATTTACTGAAAAGAAGTGAAAGAATTTAAAAGTGAAGTTAAAACTATGTATTTTAATCATCATACTTGTTTACCGTACATATATGACTGTTTAAAACAAATTCTTGTAGCTCGGGTTACAATATACCAAAATTACCCTTGGGAGTATGAACTTAGTAAAATAGTTCAGACCCAGATCTTCGGAATGAGCTGTTTGATCAGGGTCTACACAATATCAGCTACTATGTTAGTCTAATTTAAAGTTATCAAAATGGTGCCAAATTGACTTATTCAGCTTTCAAACAAACCTACAGAGAAGGGAAATTGGATGTTCGTATACTCCATATAATTATACACCTTTGAAAAGAGAAAAGACCCAGACCAGACTGCTCCAGTAGGAGACGTCTGATCAGGGTCTGATCTGTTTATTTATGAAATTCCTTTAGTATTTTGTCACGGTCAAAACCTTCTGTACTTTTATCATTATAAAAATGCAACTAATTAACCTCATTCCCTCATATAAAAGTCTTTTCATGCATTTGTAAACAGAGAAGACTCAGATCAGACAGCTCCATTTTTGAAATGGAGCCTCTTGCATTTTGTATACAGCCGTAACAGGTGGTTGCTTAATACAGACTGAAAGCAATACAGAAAACTCCAGTCTGCATTAAGCTGCCACCTGTATTTTGAAAAACCTGTTACTGTATTTCTTTGTTTAATGGTGATTATACATGTATATTTGTAGTTTTAGTTGTTTTATTCATTGTTAGTTTCCCTCCAGAATTAGGGCGTGTTTATTGGAGTGGGGCATTTATTAGAATACAATATTTTTTCAGTCGTTTCTTATCAAGAAAGTGCAATTGTCAAAAAGTTTGGGTCATGATGAAACATCAAGCTACTCTGACTCATGTCTGGATCCAGACTGTTTACAAGACTTAGTGTTATAAGAAATTTGTCCATAGTATTTAAAGAGTTAACCTTTTCCCTGTTTATTCCAAATTTCAATATCTACTGATTATTCATGGAAAAAATAGTTATACTAAATGGAAGGTGGAACATTGTAGCCATTTTAGAGGGTAAAGAAACAGATCTATCTGAGTCCATTAGCAAACAGAGCAGACCCTGATCAGACGTCTCCTATAGGAGCTGTCTGATCCGGGTCTCCTCTGTTTGCAAATGCGTGAAAACATGTTTATATGAAGGAACTCAAGGAAGGAGTCAATCCTTTCCCTGCTGAATATTCACGTAAGAAATTTTATTAACATCATTGTGAAAATTTATTTGCTGACTCTGATCAGACAACTACAGGAATCTATTTATCTGCGTCTACTCAGTTTGCAAAGGCA
The DNA here is from genome assembly GCA_963576725.1 of Azorinus chamasolen. Taxonomy (NCBI): domain Eukaryota; kingdom Metazoa; phylum Mollusca; class Bivalvia; order Cardiida; family Solecurtidae; genus Azorinus; species Azorinus chamasolen. The sequence continues at coordinate 64,956,481 of OY755248.1, forward strand.
ATGAAATGCATATCTATGCAGTAAAGGGTTATTGATACAGGTTTTATATGAGGGAAAGGGTTACTTGGAAGAATGTTTAAAATGGCATACAAACACAGAAAGCTTTGACCTGATGGCAGAAACTGTAGAATTAGATCTATATTATTTCAGGAACCATCTGATATGGGTCTGCTCTGTTTGCAAAGGCGTCAAAAAGTGTTTGTATGAGGGAAAGGGTTAAAAGAGATTAGATGTTAATAAAATGAAGTGTTCTTGAATAAATTGTTTGGCTCATAGACAATGCTGCTATAAGGAAATACCTATCTTAAGTACGCGTATCTGTGAATTCAGAGGATGAAAGCATAGGTTCTAGTTGATGTACAACATGTATGTGTGTTGTAGGGGTGACTTACCGACTCCACTCCGCTCAGATTTATTAATTATTCAGTTTCTTGTGTTTGCCGGCAGCACTATGAATTTCATTGATGGTTAAATCGGCAGTATTGGTATTAAGTCCAGCTCCCAAGGTGTTAATAAGTACTGTAACATCTATAATGCATTACATTGATATTAATAGCCACCAAATGAGGCTGGTAACAACTATTTTAGCATTTTTACTCCATGAATATTCGTGTTAGAAAAGATGACATCACAAATATAAATTAGGTTTTAAAGTTTTAAAATGGCATTATAACACATTATTATTGTCACATAGAAGTTTTACCAAAGCAGAAACTGTAGAATCAGATCTATATTATTCCATAAGCAAACAGCATACCTTGATCAATCACGGCTCCTATACGAGCCTTCTGATCTGGATCTATTCCTTTTGCAAAGGTGTAGAAAGGCGTATTTATGGAGTAAAGGGGTATAATGACACTTTATACTTCACAGATTCATTAAATGAATCTGTGAAGTATAAAGTGTCATTACCCCTTTACTCTGACCTGAGTACTTAACCATAACTAAATATCTTCAGAGGTCCAGATAAGATGGGTAAATTAACTTATTTTCAACAATAACTTCTTTTCAACAATAACTTCTTTATTTATCCATCAAACCCAATGTTGTGACCACTCTTTAGAGTTATCTCGGACTCGAAGAGATAATTCTAAATAGTGTTCACAGTATAGGGTTCGGTGGCGAAATGAAGAATAAAGAAGTTATTATTTGAGTTTGCATCTTTATCTGTTGCGGCAGAAACTGTCCAATCAAATTTATATCCTACAGCAGCTGTTCTGATCTGGGTCTACTATGTTTGCAAAGGCGTTGAACTAGTGTATCTGTGGAGTAAATGTTTAATGTTGATACAAAGCTACTTAAATGACAAGTGTGAACTATTCATACTTTTTTTGGCAATATTTATGTAACACTTACAATAGCCATACCCAATTTTTTAAATTGTGAATTTGGAATTATTTATTGGAGTGTACAAGATATACAGAAGAAACTGGCATGAAATATAGTTTTGTTGTTACATATATAACTCCAATTTACACTGATTTATATGGTTTAGACAGCTGCAAACTTGTACGAGGAAGTACAAGTACTATATTCTTGAAATATAATCTAAAGTGGTTTCAGTATTCAGTGAAATTTATATGCCATAATTAAGTAAATTTTTACTTTCATTGCCAGTTGAATACATGTGCAAAAATCCAGAACTTTTTTAGTGCAATGTTCCTTAAACCTCAAGTAAATTTAGATAGGCAAACTAGTGCAAAAATAGTGCAGGCCCAGAACAAACTGCACCTAAATTAGCAGTTTCATCAGAGTCTCCATAATTTGCTACTATCATGTTCTATGTGAGTCTAATTAACCCATTTGCTTCCATGGTCCCGTATATAGGGCATAGGCAAACAGTGTAGACTCTGATCAGACACAGACACTGTTTGTCATGTTGCACTTTTCTTTAGAAAAATTCCTAAATATTTACCATGAACATGGCCTGTTTGAATTTTGGAAAAGTCCATTTGAAAATTCAGCGTCGTATTAGGGTTAATGGAGTAAAGGGATAACCAAGGTAAATTACACAACTTAAACTTGTTTGTAGTACTTGACAATTTTAAGTAACAGTTTATTATTATTTCACCTTTTACTCGATAGAGATGCCTTTTGGCAGCTTTGCAAACAGCGTGTAACCAGATCAGATGGCTCCTATAGATAGGAAATCTCTGATCAGGGTCTGCTGTGTTTGCTTATGAAATAACATAGATCTACGATGTAAATTAATATTAATATTCATTTAATCATTATTTCTGACATGCATATTCATGGAGTAATTTTTAAGGGTTAGATATTATCAGACTGTAATGGTATCTAATGTCTGTAAGATATAGATCTATCTGAAAACAATGACCAGCATAATTATATGGATGGAGCTCGAAGTCATAATTACTAAAAATCCATGAGAGAGAGAATGAATGATAAATGCCAAGATATATATACGGTAAGAGAAACCAAAGACATTGGTGAAGAAGAAGCTTATCACATAGGAATATTGACACACTGTAAAATGTACAGTAGAATAATGGCAGAGGTCCAAATTTAAGTCTAGCTTTTTTGGAATATTCTAGTTTTAGAATCAAAATTTAAAGTCACAAATATTCATGAATATATCAGCTCATTTGATATTTGTGGATATGGGAAAACATTGCAAATTCATATAGATGACACTAAGCTTTTGCACATATGCTGATTATTGGTGTGCTATGGATAGTTTACAATCATAAAAGCTTAATTTGTAAAACACAAATGTTGATTAAACCTTTCCGTTAGGCAAATGCTTTTTCAGGCCTTTGCAAACATAGCACACTCAGATCAGACGGTTCCTGTAGGATACTTGAGGTAATAAATATCTGTGATGTCAAGTTGGCTCTCAAATGGTCACATATGAGAGTTTGCATAGATAATGTCATTAAATGTTATTTTCTGTTTTCCTCTGCTATCAGCCTTGTTTACTTTCTTTGAGAGCAGACACCACATTATGATCACAATCTAACAATAGGTCATTTGCATTTAGTGGGTGATCTGGTCAACTGAAGATTCTCATTCATTTCTTCTAAATGAAAGTTCTCAGGCATTGTGACTTGTCTGGTAGTGTTTTAAAACCATCTTTTGACAAAAAATGGATCTTTTAAATTTTTCACTTGGAAAAGTGATGCTAAAATATAATGGGATTTTAACTGACAAAACCGGAAGAAATGATTATAGCGTCTACCATAAATTGTGATGCATATGTTTGATTTGATAAGGTGAATTATTGCATGACTGTGCCGTTTTTGTGTGTATTCAAAATACAGATTCTTGATTCTTAACCCTTTCAAAGCTTCAACTCTAAAAGCTTACCATAAATAAATGTAACCGTGTACATGTATATCATCTAGCTGAAATTCGTCTCTAATTTGGGTACGGAGAACAATTTGCAATGACTCCGGAGCACAAACAGTTATTGCCCCACATTGGGCGCCAAATGTAAACGGGTTTCTGTAAGAGAAAATATACCTGTCAGGGTCGGGGATCGAACTTGAGATTCTTTGTCAAGTACTCTACCACATTGCCATAAAAGCCGACTTGCATGCAATGTCCTGGAATAGCCCCGGATTCATTCTGTGGTGAGGGGCTATTCCTAGATATTGCTCTGTGACGTGTGTATATAATTATGCCATTAACCCGTTCCCTGTTTAATATTCATGTCAGAAATAATGCCATCATGAATATCTATTAGTTGAATTTTTACAATGGCATCATGTACACAGCATTGTTTTGGTATTGGTAGAAACTGTAGAGTCAGATCAAATATAATTTCATATATGCAAACATAGCAGACCCTGATCAGATAGCTCCTACAGGAGCCATCTGATCTGGGTCTACTCTATTTGCAAATGCATGAAAAGGCATTTACATGAGGAAAAATGGTTAAAAGAATTCAGCTAATAAATATGAATGATGTCATTATTTCTTACTGTTACATACCATAAATATTCAATAAGGAATTGGGTGTCAAAATTTTTATATGCCCAAAGGTATCTTCTGTTGTATTATGGTATGGCACTTGTCCGTCTGTCATGAGTGATACATTATGGGCCTATGAGAATGAAAGATCTTTTGTTCTTGCTTTACTTGTGGGTTTATTTTTCGAAATGTGTGTTTTTTTAAAACAAAAGAAAAGTCCCACAAGGTTCAATCCGTTACAACGTCTGTCTGTCTTATGGCCACATCTTTGTCCGCTCAATAACTTAACAACTACATTGTATTAGGTATACAGTCCTAAAACATAATGGGGAGGTAGGTCATGGGCAGTAAATGACCCCTATTGCTTTTAAGTTAAATTTTGAATTTAAGGTCAGTTGGTCAAAGGTCAAGGTCACAGTGACCTTCAACCCAATAATCTTGTCCGCTCAATAACTTGATGAGTATTAAATATGCTGTCTTCAAACTTAGTAGGTAGGTTGGTCATGGATAGTAGGAAGGTTGGTCATGGATAGTGGTTGACCTCTATTGATTTTTAGGTCAGTCGGTAAAAGGTCAATGTCACGTTGACCTTCAACTCAAAAATCTTGTCAGCTCATTAACTTGATAAGTATTAGGTGTGCTGTCTTCATAAGTAGTAGGAAGGTTGGTTATGGCTAGTAGATGACCCCTATTGTTTTTGAGGTCAGTCAGTCAGTCAAAGGTCAAGGTCACAGTGAGTGACCTCCACTCAAAAAACATGTCCACTCAATAACTTGATAACTATTAGGTGTGCTGTCTTCATACTTAGTAGGAAGGTTGGTCATGGCCAGTAGATGACCCCTAGTGATTTTGAGGTCAGTCAGTCAAAGGTCAAAGTCACAGAGACCTTCAACTCAAAACTATTGTCTACTCAATTATTTGATAATTGTCAGGTGTGCTGTCTTTATACGTAGTAGGGAGGTTGGTCATGGTCAGTAGATGACCCCTTTTTGATGTCAGTCGGTCAGTCAGTGAAGGTCACAGTGACCTTCACTCAAAAAACCATGTTGCTCAATAACTTGATTAAATGTGCTGTCTTCATACTTAGTAGGAAGGTTGGTCATGGCCAGTAGATGACCCCTATTGATTCTTAGGTCAGTCGGTCAAAGGTCAAGGTCACTGCCTTTTAACTCAAATTAACATTGTACATGTTATGACAGCACATACTACTTTGTATAATGCTCCCACACACTGAGCTCTTGTTAATTGTTATCATCTAAATTAATAAAAGTAATAATTATTAAATTTGGGATCAAAATCCATAGACATTTGTATTATTGTTCCTAGAACAAGATCATGGGATGGAAGGAAACATATTAATTGCATGTTAATCGAACATGATCTTAAACCGAAAGTTATTTTTGGTTCAACATTCCGATTAATATTTGAAAATTATGCATAATGCTTTAATATTCTGCTTCTTTTCGGATTTTCTTTGAAGGAAAGTGAATTCAGTAGAACATGTTCTTGTACTTGTGATGAAGTTAACTTCGTACATGTTCTATTTGTCAGCATGCTGATTACAACAATTTTGGATTACCGGTATAACAATTTTCGGGGGAAGAATGTTTCTTGGCTATTCTGTACACATTGGGTATTGTTCAATCATTTCAAAATGCGAGTTGGATTTCACATTGTGGCAAAAGCCGTTCAAACTTTGGATATTAGAATGGTAGAAACATGATTGGAACTCAGTAGCTTGGAACAGCATGACAAATTTCTAATCTTATTGCTTTCACTCCAGAGTATACCCACATCATGCAAAATGAACCATAGAATGCTTTTAAATGAAATATGTAAGTACACTTCCTGTAAATACAGATGCAGAAATCAAAACATTTTGAAGAATAGCTCCTTTATTTCTCCATCAAACACATGCACTATGTTGTGACCACTCTTTAGTATACATATCATTCCATTTTAAAAAAAAAATCAGCTTATTAATATTCATGGTTATTATTTCAGACATAAATGTTCATTTAATAGGTTAACAGAAAAATGTATTATGTAAATTTGGTCTTCTATGTCTTCATTTTCAGCTGTCTATACATGTTCATTGTGTATACATGCCAATAAACCTCTATAGCCAAGATCGGTATAATTCATATCACTTGTACATGGCGGCAATAAACCTTTACCTGATGAATATTTATGAAAGAAAAAAAGACAACAGGAATATTAATTGGATGAATTTTTATGATGGCAATTATGAACACAGGAACCTTGTCTATTGCAGAAGCTTTAGAATCAGATCTGGCACAATAGTCTGTGTCCTATATGCATAAAATGACACCTGGGACCCCTAAAACATGTAAATCTACGTCCATTGGGACTCACAGATGCCATTTTCTAAACAGTACAAATTTGAATGAATGGGCTGATGTTTATTAAGTTTGGAGGGCCCAACATTGAAACATTTGATTTTATGCTAGCAACAAGGTTGTTTGCTGATTTTGCAGAAAGAAGACAAAGACTGCAGTGATAATTTACATAAAAGGTACAGATATTCATTGATTGAAATAAAGCACTTTATCAATGGACCCCTTTTTTGTCAGACAGGATCTCCAAAGTTTGGAAATAGGAGTCCCAGGGACCCCTAAAATGTTAGTTTGATGTAAAATGCTGCAGTGCACACCTGGATCAAATTGCTCAATTGGGATCTGGATCTTCTCTGTTTGCAAAGGTGTCACAAGGCATCTCTGTCAAATAAAGCGTTAAAGATTGCAGACTTGGTTATGATTTACATTCAAGATTTATGCAAAGAACCTCTCTGTGATGGAAGCCAGTAAATCAAATTAAACTCCATGCAAATTGAAATTGAAGTGATGCTTGGAGCCATAGAGATAAGCCTATTAAATTTTGTCTCTGAAATTGTCAATCATGAACTACAGTGTAATTGCAAAAAAAACATCAGATGCAGACCAGCAGTCAAAAAATCTCAGTGTCTGTTCAGGATGACAAGTGGTTTGAAGTTGTAACTTTGAAATAAATCATGCTCGTGTGAAAGGAGTGGAAGCCGGCAGACTACAATCACGCATCCAACGATTTGAACATTAATGTTCAGCCATCAGTTTGACCCTTTTGCTGTCAAATAAAGTTTTTCTGCAAAGATGTTTGTCTGCTTCAGGTTTTCAATTGTCTTCAAAAGCATGGTCAGGGTGTCAAACAGCTTGGATCCTGATGAGATGCAGAGTTACTGAGCATGGCATTTGGATCCTAACAGTATGCAGTCTCAGAATATCACATATTATTCAACTACAGGGCTGGAAAAAACCTAAAACTTTTACTCGTCCCGCCAGGTGCTTTTGTCTTATTTTACTTAAATTCATTGTTAAAATTTCTGAAATTCTACTCATCCTGCAAGAAAGTTATTCGTCATGGCGAGCGGACGAGTGGAATTTTCCAGGCCTGAACTACAGTAAACCTCTATAAATTGGATGTTAATTTCGGTGTTGGAGTCAGGTGGCAGCTTAATGCAGGGTGAAAGTCATGCAGAAAGCTCCTCTAGGAGCTTTCTGCATGACTTTCACCCTGCATTAAGCGGCCACCTACCTAGAAGTTTCTAAATTCTTCTCTACTAGAATTCTAGTTGGTTAAGAGAGGTTTTACTGTAGTATGGTGACAGGATATCTCAAATTCAGCTAGAATGGTGACGGCTTGGTCATGATTTACAAAAAGATCATATGATGAGCAAGGATTATTTAGAAAATCTAGGTAAAACAATATTTCTATGATAAACCATCTGGTTGGTATTTATTATGCTGGTGTGACATGTCAATGAAGCTATTCTGATGATAAACCATCTGGTTGGTATTTATTATGCTGGTGTGATGTGTCACTGAAGCTATTCTGATGATAAACCATCTGGTTGGTATTTATTATGCTGGTGTGACGTGTAACTGAAGCTATTCTGATGATAAACCATCTGGTTGGTATTTATTATGCTGGTGTGATGTGTCACTGAAGCTATTCTGATGATAAACCATCTGGTTGGTATTTATTATACTGGTGTGACGTGTCACTGAAGTTATTCTAATGAGTACCAACACTAGGATTTTGATCGAGAAATATGTTCATAGATATGGATGAGGGAACAGTTCCTGGTCGCTGCCGCAAATAAATTTGCTTTAAATCCATTTCTCCATATGCTATTTTTAGTCCCAACCTCTTTAAATAAATCTACCAAAAAGGAGCATTTATTAGAGAAAAAGAAAATTTTAGAATTGTGTAGTTTTAAAACCATTGTGATAAATAGAGCATTTGCTCCTTAGAATGGAGCAAATGCTCTATTTATCACAATGGTTTCAAAAGTGGCTTTTACAGAGGCGTAGAAAGGCGTATTTATGGAGGAAAGGGTTAAACTTCTGATTATACAGAGCTATAGATAAGAGGCTTATTGGGGGAAATCTAATTAAAATATTTTTTATTCTACGCCAAACCCCGTCTTACTGCTATTCATTAGAATCATTGAGAGGAGTTTCAAATGAGTAGCAGCAAGATAGGTTTTGATGGGGAAATACAAGATTTTGATACATCAGTAGTTCAGTATAGATCTTAATAATCCAGGCCCTTTTCTGGAAATTTTGGGAGAAATTTATTTTAACAATTGGGAGAAAAGAAACTGAGTAAAACTCAATGATTTTGAAAGCATTTTTGGTCCCATTTTAACCTATTTTAATCAAATTTGGTATCTACTGGGATTTTTTCCTACAAAATTAGGAAAAATGTTACATATTTTACATTGAGAATCGGGTCCTTTTGATGGACCTGTGTAGACGTCAGGAAAGGGCCAGTTATCTACAGCCCTTATTATATTATATTGATAGATAACCCTTGTCCATTTTAGATGGTCTGTCGTTTGAATGCTCTGATTATTTGTTCAGACCTAAAGAAGTTGAAAATAAAAATGAGTGATGTATTCCTCACTGCTATACTTTTTGCTGAACTGTAATCATCCTATAAAACTTCATCACGATGAAAAAGATATTTCTTGTATCTTGAGCACTGACTAGACTTTGTGACTACTCTTTCTAACACATAAATGACCCAGCATATCAGATCTGATCATTGATGTATCATTGTCATATTTGTCCAAACTGTGTATGGGATATTTGCATATGAAGAACTCATGTTTTATCTTCAAGCTTTGCTGTTATTCTCAATTGATCTATAAGCACAGTCTGTCTTGCTTACCATATTTGTCAGTCAGAAATTCTCATAGGACAGAGCTCCAGATAAGATGCGTAAATTTAAACATTTTCAACAATAGATCCTTTATTTCTCCATCAAATCCTATACTGTGACCACTCTTTAGAATCGTCTCTCTTTGAGACGATTCTAAAGAGTAGTTGCAGTATAGGGTTTGGAGGAGAAATGACGATTTTAGTATTTGGGTACGCACCGTTATCTGTAGCTTTGCATAGGAGTCAAAAATTTTCTAGAAAGACTCTGACAAGTTTTACCACTTTTATTGTGCTTGTAAAATGAGTATTATGTTAATTAATAGAAGACAATTAGTTTATATTTACCCTAATTACTAAGTATTCTGCTAGGCACACTTGGGCACATAGTGTAGACACAGATCAAAGGTCTCCTGAAGGAGCAGATTTATCAGGGTTTTCATTATTTGCTACCAAGTCAGTCTAAATTAAAATTATCACAATAGAATCTGTCTACAGTGACCACATAATGAATAAACATGGGTCTCTATAAGCGCAGGTGGTTGCTTAATGCAGAATGGTACCGTAGATTGTTACCTGCCTGAAGCAATCGCGTAATGAATAAACATGGGAGTCTATAAGAGCTAGTGGTTGCTTATAAATAGTTAGATAAATATTCAGGCAAAAGATAATAACAACATGAATATTAATTAATTGAATCTTTTAAAATGGCACTATAAAAAGGAATTTCTGTCATGACAAACAGTATATAGAATCAGATCTATATTATATCTAAGCAAAAAGAGCAGAGTGACTCTGTTTGGACAGTTCCTATAGGAGTTGTCTGATCTGGGTCTACTCTGTTTGTAAAGTCGTCTAAAGGGGTATCTATAGTGTAAAGGATTAATGCAGGAAAAAGTATCATATGCTCCCTAATAAATGCCCCCACTGTAATAAATGCTCCCTTCGAGGGGGGGGGGGGTGTATATATGGTTGCTGATGGTTGCTTAATACAGACTGAAAGCAATGCAGAAGGGTCCCATTAGAAGCTGAATAAGTCAATTTGGCACCAAGTTATAGCTTAAACCCTTATCAAACTACCCCTTCAGGTCAAGTTCAGGAGCAGTTTGATCTGGGTCTGCACACTTTGCCCTAATTTTGTCTGTCTGAATACTTAGGGTAATTGGGGCTAATATCAACTTTGAACACCAAACAAGTACTGTATGCAAATATTGCCATCTGGTGTGTCTCTCAAAGTGAAGTTTTCTTGCATATTTTTACTTTCAACGCTTACAGTACGGGGGCATGAGTCACTTATAATGTCTTTTGCAAACAGTGTAGACCCAGATGAGAAGGCTCTTAACCCTTCTCTTGCTGAATTTTAAAATACATTTCTCCTTCTTTATGCATGCCCTGTTGTATAATCACATAATTATATCTTCACAGTGTACAATTATTTCACTGTGCAATCACTGCTGTGGAGTGCACTGGTTGCACAATCAACTTGTAAATAGTGCAGACCCTGATGAGACAGCTCCTGCAGGAGCTGTCTCATCTGGGTCTTCACTATTTACAGGTAGCTATATTGATGTGAATAGCAAGCGAAGGGTTAAAGGAGCTCTCTCATCAGGTCTGCACTGTTTATCATTATAACTTTTCTTTTTAAAAAATCCCTATAATTCACCATAAGCTTGGCCTGTTTGAATTTTGGAATAATACTTTTGAACATTCAACATTGTAAGTGTTGAAATGCAAGGGCCTGATCTGATCTGAACAGTTGTTTGTCATTCAAGCTCAACTTCTGCAAAAAGAAACCAGAAAGAAAATCAAGAGTTTTGAAATTGTTGCGGAAGTCAATTGAGTAGACAACGTAATTACTTAGAATGTAAAGAGCTAATACACCACACCCCCAACTTTGCACAAGTTGAGTGCTATATGAAGTGTGACCATTCTGATGATCTGTTATAAAAGAAGAATGTGTCTTCTTGTAATATAAGAACATCTGTAGCTTGATCCATTATGAATAGATTCTGTTTATGATCTGCAAATAATATCTGAACTCAGATCAGGTATCTGGCAGATTTTCGTTTTCAGTGTTTCAATTGTTACTTTGGTCCCAGTATCCACTTAACTTAGTTTTTACAATATTTTCCAAGAGAGATTTGTTCCATAAGCTTGTGCCATTCACAATTCCCTCTTTGAAGGCTACCATACAAATAATAAAATTCTAAAGACCTTCCTGTGAATCAGCCTTGCTGTTGATGAAGTTTACCCATGCTTGCATAGAACTCCACAAGGGAGGGTTTCCATAACCTGAACAAAGTTGTGATATGGATTTTATTGATGATATGTTATAGATGTTTGCAAGCTTAATAGTGAACACCCAGTGGGGCAAGATTTTCAGTGAACTCTGCGTGACATGCATTTATATTGTTTCCCCTCGGCAGAACTTTGATTTTTCTGATCTTATATTGTTTCGAAAACAGTTATAAATCAGACAGAAACAGTCATCATTCATTAGTCAAAAATACTGACCATATTTGATGATATTATATAGATAAAAGGGTACCAGCATTTGGAGTATGCATTAAGGGTACCAGCGTTTGGAGTGTGCAGACCCTGTTAACATTTACCCCACTGTGAAAGAAAAACAATGTCCGCTCAAATTTGGATATACAGTAGAACCTGTCCTAAGCAGCCATTCATTTATTGAACATAGGAGTGTTAAAAATGCAGGTGGTTGCTTAAATTTAATGCAGGGCAAAAGTAATGCAGAAAGCTCCTACAGGAGCTTTCTGCATTACTGTTGACCTGCATTAAGCTACCACATGCCTTACAGACCCATATTAGACCTTTTTTGATGGCTGCTTAAAACAGGTCCTACTGTAGGCATACATATGGAGTAAACAGTTAAATATAAGTCTTTAAAAGGCGGTGGTACATTGTAGCTTATTGCCCTACAAAAATAATGGAGAATGTTGCAAAAGGAGCTTTCACCGCTTTAACAGGACTACTCTGTAGATCTGACTCGTAGAAGCTGAACAACTTGGTACAGTACCTTTGACACTTGAATTTGGGTCGATTTTGGTTATAGGAACATTATTTTACTCCATGAGTTATTAATTTTCAGTTATTAGTGGTGTTTTATTGTTTTATCATCAGTGCAATTAATTAACAGAGAAGTCACGAAAATCTGTTGATCTTGGGCAGACAACTGTTCGCGTACCTGGAATTAAATTTTATTACCAGGGACCCGTGGAATGGTCCATCATTGCTTAGTGGAAGAGTTAATTCAGAATGAAAGGGTATAATTTGCATGAGGATTTTGAATGACAAACAGGGCAGACCCTAATGACAGGTTGGTCTTCCTTTGAAGCCCTCTGATCTGGGTCTACATGTACACTCTTTTTATATGCAAGTATACTGGTTGTCTGCGTTCAAAGATCGTTAGAGCAAGCCTCATATCGAATTCATCATCACAGGGGCAATATGCTGTTTGACAGAGTTGTATCCCTTTGAAAATTAATACATTTTACTTTTCACAGACATACAAGCATTGACATCATCTTGTGGTATCTTCCCAATCTAGACTGTGGTACCCTAATTACCCTAAGTATTCAGACAGACAAATATAGGCAATTAGTGCAGACTTAGATCAAATAACTCCTGAAGGAGCTGTTTGATCAGGGTCTTCATTGTTTGCCAAGTACTATGTCAGTCTAATCATAAGTTATCAAAGTTGTGCCAAAGCTACATACAAGGCTTCAAGCCAGTAGAGATGGGTGACAAGCTGGCGGCCAAACCATGACAACCTATACAAACAGTTTTGATCCAGATAAGACGCTGCATAATGTGGTGTCTTATCAGGAACAAAGCTGTTTGACACTTTGACCATTATTTCTGCAAAAAAATAATTGAAGTTTTATTTATAAAGAATTAAAGCAGATGACAATTGTTGCAGACAAAAAATTACCTTGTTTGTAAAGAGTAAATTGTTAGTGTGCTTGTATAATCTGATACATGTGTAGTTTCCTTCCTTTTTGATGGTAGAGTGGCAAGTCAATAAGAAATCAATCCACACTCGCTAATTACTGAAAGACTGGAGAAACAACTGTTCTAAGGTTATTTAGGGTAAGCACTCAGGAAAAGGAGGTAGAATCTCATTAATTATACATTATCACATCTCGTTATTGTTACAACTTTGGTGTTAATTTTTTAAGCCAATGTGCGTGTAGTTACAGAGGGTTAGTAGTCCTAAGAGATCTGGCAGTCTGACACTAATGGTTGGTCAACAGTCATAGGATCCTGTTGAAGTACAAAATGCTCTTTGAGATCTGACTTGATTTTTGAGGTGGGACAGGGATTCCTGGAACACTACATGTGAAGTTTACATACAAAGTTACAGATCCAGGTGATCCAATGAAACTTTGGTTCAGGTGGTGTCATCAAGATACATATTGAAATGATTGATGGTTTTTTTAACAGAAATTGAAGAAAACTATTTTTGAAAAGTAATCGTACAATAATTTTACAGACACATTGGTTACATATATTTAGCAGTGAAGAGTAACCATGGCATCTGTCAGTGCTTGAAACAATGCCTGCAGTAGTCCAAATCCAAGGCATGTTTAGCCTCAGACGAAAAAAAAAGTTGCTATAATCGTTAGCATAAGGCAATGTAATGTCTGGTTTGGTTTAAAGTGGAATACTTCCAGAGATAATAAATTTCAAGACAAAATTCATTTGAAGCAGATTTCATATTTAGTTGTTTGTTTTTTAATCCTAAATATCCATGAATATTTATGCAAGATTCTACTCATTATCAATGTCACGTGTCAAAGATAAAAACAGGGATTTATTGCAATGGAACATAAAAGCAAATAGATCAGACTGATACTCAGCTCAATGCTGGACCTGTCTGATCTGGGTTTACTCTGTGTGCAAAGGCATGGTTTATGGAGTACAGGGTTAATTATATACATGTTAACTTTATCTTATTTTCAATCTGCAGCTTCTAATGACTTTCATAGGTCAAAGGCAAAAGCAATTTGAATCTTAAACACAATTAATGTACAAGACGCTTGTCCATTTATTTTGATATAGCTTTTGGATGGATGCAGTTAACTGTTATTGGTCAGGAATGCAGTGGAACTGATTGTTGCCACCCTTTTGTTCCCTTCATTGAACAGTTCCCAGTGTCACAGTCAGGCTAGACTGGGCAGCAAATGTGAAGAATTCTTTGTTGTATTGTACCTGTAGCATGCTGTGGGCAGATCTGTGATTATCTGTTCAAACAGTTTGGATCCAGATCAGATGCAGAGTAACTGGGTGTCTCATTAGGATCAAAATTGTGTAGCACTCTGATTGTGTGTTTTGAAATAATTGCAAGGTTATAAAATTATATGAAATCTGAAGTAGGCGACATTATATTTTGGTCTTGATGATATTTTGCTAATCAGGCTAAAGGTTAAAGGTCAAACAGGGAAGACCCAGATCAGATGGCTCCTGTTACTAAAGAGCCATCTGGTCAGGGTCTACTCTGTTTGCTTAGTAAATTATATAGATCTGATTCGTAAGTTTTTGCCTTTATTCAAAATTGCCTTGTACAATTGTGCACTGCCGCTATAAAGGACAGCTAAGTAATATTCTTAGTCATTTTTCTTACGAAAGACCATAACTCCTATGAAATGCATGTTAGAGTTATGGCTCTTGCAACTATGAAGGTAAATGCATGTTCCACGTTACAAGTCAATAGCTTCAATTGTTATGAAGACCTTTGACCTAAAGTACAAAACATGCCCCAGTATTATATAAAAAAGACAAGAAAATATGAAAAAGGGGAAAAGTAAAACAATATTGATTCTAGAGTTATGGACCTTGTGGATGACACATTCAGTCATCATGCTGATAATGTATGTGAAGTTTCAGGTCAATTGCATCAGTAGAAAAGGAGTAATTATCCGGCAAGAACATATGAAAAAGGGGAATTTGAACTAAAAACATATTAATGCTAGAGTTATAGTAATAAAGTTATAGACTTTGAGCATGTCACTTCCTCTTAAATTGTGCTTATTCCATATGTGAAGTTTCAGATCAATTGCTTTGTAGTAAAGGAGTAATTGTCCAGACAAAATTGCGTCTGTGGATGGACAACCAGTGATTCCAGTATATATACCCCCACTTAACTTCTTTGAAAGGGGGTATAATGAAGTAGCTAACAGTTATTAACTCGGAAGCTAAAGGTTGCCACCTATCGTGCTGTGAAAAAAGTTTGGATCTGGTGCAGTTTTGACTACATCATAATGTAATTCTGATTTGATCAAGCTTTTGAGAATTTATTGACAGAGTGTCAAATTGCTTGGATCCTGATGAGATGCGGAGTTACTTGGTGTATCAACTAGATCCAAGCTGTTTGCATATGCGAGACAGGTCCCGAATAACGAAATAAGGGTTATCTGCAAACAGAGTAGTCTCAGATCAGATGGCTCATTTAGGAACCGTCTGATCAGGGTCTGCTTTGTTTGTTTATGGAATTTGATAGATCTGTGTCTCACCTTCCATATTTCATTATAACTATTTTGTTCATGAATATTCAGTAGATCTGTGTCTCACCTTCCATATTTCATTATAACTATTTTGTTCATGAATATTCAATAGGTATTGAAATTTGGAATAAAAATAGGGAAAGGTTTAAGCTGCAGCCCTGAGGGATGCATGGCTACTTGTTACATTTTACTGTGCTAAGGATGACATGGAATAGTCAATAAATATACTACCAGACTTCTCCTGTATACAATCTTGAAATGTCAACTTTAAATAGATTCCTCAATGTCTTGCCAGAATGTATGCATTCAAATTATGGGCGAAATTGGACGAAGTAAACCTCGTTATTCATATAGTGAATTGGATGGAGTTTTCAAAATTGCTCTATAGCATTTTTCAGTTGAACAGAGTCTAGTAATGATTTCCCACATCATAAAATCAGCTCATTACCACTACCTGTGGGGTATACATGAACAAGGAACTGCTATTGACTGTACAGTAACCCCACTCTAAAACGGATGTTCAAATTAGTATCGATTAGCTTTATGCAGGGTGAAAGTCATGCATAAAGGTCCTGCATGATTTCACCCTGTATTCAGCAGCCACCAACTCAAAAGGGCCTAAATTCTTCCTTATCAAAGTTCCGCTTTAGAGATGTTTTACTGTATACATACTATATGTGTCAACATTGTCTTTTATGCTACACTAATTATCCCAAGTATAATGGAACACCCAATCTGCCGTTTTCCTACAGTTTGTAAAGCTGAATATTCAGTGTTTGGAACCATTTTGATAACTTTAACCATTTCCTCCATAAATATGCCTTTCTACGCCTTTGTGAGAGTCACTTTTTGAAACCATTGTGATAAATAGAGCATTTGCTCCTAAGGAGAAAATGTTTTATTTATCACAATGGTTTAAGACTACACAATTCTAAAATTTTCCTTTTCTCTAGTTAATGCTCCTTTTCTGTAGATTTATTCAAAAAGGTTTGATCTAAAAATAGACTATGAGAGAATGGGTTAATTGACATAGTAGCAAATAATGATGACCCACTAATCAAACTGCTCCTAATTTGATCTGGGTCTGCATTATTTACCTAGGTTTGTCTGCCCATATACTTCGGTTAATTAGGGTACCGGTATGTGTCAGCATTTTGACTCACAATTTTATACTTTATAACAATCTTTTATACTACTTTCTGATATAGTCTTTAACCATTCCTCTGATAGAATAGCCTTTTCATGTTGTTGCAAATAGTAGACCCAGAGGAGACATCTGATCAGAGACAGCTCTGTTTGCTTATGACATGATATTGATCTAATTTTACAGTTTTTTGCAATGATAAAAACCCTTTTTTCAGAGGCCATTACAAAAATTCATCTAACAAATATTCATAAAAATAATTAATTGTTGTATAAATATTCATGAGGTTTTGGCTTAAGGTGCATGAAATTATGAGCAATTTTGATGTGCAAGATATTTTCACGTACATAGTGTTTGTCATCCTATTTTTCATTTTTGACAAGGACATTGACTAGGTAATTTTCCATCTTGAACCCTCTCAACCCCACCTGAGTCCACCCAATATGAAAGGCTTAAACTTGTTACAGTATTTTGAATGACAAACAGTGCAGACCCTGATCAGAGGGCTCCTCTAGGAGTCCTCTGTTTTGGGTCTACACTGCTTGCAAATGACAGTGTATGTGTGGGCTGGGTTGAAAGGGTTAAAGTACCTGGTAACAGTTCTTATAATCATATTAAATTAATGTCAGAAAATAACTCATGAGCTAATGTTGATTGTTGTTCGTATCTGAGAGAAAATAAAACTATAAACAAAACAATGTTTGTAGATTAAATTGATTTGAAATAAATAATGGTTATTAAATACTGCTGGCCAACTTCTGCGTAGAAATTTGTAATGAATCGATACATTATTGCTCGCATTATCTACACCTCTCAGATAATCTAATTTACGTAAGTATTTGGGCAGACAAACATGGGCAAATAGTGTAAACCCAAATCAAACTTCTCCTTGAAGGAGCAGTTTGATCAGGGTCTACACTATTTGCTACTATGTCAATACAATCTAAAGTTATTAAAATGGTGCCAAATTGATTTTTTCTGCTTTACAAACCCATAGAGAGCTGCATTTGGATGTCTGAATACTTAGAGGTGTTAGAGTAATCAGGGTATGTACAGTAAAACCCTTCTAAGACAGAATTCTAGTAGAGAAGAAATTAGATACTTTTAAACAGGTGGCTGCTTAAAGCAGGGTGAAAGTCATGCAGAAAGCTCTTAGAGGAGCTTTCTGCATGACTTTCACCCTGCATTGAGCTGCCACCTGTCTCCAAGACCGATATTTATACTAAATTTAACATCCGGTTTAGTAGGGTTTTACTGTACCAGTATAACCAGTGTGCACTTGTTAAAATTAAATGTGAGATTAATCCTTTTGAATGCTAAGAATTTTCAAAGTGGAATGGTCCATCATTGTTTCACTATTGAGTCCATTTAGTATGACAGTGTATAATTTATGAGAGGATTTTGAATGACAAACAGTGCAGATTCTGATCCGAGTGCTCCTGTATGAGCTCTCTAATCTTGGTCTACACTGTTTGCTAATGTCAGTACGCTTGTTACCCCATGCTCAAATTGTTAACCCATTCCCTCCTATTGATGGCTTTTGATGCCTTTGAAACTTGAAACTTTTAAGGAGCAAATGCTCTATTTATCACAATGGTTTCAAAACTACACAATTCTAAAAATTTCCTTTTCGCTAGTAAACGCTCCTTTTCAGTAGATTTATTCAAAGAGGTTAGAACTTAAAATGGACCATGCTGTAATGGTTTAACGGTGTTGTTGCATCTTTGCCTATGAACGACAACCACTTCAAAACTGGCCATTACATTATGCAAGCCAACACCTATTTGTGATAAACTACTGGGTTGTTAATAGATAATTGTTATTGAAAACCTCACGGGAATACCTGTCACTACGAAAAAGGTTTTGAACTTGCGAACAAAACTTGCTATTCTGATACAGATACAATCGGTAGAACAGAAGTATTACAGAGGCAGTAGGACTTTGGTGGCAAGCGTAATGGTCCATTATTGTTTAATGATGGAGTTTATTCAGTATGAAACGGGTTTAATTTGCAAGAGCCTAAAGGATTTTAGATGACAAACAGTGTAGACCCAGATCAGAGGGCCCTGATCAGGGTCTACACTTTTTGCTAATGACAGAATAATTTGGGTCAACACTGTATGGTCCCTGCACTTTAAGGGTTAAATTACCATTGTGTCAGTCAGACAGTAGTTATTGATGGACATAAAAGAAACATACATAAAATATAACAGATACAGTCTGAGGTGACAGGTCTATCAGAGGTTTAGGCAAATTTACATTTCTGAGAAAAAACAATTTCATACGATGCCAAGCTGTGACATAAGATGCCAGGCTGAAACATTGGCACCATAATGACTCTCTTAAATAAGGGATGCACCTGTGTGCCATTACTGTCCTCCCTTAACCCATTCTCGCATATTGACGCCTTTCGTTGTCTCTGTAAAAGTCACTTTTTGAAACCATTGTGATAAACAGAGCATTTGCTCCTTAGGAGCAAATGCTCTATTTATCACAATGGTTTCAAGACTATACGATTCTAAAAGAGATCATTTTCTCTAGTAAATGCTCCTTATCGGTACATTTATTCAAAGAGGTTGGGCCTATAAATAGCCTATGAGGTAATGGGTTAACAATGATGCAATGTGCATTAACCCTTTACCTTCAGGAGACACCTTTTAAAGCCTTTGCAAGCAGAGTAGACCCAGATCAGACTGTTCCCGTAGCAGCCATCTAATCAGGATCTGTTCCATTTGCTTATGGATTGTTACAGTTTGGATTCTAAAGTCTCTGCCATGACCAAATAATCCTGTGTTCATATACAGTACCATTATAAAGATTGATTCGTCAGATAAATATTCATGATCTCATCACTTCTTACTAGAATATTCATTCAAGAATTAAACCAGTTACCTTAAACTGCTGAACATTCTATGTGGAATATCTCACACTATTGTTTAACCCTTTACTCCATAAATACTTCTTTCTATGTCTTCGCATTTACTGAGTAGACCCAGATCAGATGGCTTCTATAGGAGTCGTCTGATCAGGGTCTGCTCTGTTTACTTATGATATAATATAGATCGAATTCTACATTTCTGTCAAAGCCAAAATGGCCTCTGCTAGAGATACCTGTATATACTTGTATCAGGTGCCTGCTGACTGCTAGATAGCTGTTAGGAATACCTGTATATACCTGTATCAGGTGCCTGCCGACTGTTAGATAGCTGCTAGAGATACTTGTATATACATGTATCAGATGCCTGCTGACTGCTAAATAGCTGCTGGAGATACTTGTATATACCTGTATCAGGTGCCTGCCGACTGCTAGATTGCTGATAGAGATACTTTGTATATACCTGTATCTGGTGCCTGCTGACTGCTAGATAGCTGCTAGAGATACTTTGTATATACCTTTATTACCAATCAGAGTAAATCCTTTCAATTTGATTGGCCAGTTTGCTAAAATCTGCCGGGGTGTACAGAACCCTATTCGGCGGCTTCCACGAAGAATACAGAATTCAAATTTGACGCGTGGCGTCATTCGTTTTGTTTTTATTTTTAGCGTCGATTCGAAATTTCATATCGTCCTTAGTCCATTAATTCTGAACTGATTACGACCAAATAATCAATAATAAACGTAAAAAACTGTTCCTCGTATGTTCCTCAATTTGACACTATCAACTTCTCTGTACAACGTGTAACCGTTTAAACTCAAATGTTTACAAGTGAAGGTTGAATTCCTCTTTCTAAATTGCTCTGAGACTACGTCATATTTGCTCTGTGATGTCATGTTTTACTTGTCATGTCCGAATATAATTAGAGATCTAGTGTCAGCAAAATAAGAGTTGTTCGTTTCTTAATTAGGTAAATCGGATCTCTGACTGGTAATAAATTCGTTACACGGTAATTTGGCAGGGTGTACGGGCTGGTATGACCGGGTTAGACCACGTATTATAAATACGGGATCTAACCCGGTCATACCAGCCCGTACACCCTGCCAAATAACCGTGTAACTAATAGTATCTGGTGCCTGCTGACTGCTAGATAGCTTCTAGAGATACCTACATCAGGTGCCTGCTGACTGCTAGATAGATGCTAAGGATTTGTTTATATAATGATATCAGGTGCCTTCTTGCAGATAGCTGTTAGAGATACATGTATACAGTGATGTCTCGTTAATCCGGAAACGTTCGTTCCCGGCGAAATTTCCGGATTAACGAATTTTCCGGATTAACGAATCACCGTTGTATGCTGCAACTCAATCATAAACATTGTATATGTATATGTACACATTTACTTTCGCATCAATAAATCTTTTCTTGTAACGTTCATGTGTGCATATGCCCGTAATAATCGCAAGTCATATCAAAATAATTGCCTTGTTTGTCGTTCTAAATGCTTTTTGCACCCTATCCATAAGTGTCAGTTCTCTCATTTGAGTAATACAATGTGGATTATCGAATATGCCTGCGGGCAAATTTTGTAAAATCGACGTAGGTCTCCATGTTTGACATGACTGGTTTCCCGAATATTCCATCCGCGTACATGTACTTGTAAGTCGGAAGTCGGAACCAGCCAGCTCACGCGTGAGTTAGAATCTTAGGGAATCCCTAGCGGAAATCCCCGATAAATATAGCCTTGTAATTTCTGAATTAGCAAATCATTTAAGGTGATTAACAGTTTAACGATGGCGGCGCGGTTTTAACGTAACAAATTAATTGGGCTAGTGTTCATCTCATTAAGGAACATTAATGAATATCAAACATCACTATCCGCGTGCCATATGCTTTGATAAATAGCCAGTTTGCACACAGTCGGGGGTTGTTTTACCCATGCCCGTGATTGTAAACACAAGTATTCGCACCTCCGCGGTGCACTATTGTTAAGTGTCAGGGGTGGGCAATTAAGCCCAGGGGCTACTGACCCGGCCGGATTAACGAGTCACAAATACAGGTAAATACATAGATTGGTTACCGGAAATCTATGTCCGGTTCCGGAACGTGAATTTCCGGATGTAACGAGTCAATTTACTGCACAAAAAATCCGTTCCCTACGACTTTCGTCAGGGTCGCGAGTTTTCCGGATTAACGAATTCCGGATTAACGAGACATCACTGTATACATTATCATGAACCTTATGACTGCTAGATAGCTGCTAGAGATACCTTTATATAACTGTATCGGGTGTATGCTGACAGCTTACTAGCTGCTAAGAGACATTTACATATGCACCTGTATCAGGTGCCTGCCAACTTTTAGATAGCTGCTAGAGACACCTATAACGAACCTGTATCAGGTGTCTTCTGACTGCTAGATAGCTGCTAGAGACACCTTTGTATACCTGTATCAGGTGTCTGCTGATGGCTAGATAGCTGTTAGAAACACCTTTGTATACCTGTATTAGGTGTCTCTTTGTATACCTTTATCAGGTGTCTGCTGACTGTTAGATAGCTGCTAGAGACATCTTTGTATATCTCTATCAGGTGTCTGTTGACTGCTAGATAGCTGCTAGAGACACATTTGTATACCTGTATCAGGTGTCTGCCCACCGCTTGATAGATGTTAGATACACCTTTGTATACCTGTATCAGGTGTCTGCTGACTGCTAGATAGCTGCTAGAGACACATTTGTATACCTGTATCAGGTGTCTGCTGACCACTTGATAGATGTTAGATACACCTTTGTATACCTGTATCAGGTGTCTGCTGACTGCTAGATAGCTGCTAGAGACATCTTTGTATACCTGTATCAGGTGTCTGCTGATTGCTAGATAGCTGCTAGAGACGCATTTGTATACCTATATGATGTATCAGGTGTCTGCTGACTGCTAGATAGCTGCTAGAGACATATTTGAATATCTGTATTAGGTGTCTGTTGACTGCTAGATAGCTGCTAGAGACACATTTGTATACCTGTATCAGGTGTCTGCTGACTGCTAGATAGCTGCTAGAGACATATTTGTATATCTGTATCAGGTGTCTGTTGACTGCTAGTTAGCTGCTAGAGACACATTTGTATACCTGTATCAGCCTATCAGGTGTCTGCTGACTGCTAGATAGCTGCTAGAGACATATTTGTATACCTGTATCAGGTGTCTGTTGACTGCTAGATAGCTGCTAGAGACATCTTTGTATACCTGTATCAGGTGTCTGCTGACTGCTAGATAGCTGCTAGAGACATATTTGTATACCTGTATCAGCCTATCAGGTGTCTGCTGACTGCTAGATAGCTGCTAGAGACATATTTGTATACCTGTATCAGGTGTCTGTTGACTGCTAGATAGCTGCTAGAGACATCTTTGTATACCTGTATCAGGTGTCTGCTGACTGCTAGATAGCTGCTAGAGACATATTTGTATACCTGTATCAGGTGTCTGCTGACTGCTAGATAGCTGCTAGAGACCCGCATATGTCAAAGTTGAAAGGGTTGAATTACTGTAAGTATTCGGACACCATGTCTATCCTTTCATACAGTTTGTAAAGCTGAATAAGGCAACTTGGCACATTCTGATAACTTTAGACTGGTATAGTACCAAATAGTGTAGACCCTGATCAAATGGCTCCTTTAGGAGCAGCTTGATATGAGTCAGTACTAGTTACATATGTTTATGATCTGTCCAAATACTGAGGACAATTGGGGCAGTTTTTTATTAGCTGTGTGTTGCAGGGATTAACTCTTTTCATTTTGAGTAAAATAATGACTGCCCCGTCCCTGATTTGCTGAAATTTTCACTGACTTGCGATATGTTCAGTCCTTTGAGAAACTGGTTACTTAGTGTCAAACAGCTTTGATCCTGATGAAACACCAAGTTACTTAGTATCTCATCTGGATCCAAGCTGTTTGCAAATGTCACCAAGACATACCGAGCATGATAAAGGTCAACCTAACTGCATAGCAATGTTTATTTTCTTTAACCCTTTTTTGACAAATTAAATAGCAGCATCTGTTTAAATAGAAGCATCTGTTTTTCTATTAATTATCAAATCATTTTCATAATTTAAGTGCTGTTCAATAATTTCATTTCACAGTCTGTCTGCTTTGCAGAATATAATAATCAATGAGAATTGGTCCTTGCCAGCTATTAAAATATATCCGTCTGACTGCTTTTCCACAGAATTGATTGTTCAATAATGGGCAAATCAGTCCCAGGTAATTATTCACAAAACAGATGATTTCCTGGTTTTTAAATGTCCAATAAAATCTAATTTGTTTGTCCATATTCAGAGTAGTAACTGAATTAATTTAGAATACAGCTGTAAAAAAGGTATGCAAAAAAGTTACATGTGTGACAATTTATTAAAAGATCAGATACAATTTATCCGTTTAGATGAGATATAAGCTTTTGTGTATCATTTGATGAAGTTATGCCTACTTTATGTTCAATACTTTTAATGTTGATTATCCATCATTGTTTAAGGCTAGAATTAACCCTTTACTCGTTGAATATTCATGGAGGATATAATGACATCATGATTTATACTAAAATTTAATTTTTATTATTGCATAATATTATGGATATAGGAATTTTCGGCCGTTGCAAAAACTGTAGAATCATATCTATATTATTTCACAAGCAAACAGAGCAGACCCTGATCAGATGGCTCCTACAGGAGCCGTCTGATCTGGGTCTACTCTGTTTGCAAAGGCGTAGAAGGCGTACATGTATTTATGGAGTAGAGTTAATCCATTCAATATAAATAATTGGATTTGTTAAAGGGTTTTGAATAACAGCTGTACATTGACCCTCAATATGAAACCCTCTGATCTTGGTCAACACTGATTGCAAATGGTACATTACACATTTATTGTATTAAAATTTAAAAAAAAACCCAACTTTTTCTATTCAATCTGATTTTCAAGCTGATCAGATCTTGGAAATCTCCATTAGGAGCCCGCTGGTCTGGGTTGCACTATTTGCAAATGTCACTTAATCCATTCCTCCATAGGCTATTTTTAGATCCAACCACTTTGAATGAATCTACCCAAAAGGAGCATTTACTAGAGAAAAGAAATGTTTAGAATTTTGTAGTTTGAAACCATTGTGATAAATAGAGCATTTGCTCCTCTAGGAGCAAATGCTCTATTTATCACAATGGTTTCAAGAAGTGGTTATTACAGAGGCGTAGAAAGGCGTATTTCTGGAGGAAAGGGTTAACACTGCATGCTGGCTATAAACTTGTGCAAACAGTTTGGATTCAGATTAGATGCAGATCAGAGTAATGCAGGACCAAACTGTGTGACACTTACTGTAGAGCAAAATTTTAATGTGACAGGGTTTTACTGTATTTTAGCTTACCTAGTGCAAAAGGCAAAAAGCTAGTGGAATCACCCATTGTGGGTTGGCATGCATGTGTGTCATGTGTCGTCAATAATGTTTTTAAACGTTACAACTTCTAAACTGCCACATGGAATTTGACCAAACTTCACAGGAATTATCATTAGGTGGTCCTCTATCAAAGATAACTGCTTTGAGTCCATAATGCATTAAAGTATTTCAAAGGAGCTAAAATAGATTTTAATGAACAATTTCTTTAAATGACATCGAACTTCACAGAAAAGATCACCAGGAGGTCTTCTATCAAAGTTATAATAAAAAGATCCAATCGACTACATAATTAGGTCACAGGAGCTAAAGATAGAGCTTGATGAGAAATTTGTTTAACCCTTTCCTCCATAAATACGCCTTTCTACCCCTCTGTAATAGTCAATGCTCTATTTATCACAATGGTTTCAAAACTAAAAGTTTCCTTTTCTCTAGTTAATGCTCCTTTTCGATAGATTTATTCAAAGAGGTTGGATCTAAAAACAACCTATAGATGAGGGAATGGGTTAAAAGACATCTCCTAAACTGCTGAATGGAATATGCCCAAACTATATGGGAATTATCTTTATGTAGTCTAAATGAAACTTAAGACTTAGTAAATGGTTCCAGTCATAAGTTGGTCACAAGAGCTGAAAATAGATTTTAGCCTTTTGAATGCAGGACACACATGCGCTGTCATAAAATTTTGTAAACAGTGTAGACTGTCTGCATGGTTTTGTCATTCAAAATCCTCTAGCTAAGTGGACTTTGTAGTTATTAACACTGATGGGCTATTCCACTCTTAAAATTTATGTTTAAAAGTGTTAACAATTTTTGTAGACAACAGAATTTCTTAAACCATTGGATGGAATACAACCAAACTTCACAGAAATGGTCCTCAGGAGATCATCTATGAATTTTAAATAAATGGCTCTGGTTTGTTGCATAAGTAGGCCACAAGAGCAAAACCACTTTTCCCAAACCAATTAATGGAATATTACCAACTTTCACATGAACGTGTCTTTGGTAGTCCTCCGAGGAGTTAAATATAAACAATACTCTAGATGAGGTGCGTATGTGCGTGTTTACGAATATTTTTCAACATAAAATGCATTTGAAATTCAAATTGTGTGTACTGAAATGCATGTAGGAAATTGAATAGGCATTTTAATTGTCAGAATGTGCATTTCACCCTTCTTATCTCTTCCAAAGTTGACTTGACAAAATGCGTAGATGGGTACTTGTAGACGAGTCTGACGCTTGCACTGGCATACTTACACGCGGAATTCAGATTTAGGATTATATGCACTTTCACATCCAAAGTAACTCG
This sequence comes from Azorinus chamasolen, assembly GCA_963576725.1. Classification (NCBI taxonomy): domain Eukaryota; kingdom Metazoa; phylum Mollusca; class Bivalvia; order Cardiida; family Solecurtidae; genus Azorinus; species Azorinus chamasolen. The sequence goes on from OY755248.1 coordinate 64,982,915, forward strand.
TATCATTCTGGTAGTTTTTAGGTATATATCTGGAAATGATTCTTGTTTTTCTGTCCATGTTCTTTTCAAATTAGATGTTGATGGATTGTCTCTAACAAAGTTCAAGGGTCTGGTAATTTCATGGTGTGAAGTATATGAAAATCGCGGTTGATTCCGTAACTCTACATCAAATGTAGGGTACCGGGAGTGGCTGCGGTTTATCGAATGAGTATGAAGAGATGAAGTAGTCACATTGAAAGCATCTTATTGATGGAAAATATACTGAATATTTGACGCAGTTTGTTAATTTCCATTTTCATTCATTTTCTTTAAGGGTTGGCATAAACTGACAATCACATTACCGTGACTCACTTGCATTAACTGGACGTTAGGTCCAACTAGGGATTCCCGTGGTAAATCTGGTTTTCATTGAAACTAAACATTTTTTCTAGCATTTGTTTTCAAATTTTCTGTAGGAAAGTGACACTAAGATATAATGGGTCTTTGAATGGTGCTTTATCAGAATTATTATTATGCTTTCAGTGCGCTGCATAATTAGGTCATATGAGCTGAAACAGATTTTAGAATAAATTCCTTAAACAGCATCATTCTGCTGTTATAATAAAACCATGGACTGGAATTAATCAAACTTCACAATAATGATCAGTATGTGATTTTCTATGAAAGTTATCTGTTTTTCACCAGAGCTAAAAGAAATGCAAATCATGCACCCTGTATTTATATTTGGTAGATCTACATAATAGATCACTTGACCTATAATCAGGTGAGTGATACAGGGCTGTCATATCCCTCTTGTTAGAAGAAATGAAGGAGATTGAACTTATTGCAGCAGATGACACACTTTGCAGACAACACTTATCGAGGATGCAGAGGGCAAACTTATTGATTCATTCAAAAGGTTAACCCTTTCCTTCAAAGAAACACCTTTTCACGCCGTTGAAATCATAGTAGACCCAGATCAGATGGCTCCTGTAGGAGTCTGCTCAGGGGATGCTCTGTGTGCCTATGGAATGATATAGATCTGATTCTACAGTTTGTGCCTCAGTTTAAATATTCATTCACCATTATAAATTATAAATATTCATGATATCATTATTTATTACCGAAATATTCATGAGGAAAAGAGTTAACAAAATCATAAGATAAAATGAAGTATGAGATTTATTTGAAATATGTATAATGGTGAATAATAAATAGATATGAATACCACATCTTTCAAGTGATACTGAAGCTGTCAAATACATTAATATATATATAGTTCTGTTATAGCTCAAACTTAGACAGTGGCGATTAAGTTAAATTTTGTGTACAGGATCACAGAGGTCCAGATAATATGCGTAAATTAACCCATTCCCTCTTAGGCTATTTTTAAACCCAACCTCTTTGAATAAATCTACCAAAAAGGAGCATTTACTAGAGAAAAGGAAAAATTTAGAATTGTGTAGTATTGAAACCTTTGTCTATGATTGAGATAAATGGAGCATTTGCTCCTATGGAGCAAAATTTATGTTTTATTTATCATAATGGTTTCAAAAAGTGACTTTTACAGAGGCGTAGAAAGGCATATTTATGGAGAAAAGGGTACAAACATTTTCAAGAATAACTCTATATTGTGACCACTCTTTAGAATCATCTCTTTAAGACGATTCTAAAGACTGGTCACAACATAGAGTTTGATTGAGAAATGACGAATTTGATATTTGAGTACGCTCCTTTATCTTTTGCTAGATGGAATCAAGAATACTAAGTATTTGGTGAATGATTCTCGCCCAAGCTTAAAAAGCCTTTCCATATTGAGTACAGGACTGTAGTAACTACATTACTCGACCTTTATAAGCAATTAACCCTTTACTCCATGAATATTCATGTAAGAAATAATGACTATGAGTATTAACTGAATTTTTATACTGACATAAGAGGTAGCGAATTTTTGGTGATGACAGAAACTGTGGAATAAGATCTGTAGATATTGTATCATAAGTAAATAGAGAGAAGCTGTCTGATCTGGGTCTACTCTGTTTTCAAAGGTTCCAAAATGTGTCTTTATGAAGTAAAATAAAGGGCAAAAAATAGTTTTCTTAAGATTTCTTGCATGTTTTTAGGAATCAAAGTGTCAAACTGTTTGGATCCTGATGAGATGCCGAGTTACTCGACATCTCAGCTAGATCCAAAATGCTTGCAAAGCTCATCATGGATTCGCCCAATAAATTTGTAGTTACGACAGTTTTGCTCTCAGCCCTTGATATCCTCGATCATTCAGCCATTCTATGTAGGATGTTCCTTGCACTGGATGCTCTTGGCATTTTCCAAAATTCAGTTCTATAAAACTTCATATAGCATAATGAAACATCGACATATGAGGATGAAAAGGTCTGCTATGTAAATACTGAACTTCAAAGGGACGAGGGCTATGGCTTCCTGATGATGGCTTTTTCATTCAGCTAATTGTATCATACCATGTCGTTTTGTGTATATATAGAGATTCCCTCAAGATACTCATAAAAGGAAATGGCTAGGTCAGCTGTGAGCACTTGCTACTGTGCTATCGGTTTGGTTACCCGAATTATCTCAAGTATTTGGCTGCTCAGTCTCCCCTCTCCACCAGTTTGTAAAGCTGTACAATTCAAATTGGCACAATTTTGATAACTTTAAATTAGATTGCCTTAATAACATTTCCTCGACCTGCCCTACTTTAATTCTATTTTTGACATTGTAGTAGCAAATAGTGAAGACTGAAGACCCGATCAAATGGCTCCTACAGGAGCCGTTTGATCCAGGTCTGCATTATTTGCTTAAGTATGTTTTACCGAATACTTAAGATAATAAGGGTAATATAGAGATGCTCTTGAATATTCATGTACAAAAATAAGAGTAATAAACAAACAGAGTAGACCTAGATCAGACGGCTCCTATAGGAGCCGTCTGATCAGGGTCGGCTCTATTTGCTTATATATAAGTTATAATAAAGTTGACATTACAGTTTCTACCAATGCCAAAAAATAATGTGTGCATAATTATGTCATTATAAAACTTGAACTAATCAATATTCATGATGTCATTATTTCTAACATGAATATTTCCAACAGGGGAAGAGTTAAATTCAGCTGTAATCATACCCCCCACCAACAACTTTTGGGGAGAGGGAAGTCAGGGGGTTCTGTGGGGGCGAGGGTGGGGGGGGGGGTCTGTTGTTTTTTCTTGTCCATAACTGTTTCAGAGCAACTACTGATGGGAGTTCAACAAAAATTTTTATGAGAAGCGTTATCATCTAGAGGACATGCACATATCTTGAAACTTTCCAGTATTCCACCAAGTTATTGCCTTTTGATTGCTGTTATTTGAAAATAACACATACTCTGGCAATATAGTGATTGTATTGGGATATAATTTTTTCTAGAATTGTAGCAATATGGCAAACACCATATTACAATACATCATGACCCAATTGCAATACGTTTTACAATACACAATAATTTTATGACTAACGCCACTATGATATTTGTCACTCTTACAAGACAATTGATACGAGACAGAGTAATTTACTTGTGCCATGCAATTTGCATATTTTGATGAGTTTATTAGGGTCATTAAGATAATTTCATAACCCTTTACTCCATAAATATAAATATTGACCGGCCATGGCAGAATCTGTATAATCAGTTTTTTGCCGGATTTTTCAACAAAAATCTTGGCTTATAGTTTGGCGAAAACCTGGCGAACAGGTTTTTGGGCGGACAAGTTTTTGGGCGGGTGGGTGGCGTGCCGTCGTTAACAAAACTGTAACATTGCTTATAACTTCTGAATTACTTATTTAGCGAGACAATTCATATTTGGTATGGTGATAGCTTGGGTGAAGGCCTTTCACTTGATACAAGGATACATGAAATCAGGTCAAGATCAAGGTCACTATTTCGAAAACTTTGCCTTTTTAACAAACTTTTGCTATAACTTCTGAACTACAAACGCTAGGCAATTCATCTTTGGTATACAGATGGCTTTGGTAAAGGCCTTTCAGTTGATATAAAAGATATTTGAAATTAGGTCAAGGTCAAGGTCACTATTTTTACAAATTGGCCATCATTGAAAAACTTCAACATTTTGTCTTAACTTCTGAACCACATAAATTATTATTATTTTTTTTATTTTTTATTTTTATTTTTTTCAGGCCTTGCCAATGAAAGGACTTCGTTTATTTTCCCCGTCATAGGTGTATTGAGGTCGGGGAAACATCCTCCAATACACCTTACATAATTATATAACATTTAGTTTTTTCTGACACTGACAAAGGTCTATACATTATTTCCTAACAAAAAAGGAGAGAAAAAAAATAATTTTTTTTAGCCAGGCATATAAATCGTATTGTATTATCAAGCAAAAACTTATTCATTCTTGTATGTATATACATATACGAATAGAGACATCTGTATTTCGTTATTTGTATATTTACGAACCTAACAGGGTATAAAGTACATAAAAAACAATTTTCGCTAAAGTAAATAAATTATGCTAGACATATGTGGTATGGAGATAGCTTTGGTGAAGGCCTTTCAGTTGATACAAGGATACCTGAAATTGGGTCAAGGTCAAGGTCACTATTTTGAAAACTTGGCTGTTTTTAACAAACTTTAACATTTTGCTATAACTTCTGATCCATGAATGCTAGGCAATTCACCTTTGGAATTGAGATAGCTTTGGTAAGGAACTTACAAATAAAGATACCTGAAATCAGGTCAAGGTCAAGGTCACTATTTTGAAAACTTGGCTGTCATTAAAAAAAATTGTTATAACTTCTGAACTACATATGCTAGACAACTTATATTTGGTATGCAGATAGCTTGGGTGAAGGTCTTTCAGTTGAAAAATCCATTTTGCTTGTTACATTATTTCATCAGAAACATAGCAGACCCTGATGACGTCTTTATGGAGTAAAAGTTTAAATTACCCATCATGTTATCGAACAAGAAGAAAAAGGCAGAAAAACTCAAACCCATTAACCAAGCCAGTGAGTATCGTGTCGGATTTATTTCAAACATTAGCAAAAAAAATAATTCTCTTGTCACAAAGTGATCTAGATTTGAATTGTATGCTTTACTTTGAAATGTCTTTTCACCATCAGTAATTTCACTTGTCTTTTTTCTCTACACCTCTTCTTCAAGGCAAGTATTGTGTTTTTAATTTCTCCTGCAAGGATTTCGGAACTTTAATGCACCTGCAAAAAGCACCTGCTTGTGTGACTTAAAGCCAAAGATAGCTTGATGAGTAGCCTTTAGGTTTCTTTACTAGATAGATTTGTTTAAACCAAGTAGGGTTTTTTGAAGAAAAATATATAAGCTATTGTCCTAACTCTGGCGTCCACGTTGTTGTCGTCATTGTTGTCGTTAACGTTAACTTTTACATTGGCTATATACTATTCATGCAAATGTTATGAAAGTTCACACATTTGCTCACCGTTACAAGGGCTACAATCAAACAGATCAGCGTTGGCACTCATATGCAGTGCTCTTGTTAGGTTACCAAATGTTTAGTACATTTGGATCACCTCTCATTGGTTCTAATTGACTTAAACAGATAAAGGGAACCCAATTATCAGAATTGACCTCACTAGCGGTCTATTTTAAGAACAATGCTGTATTTGGATACATTGTTCTTACATAGCTGATACTGTCAATGAGGGAAGAGTTGAAATAAATAATTAAAATGTAAGATTTTTATATACCAGGTAGTAAGTACTTTATTTCATGATCTTTAAATTTTTTGCAGTATTCTATATTCAAGATTCATCCACATAAATTATGTAAGCAGAGCTACAGATAATGATGCGTACTCAAATTCTAAAATAGTCATTTCTCCACCAAACCCTATGTTGTTACCACCCTTTAGAATTGTCTCTTTGAGACGATTCTAAAGATAGGTCACAACATAGAGTTTGGTGGAGAAATAAAGAAGTTATTTTTGAAAATATTCTCATTTACGCATTTTATCTGGAGCTCTGTGTAAGTTAATGGGAACACTGCTGTCGTAAGTTGATATTAGCAGATGAAATGTGTATGCATATCATACAGATCAAAATGATTCAGCATTTTTGTATTGCGATACAATACATCTTGAAGCTATGCTAAATGCAAGATACTGGTTTATTTCCACACTCGAGTATGTAAGTACATGTACTTCGATTTGTTAAAGCTTTTGAGAAACTAGAGTGTCAAACAGCTTAGGTCTTGACGGGATGCTGAGTTGTTCTGTGTCTCATATGGGTCCTAGCTGTTTGCAAATGTCAGTCCGGTCGTACTGAGTAAGATGGAGTCATTGTAACATTGTGACAATGAGTCACTTAAATGTCCTTTGCAAACAGTGTAGACCCAGATGAGAGGAGCCCTCTCATCAGGGTCTGCACTATTTGTCATGTTACACTTTTATTTAGAAAAATCCCAAAATGTTCACGATAAGCTTGACCTGTTTGAATTTTGGAATAGTCCATTAAATTTTGAACATTCAGTGTTGTAAGGGTTAACACTGATAGATCAGGGTCTGCACTGTTTGTCATTCAAAATCCTGTGCCAGATTTAAGCCTTTTATACTGAATGAAGTCAATATGTAAACATTTATAAATAGACCGTTCCACTTTTTATTAAATTTCAACATTCAAAGAGTTAAACTTGTGTGCTTTGAAGACTGATGATGCAGGGAAAAGCAACAAAAGATTGAAAACAATAACTTATTTTCCAGATCTGATTGTTGAACAAATAACTGTGAAATTGAGTTGTTGAAACTGACAATACCCGTACAATCCGGTACAGACCCAAATGTTATTAGTATTACTTCCACACTTTAAGTGCTCCAAGAACCCTTCCCTGGATTGCTGAACTTTTCACTGAATTCCAATATGTTCAATCCTAATGATAGAGGGTCAAACAGCTTGGATCCTGATGAGACGCCGAGTTGCTTGGCATCTCATCTGTATCCAAGCTGTTTGCCACTCCGTCAGCACTTTCTCAAAAGCTTTAACTATTCAGAAGTATGGGGTACAAGAAAAATTGCTCTGGTTCAGAGTTTGAGCAGCCGTCAGTTTATACAGTGGGATAAAAGTTAGGTTTTCCCCCAGAATTATCGCAATACTTTTTGTGTTGGGACTAAACAGTTTTATACTGTTGTTGATTAAATTTCAGTTTATCCTATTTATCCTGTTTTCTGTACAAATGATTTATATGAAAGAAATTTCTGTAAAACAAGTGTTTTGTGTGAACTGAAAAAAAACAACAACAAAAACTGAAAAGTTCACTGATGTCTGCTTGCTAAAAATGTGAAATATGTTATTGACAAACCTCATACATTGTAGGGCAGGGGAGCACTTTGACAATTAGATTACCTCTTCAGTGCCATGAAGACTGGTCTGTCATATGCAAACAGTTTGGATCCAGATGAGACACCAAGTAACTCAGCATCTCATCAGGATCCAAACTGTTTGACACTCTGTTTATATCTTTATAAAGAAATTGAACATGTGCCCATTTTAAAATTTGAAGCAATTAGAAATGTGTCAAGCAGACAATGCTGGCACTGAAAGGATTAAAGAGTTGAGTTATCCAACATTCACATATATACAATTTAATTGTCTGCTGGTTAATGAAAAACAGATATTTTTGCCATTTCAGAAACTGTAGAATTTCATAAGCAAACAGTAGACCTTGATCAGGTGGCTACTACAGGGGCCATCTGATATGGGTCTACTATGTTTGCAAAGTCTTTAGAATATGAGGGAATAGGTTAAGGAAGCTTTGCTGTATGCAGTATAGTGTTTGTTGAAAGCTGCCTAGTGCCAATAATGAAATTTAGCTGTGCTTTGAAGATGTAATTAAATTTTCAATCCAACAATCATGTGAGTGCACATTCAGCATTAAATCAGACTTATGTCAATAATTCCAAATATGATATTGATCGGATGCTTTTAATCTGTATTATTGTAACAGCATCAAAGTGCCTCCCTCCAATTAGCATGTTCTACTGTAAACATGGTAACAATGTTAGACTAGGACCTATACCATTAAGTGGGTGGGCACTTACGTTTATTAACCATGGATAAAACTTCACAAACCACTTATGAGGTCACAAGTTGGAGCTCTTCAGTGATTATGAAAGATAAAAACTCTAATATATATGGGTTGAAAATGAATTGGTATTTAATTTGTTCTGGGTACTTTGTGTAATTATTTGTTTTAGCCCTTACAGTGCAGGAAACTGAGTGAAATAGCCTTTGCAAACATTGTAGACACAGATCAGAGGGCTCCATTAGGAACCCTCTGAACAAGGTCTGCACTGTTTGCCATATTTTACAATTTATGGAAACATTATCCCTCCATAATTGGCATGAGACAGTCCAAAGTCAAATCTGGAAGGGTCCATTTGAAAAACTAGTGTTATAAGGGTTAATATATCGTTTATTGCAGATAAAGTCTCTTTAGAGAGCATTATTTGCGTGAGTGTTTATAGGAATGTTTCATAAAGCTTTGTTTGAAGAGAATAAAATCATATAGTTCACAACATCAGAACCCTTTAATCCATGAACATTCTAAGAAATAATAACATTATGAATATTTATTAGCTCAAATTTTGTTACGGCAAATGAACACAGACAGTGGTAAAAACTGCAGAATTAGAAATCATCAATAATTAAATAATTACATAATCTTATGCACACAAAGCAAATCTTGATCAGGCGGCTCCTGTAGGAATGGTCTGATCAGGGTCTACTCTGTTTGCAAAGGCTCAAAAGGACATCTATATCAGGTATAGGGTTAGAAAAAATGCCCGGATTGCTCAATAACTGGGTAAGAGCATTTGCTTTCAAAGTTGGATGTTGTGAATTCAATACATAGGTGGATCACGACAATTACTTTTAGTATGGTACTTAGTGGCTCCCTTGCTTGCTTTTACCCATTCCTTCATATTGACGCCTCCATGAAAGTCACTTTTTGAAACCATTGTGATAAATAGAGCATTTGCTCCATAGGAACAAATGCTAGATATTTATCACAATGGTTTCATAACTGCACAATTCTAAAATTTTCCTTTTTTTCTATTAAATTTTCCTGTTCAGTAGATTTATTAAAAGAGGTTGGGTTTAAAAATAGCTAGGGCCATCGCGCTAGCATTTTTTCACGAGCTAGCATTCCCCTCTCAGACGGCCCAGGCCCCATTCCCCAAATGTAGAGAGACTGCCCTGATAGCTTATGAAGGAATGGTAAAAAAATAGCCTATGAGGGAATGGTCTAAAAATAGCCTAGCACTAGACTAATTGTAACCACATTCTTTGATATCTGTTTGCAAAACTGCCATCTTCTTTTATTCTGAAAACAATGTTTTCTTCCGTTTCTTTCCAAATTTATTATCAGTGTCCAACAGTTTGTATCCTGATGAGACACATGGGTCATCATTATTTTGTCCCATAGATTGTAATTACAGTAGCTACAATAGTTACAGTAGTTACAATACAGTTGAACGTCGATATCGCAAACTCGGATAACTCGAACTTCGGGATAACTGAGGTAAAAATTTGGTCCTTCCAAAATTTACAATATATAGTTTTCACTACGCATATCTAGAAACACCTTGTGCCATCTTAAATGCAGGTCGAAAGTAATGCTGAAAGCTTCTACATGAACTTTCAGCATTACTTTTGACCTGCTTTAAGCTTGAGAAATAGTTCAGATTAGAAATCGGATGACTCGAACCTCTGTTATATCGAAGTAATTTGTATGGTCCCTTGAAGTTCGAGATATAGAAGTTCAACTGTAGTTACAGTAATAGTTGCAGTAGTTTTTGCTCTTAGCCCACGATATGAGGGTATTGTAGAACTTGTTGGCCTGGTGTCAGACTAATGTAGCCAGGTGTCAGTTAAACCATACATCACACTTAACATTGGGTGTGTTTAAGAGGCAGGGAACTAAAAGCGGGTATTTCCATATTATCCAATAATAGTACAAATTCAATGAAAATTAAAACTCACCTGAATGATACCAGTCTGGGATGTGTACAAATAATAGTGATCATTCTCTGAAGTTCTCTAGGTACATTGTATAATATTCAAACAATATCATCTTAGTACCATATTAGTACTTTCCCATAATTATTATCTCTAATAAACACTTCCTGGGCTGTAATATTTTTTAATGGAGTTTTGTGCATTTTGTACACAGGTGGTTGCTAATTGTAGAATGAAAGCAGTGCAGAATGCTCCTATGGGAGCTTTCTACATTGCTTTCAGTCTGCATTAAACTATCACCTGTATTTTGAAAGACATAATTTATTATAATTATTGGTTATAATATATACGGTTTTTGTAGCTTAGTTATAGTTAGTCCTTATTAGGAGCTGTCTGATCAGAGTCTGCTCTGTTTGCTTATGAAATTATAATAGATCTTACTGCAGTTTCAACCAATAATAGATAATCCTATGTACTTGATGTCATTATTCTTTACATGAATATTCAAAGGGGAAACTAGGGTTTTAAAGCGATCTATTACTAAATACATATAAGAGACTTAAAAATGCTCTTTAAGGTAATGTGTCCTTAACTCTTTCCTTCATGAATATTAATATTCATGTAATAAATAATGATGTCATGAATATAAATTAAACTACTTTGCTGTAATTGCACACAAACACAAAGTCACAGAGTTTTAGCCTTGGCATAAACTGCAGACACTGTATACATCTATATTGTATTTATAATTCTGTAAAAATGAAAGTAGTAGCATGTAGAAAGAAATATTTATTTTTGTGAAAGTATTGATGTCACTGATGTCAATCACCCATGTTTAAGACAAAAAAATTGGGGGTTTTAGTTTCATAACAATCATTATTACTCTTCAGTGTTCCATATGTGTTTGTGTTATATTGCAGTAAACTGTATTATAATATTCTGGAACAAGAAATTACGAGTTATAATGTAATCTGTTTTACTGATTCACAAATCGAGGGCTTGGTGCAAAACTATTCTAACTCCTTCACGCACCAAGCCCTCGAAATGTATTTTATGATTTAAGTTTTTCAGAGAAATCTTTGTAAAATGCTCTAAACAGTTTTATGTCTTTAATGCACTTTTTGAATTGTTGTTTAGCCCTTTACTCCATGAATATTTTTGAGTTAAACCCCTTCAAATAAACACTTTTTTATGCCTTTGCAAACAGAGTAGACCCAGTACACCTTTAGGAGCAGTGTGATCAGGACCTATTCTGTTTGTTTATGAAATTATAATAGATCTGACTCTACAGTTTATACCATTACCAAAAACTCCTGTGTACATAATATGCTATTGTTAAAATTCACTAATAAATGTTCATGATGTCATTATTTCTTATGTGAATATTCAACAGGGAAAGGCTAAGACAGGTCTTACTATAAGCAGAATTATTTGTAAGTTGAAACAGTCCTGGTTTTCTGATTTTGAAAGAATTATAGATAACTTTTTCATTTTAATTCGACCTTGATCTCTGCACAATTTCATCAGAAAATGAAGTAGACATAATCCCTGGTAATAAAGTAGCATTTACACTGGCGGTTTATGGTGATTTTGTCATTGTTTTATTGGGACAGACAGGACGACAGTTTGCGATATTGCTACTCTCCATATCCCTATCGGATTGTATCAGACCTGACCTATTCCAAGAGGATCTGCCAGACCCAGAGGTGTCTCAACACCAACCTTTTGAATGCTTAATTTTCAACTAGAATAGCCCATCAGTACAGTAAAACCTCTCTAAACTGGATGGTAAACTGAATGTAAATATCGGTCTTGGAGACAGGTGGCAGCTCAATGCAGGGTGAAAGTCATGCAGAAAGCTCCTCTAGGATTAAGCAGCCACCTGCCTAAAAGTATCTAAATTCTTCTCAACTAGAATTCTGGTATAGAGAGGTTTTACTGTATTTAATAATATAGTTAGAATCAATTTGGTATGAAAGGCTTAAAGTTGATGAGGCTTTTGAAAGACAAACAGTGCAGACCCTGATTAGAGGGCTCATCTCTAGGTTTGGGTCTTCTCTGTTTGCTAGTACATGTACTCTCATTTCCTGCAGTTAAATATTAGGTCTTGTTGGACCTAAGTCCTCTGTTACAGTTTGCCCTCTAGTTCTTCCAATTGTCAGATTGTATGGATCCTGATGAGAAGCCAAGTTATTCAACATGTTGTCTTGATTCAAACTATTTACAAATCTTTTATATTATGGTAAGGGTTTGCACTTTTCCTTGAGTGATATATGAACATATTTGTTTGCTCAAACCTGCTGATTGGTCTAATGGCGGTTTGAAAAACAGCTGTAAATAGATCTGGATCAGTCCAGAGTTATAGTGTTTGCAAATACAGTAAACTGGAATCCTAGAAGAGGGGAATTTAGATACTTTTAGGCAGGTGGCTGCTCAATGCAGGGTGAAAGTCATAAATTAAGTAATATAGGTTTTTCAAAGTACAGGTGGTAACTTAACCCTTTCCTCCATAAATACGCCTTTCTATGCCTCTGTAAAAAGTCACCTTATGAAACCATTGTGATAAATAGAGCATTTGCTCCATAGGAGCAAAATGCTCTATTTATCACAATGGTTTCAAAACCACACAATTCTAAACTTTTCCTTTTCTCTAGTAAATGCTCCTTTTGGGTAGATTGATTCAAAGAGGTTGGATCTTAAAATAGCGTATGAGGGAAAGGGTTAATGTAGACAGGTAGCAAGGCAAGGAACTTTCTGCATTGGTTTCATTCTGCATTAACTCTTTCCCTGTTGAATAATAATTACATCATGAATATTTATTAGCTGACTTGTTATAATGTCACATTTACTCAGGAATAGAAACTGTTGGTATTGGTACTGTAGAATCAGATCTGTTTTAATTTTATAAGCAAACAGAACAGACCCTGATCAGATGGCTCCTAGAGGGGTCTACTCTGTTTGCAAATGTGTGAAAAGGCGTCCTGTATGAAGGAAAAGGTTAAACAACCACCTGTCTACAAAATGCAAGAAGCTCCTTTTAAAAATTGTTACGGTCCCTCTAGGTCATTTATTAGAGGTAATATGGTATATCTGTCTGACACACATTGTATGGGACTATTTATTATTAATGTGTTTTATCAATTAGGCTAATTTGAAATGAACCTGTTTTTGTGTGATATTTATTCTGTCTGTGAATCTTATAAGCACAGTATGGGTGAAATTTTAGGTAATATCTTGGTATACAGTCAGGATCTAGATACAGTGCCTAATGACCCTTTACTCCATAAATATTCATGTAAGAAATAATGGCATATGAATATTTATAATGACGCTGAATTTTCATAATGTAAGTTTCAAAGGAATATTTTGCTTTGACAAATACTGTAGAATCAGATCTATATCATGTCGCAGGCAAACAGAGCAGACCCTGATCAGACGGCTCCTATAGGATCTGAGTCTATTCTTTGCAAAGGTGTAAAAAGGCATATTTATGGAGTAAAGGGATAATCAGACTTTATGTCAAGATCCACACAGTTTTATTTTTATTGTACGCAGAGAACAGCATGTAGTCGACAGTTGCTTGCTAAGCATGACTACTGACATTTGCAAACTGCTTGGATCTAGATGAGACACTGAGTAACTTGTCGTCTAATAGAAGCTTTTTGACACTCGATCAAGTTTTAACCCTTTCCTCCATAAATACGCCTTTCTACGCCTCTGTAAAAGTCACCTGTTGAAACCATTGTGATAAATAGAGCATTTGCTCCCATATTTATCACAATGGTTTCAAACTACAAAATTCTAAAAAAAATCCTTTTCTCTAATTAATGCTCCTTTTCGGTAGATTTATTCAAAGTGGTTGGATCTAAAAATAGCCTATTAGGGAATGGGTTAACTGCACCAGGTCTAATTTTGAGCAGACATTATTTTTACAGCAGAATAAGAGTCGAAAGGTTCATATCCCCTTGACGGACTTCTGGCTTTCCTCAATTACTTCAACTACACTTCTTAGACTGTAGGAGGTCATTCAGACTCAATTGTTTTTAAAATACAACCCAATAGAGAAGCAGTTTTAGGCATTTGCAACAGAGTTGATGCAGATTCTTAACATATTAATTTCTCACAGCTCCTTCACTTAAAAAGGCTACATCTTCAGGAATCATTGGGCTTATTCCTTTGTATTACCTGTTCAAAATAATGTAAGAAATAATACGATCATTAATATTGATTAGCTGAATATCTATAATGATACATAAAACACAGGATTTTTTACCTGGGCAGGAACTGTCAAATCACATCTATATAGTTCCATTAGCAAACGGAGCAGACCCTGATCAGACACCTCCTACATGAGCCATCTGATCTGGCACTACACTGTTTCCAAAGGCATGAAAAGGCATTTATATGAAGGAAAGGATTATTCTCACTTTAAAAGGTTTCATCTTCAGGGATCATTTGGCTTAGAACTTTTTTTAAGACATGCAAGCTTGCCAATTATCACTCAACTTAATTTCACATGATTTTGAAAAAAAGGCATTATTGATCATTCGTTCAAATATAACAAGGCTATTTCAGTGACTTCGGAAAGAGAATGTTAATGCAAAACGTGGCAATAATGTGACTGCTGTCCTCTGTAGATGTAATTATGCAAATGTTTGGTTGTCCATGGGTCTACTTGACATTTGCCATTGATCTGCAGAATGACATTGTAGGCCATAAAATGGAAAAACCAAATAGTCTAGCCACCATCTAATATTTTTGTATTGTTCAATAATGAGATTTTATAAATGAGTTACTTCAGTTAATACATAAAAATTCTGTGTCCATCATCAAGCATTGGATCATACAGCAATATTGGTGATAAAATGGTCAATAAAATTCTATTGTCTTCATCCTGGCCAGACATCATAAAAACTAAATAGAGGAAACAGATATTTGATTTATAGTCATGGTCAATGAATGGCTTTGTGCATACATTTTCCCTTGACCCTTTTTATATACAGCTGCTGTCGGCTTTAGCAGTTTTCCATCCATCCTTTTGTCTGTCCATTCTGTCTGTCAAACTTTTATAGTGACACTAATTTCCGTAATGTTTTTGTGTAACACTTCTGCTGGTAGATGACACTTGTTACGTCAAACACTCCTGTTAACCCTTTCCCTGTTGAATATTCATGTAAGGAATAATGAAATCATGAATATTAATTCGCTGAAATTTTATAATGGAAACTTTTCATTGATTTTTTATGACAAAAACTGTAAAATCAGATCAATATATTATGTCAAAATCAAGCAGAGCAGACCCTGATCAGATGGCTCGTATAGTAGCCCTCTGATTTGGGTCTACTCTGTTTGCAAGTTGAATATTCATGTTTTTATATGGCTCATGTAATTGGTAGAAACTAGTATAATTTCCGTTTCATCTGGGACTGTCACTACTAAGCGTTTGTACAAAGGAAAGGATTAAACCAAATTTAGGAACCTGCTAACATGCTAATTTTCAAATTTAACTACTCTGTCACATGGCTACAGATAAAGGCGCGTACCCAAATATTAAAATCGTTATTTCTCCACCAAACTCTATACTGTGACCACTCTTTAGAATCGTCTCTTTGAGACGATTCTAAAGAGTGGTCACAGTATACGGTTTGTGGAGAAATAAAGAAGCCATTCTTGAAAATGTTTTACATTTACGTATCTAATCTGGACCTCTGCTGTCATATAATACTTGACTTAGGTTCAAATGATTCCAGTTAACCCTTTCCCTGTTTAATATCTATATTATAAGGAATAATGACATCATGAATATTTATTAGCTGATTTTTTATTATGGAATAATTATGTGTACATGATGTTTTGGCTCATGCAGAAACTGTAGAATCAGATCTTTATCATACCATAAGCTTTGCAGAGCAGACACTTACCAGATGGCTCTTACAGGAACAGTCTGATCTGGGTCTACTCAGTTTGCAAATGCGTGAAAAGGCATTTATATGAAGGACAGGGTTAAATGAGGAGAGCATTGTCTCTTCATATACATCATCTACTGACAAACAGATTGATGAAACATCTGTTACTGAGTTTCAGCTGTCATTGTAAGATTTCATCATTTTTAAGTGCAAAAAGACATGAGTTGGCCTTGCAAAACTACATGCACCCGAGTCTACACTGACACTCAGTAGAGTAGTGCCATCTAGCAAATGCTAAAATCATCAAGAGTGGTCACAACATAGGGTTTGAAGTAAAATCATCATTTCTCCATCAAACCCTATATTCTGACCACTCCATAAGATTTAGTGGAGAAATGAAGATTCACACCTTTATCGTTGCTCTGATGGTGTATGCTTCAGCTCTGGATCACAAATTTGGTTCTACCATACAGTGAGTAAAACCTCTCTATAGTGACCTTTAAACAGTATTAACGACAGGTGGTAGCTTAATGCAGGACAGTAGGAAAGAAATTGCCATCTGCAAGCTATGTCATCTGTTACTGTTTTAGCTCACCAGAGCACTTTTGTGCTCAGGGTGAGCTTTTGTGATCGCTGATGTCCGTCGCCTGATGTCTGTCTTCTCCTTTGATTGTCTGGTGAGCTATATCAGGGTCATTCTGGCCCTTTGTTTCAATGGATTTTCTGGATCACTAATTTGGTTCTACCATACAGTGAGTAAAAACCTCTCTATAAACAGTGTTAACGACAGGTGGTAGCTTAATGCAGGACAGTAGGAAAGAAATTGCCATCTGCAAGCTATGTCATCTGCTACTGTTTTAGCTCACCAGAGCACTTTTGTGCTCAGGGTGAGCTTTTGTGATCGCCTGATGTCCGTCGCCTGATGTCCGTCGTTCGTCTTCTACTTTGATTGTCTGGTGAGCTATATCAGGGTCATTCTGGCCCTCTTGTTTTAATGGATTTTCTAACATTGTTTTTCAAAAACCATAATCAGAGTGTCAGTCATTTTGGACACCATTTAGAGGCCGAGTTACTCAGTGTCTCATCTGGATCCAAACTGTTTGCATAGGTAATCACAGATTCATCACTAATGTTCAATGAGCCAAACACAGTGAATTTGTTTATTTGCAATTTTGATGTTGTCCAAGGTTTGATTGATTTCTGTCAAAGTCTGTGATCAACTCAATCACTTTTTTATTATTAAAAGGCTGTTTGAAATTCTGACTGTTTTTGAGTAATTGTATCACATCACAGTTTTTGCGGATAACAATTACTTAGGGTGCAATAATTTAATCCTTTCTCTCATACAAACCCTTTTTCATGCCTTTGCAAACAGAGTAGACCCTGATCAGTTGATTTCTGTTACAATGGAACTGTCTGATCAGAGTCTGATCTCAGTATCAGTATGTTATACATGACAATAAATAGATACAGTAGAACCTGTCTTAACCCATTCCTCCGTAGGCTGTTTATAGACCCAACCTCTTTGAATAAATCTACCCAAAAGGAGCATTTACTAGAGAAAAGGAAAATTTTAGAATTGTGTAGTTTTGGAACCATTGTGATAAATAGAGCATTAATTTTGCTCATAAGGAGCAAAAGTAAGGCTCTATTTATCACTGCTTTCATAAAGTGACTTTTACAGAGGCGTAGAAAGACGTATTTATGGAGAAAAGGGTTAAGCGACTATTCATTTATTGAACATACGTCCAAGTCTTAAAAAGCAGGTGGTTGCTTAATGGAGGTCAAAAGTAATGCAGAAAGCTCATACAGGAGCTTCCACCTGGCTTACAGACCCACAATTAGACCTTTTTGAAGGCTGCTTAAGACAGGTCCTACTGTATCTAGGAACTGTCTCATATGGGTCTGTACAAGTGCTAATCACATGAAAAGGGTTTATCACAAATTGTTTCATAACATTCAAATGGAAAATGTGATAATTTGTAAAGGGTGTGATGGAGGAAGAAGCTGCTTACAGAAAATCAAGTTTCTTCCGCTGTAGATTTATTCCTATGAAATGATGTATTGATCCTTTCTAGATTATCGAAGGATTTGGATTCCAGGGGAAAGACAATCACCAGATAAAGACTGAGCGCAAATGAATTAATAATCATTGATGCTGAAGACATTCGGAGACACATAAAATGTGTATCTGTCAGTAATCACATAATTTCCTATTTTTGACTGTTTGTCTCAATAGGGTATTTGTCAAACTCTTTCCTTGATGAATACCGTAATCATGTAAGTAATAATGACTGTACAGTAGAACCTCTCTAATGAGATCACCAGAAAGAGTTCTAGTTCTGGGTCTTATAGACAGGTGGTAGCTTAAATGCAGGTCCAATGTTATACAGAAAGCTCCGACCTGTTTAAAAACCATCTCTGGTCATTCATAAAATGGCTGCATTAAGAGGGGGTTTCCTGAATATTAATTAGTTGAGTGATTTTAACGGTACATCAGAGGCCCAGATAAGCTGCGTAAATTTATTTTTTTTCAAGAATCTCCACAGAGCAACAGATAAAGGTGCATACTCAAATACTAAAATCATTATTTCTCCATCAAACCCTATGTTGTGACCACTCTTTAGAATTTGAGACGATTCTAAGGAGTAGTCACAACATAGGGTTTGGTGGAGAAATGAAGAAGTTGTTCTTGAAAATGTTTGAATTTACGCATCTTATCTTGAGCTCTGCTCTCCATCAAACCTTAGGTTGTGACCATTTTTCACAGTGAAAGAGATGATTAACCCTTTCCTCCATAAATACGCCTTTCTACGCCTCTGTAAAAGTCACTTTTTGAAACCATTGTGATAAATAGAGCATTTGCTTCATAGGAGCAAATGCTCTATTTATCACAATGGTTTATCACAAATGCTCTATTTATCACAATGGTTTCTAAACTACACGATTCTAAAATTGTCCTTTTTCTATAGTAAATGCCCCTTTTCGGTAGATTTATTCAAAGAAGTTTGATCTAAAAATAGCCTATGAGGGAATGGGTTAAAAGAGTTGTCACAACATAATAATTATTGTTTGGTGAAAAAAAAATGAGGATTGAATAAGCACCTTTATCTATTGATAAAGATATCTTGGCCTTAACAGAAACTGTAGGATGAAATCTATATTAAATTTTATAAGAAAACAATTTTCATTTGTCTAGCGCCAGGCATTGTAGAAATATCTCACCTTAAACTTTGAATATTTTTATGCCCACCAATGGCGGGCATATATTAATCGCATTTTCCGTCCATCCTTCGATCCGTCCGTCCCAAATTTTGTTTTATCTGTGAATGGATTTTAAAATAACCTGGCACAAATGTTCACCACACAAAGACGATGTGTCCTATTCAACTCCCTGATCCATGGGTCAAAGGTCAAGGTCATCATTCAGGGTCAAAGTTGGGGGCATATTGTTTCACAAATGCATCTGAGTATTTATGAAGTAAAGGATTAATATTATGATCTCACAGTCATGGATCTGGTCGATTTGTAAATGTTAAGTTGCATTCAGCAAGAGTAGGGGTATGTTTTATATTTGTATTTTGTTGAACAGATCAATCAATTTAAAATTACAAAAATGTTTTTATCACATTCATTTGTATTTTCACACAAGGCTTTGTTGATTGAAAACAAATGAAGTTAAAATAATGCAATAATCATTTGTCCCTGCTGGTTGTAAGGGCAGTGAGTGCTATAGAATCTGATATTTTAAACGAGAGACAAAATAACTGCAGAACAGTATATAAGAGGAGTATTTAGGATAAAATAGTTCCTATATCTATCAACCAAACCCAATCTTGTCAGAACCCCTTGGGCAATATTCTAATGAGTACGGCTCTTGAACTGTTGGTTACATAATTATCGTCAACGAAAGTTTAATTTTTCAGAAGCTGTCATTTGAAGTAACCTGACTTTAACGCTTTCCCTGTTCAATATTCATTTAAGAAATTAAGAATATAAATTTATATTATGTCAAAAGCAGAAAGAGCAGACCCTGATCCTATAGGAGCCGTCTGATCTTGGTCTACTCTGTTTACAAATGCGTGAAAATGACGATTTTAGTATTTGGATATGCACCTTTATCAGGCTCTGTACTAGCTTTGCTTTGGAACTTATTTTATTTTATCTTTGAAACTTGGTGTTTCTATTAGGGATCCAATATCTTTGATGTAGTGATTGTCTTGTTTGTACATAAGACAACATGTAGCAATTGTTTTAAAACCTTTGAATGCATGGAACAAATGTAATGGCATTTACAAACAGTATAGGTTCTGTAGGAGCCCTTAAATTAGTGAGTGAGTGAGTGAGTTGTATTTTATGGCACCACGATACTGAATAGGTCATATGACATATAGGCCGATGAATGATGAGATGACATGATGATGAAGGATGATATCAGGAAGATGATTTTGGCTAATCTCATTCGCTGCAAAGCAGTGCATGGGATCAAAACCACCGGCATTGATTTTTTTACAAATTTTCTTGCTCGAGTCCTGGGACTCGATAAACTGCAAATCTGCGAGTCCTAAAATTGAAAGAACGAGTCCAAATATTCTATGAATATACATTAAAGCACCCAGTCAAAGGTATTTGTAAAACTGGCTTTTTCATACTAATAGCTGATGAAAAACTGGGTATTTATCATAACTAAGATATTAATAAAACTTCTAAATTAAATTTTGTTAGAAATTTCAATGCATAATTATTGGGACTCGCATAATTTGAAACTTTGCATCCTCAGAGATTTTTGTGAGTACAGGACTCGGGACTCGCAGGTAAAAAAATCACTGCACCGGCCTGCCTTCCTTTTAGTTCTTGGCAGAAGGGATAATCTGTCAAATAAAAAACCCCATCCCCTGTGACAATTCAGCCCCAGAACCACTGCAAGGTTGGATCTCGGTCTATACTGTTTGCCATCCAAATTCCAAATAAGAACTTCTACCCTTTCATACTGAATTGACTCATTGTTATACAATGATGGACTGTTCCACTGTGACAATTTAGCATTCAAATTGTCAAACGAAATCATCTGAACTTCACTAATTACTCTAGAAATATTTGGACATCCCTCTCCTCTCAACTGGTTTGTAAAGCTGAATGAGTCAATTTGGGACCATTTTGATAACTTTAACCCTTTACTTCATATATACGCCTTTCTATATCCCTTTACAAACACAGTAGACCCAGATCCTGTAGGAGCTGTCTGATCAGGGTCTCCACAATGTGCCTAAGAGGGTCTGTCCGAATACATAAGGTAATTAGGTTAACCCTTCGCTTGCTGAATTTTAAAACACAATTCTCCTTCTTTACCCATGTCCTGTTGTATAATTACATATATCTTCACTGTGTACAAATATTTCGCTGTGCAATCACTGCTGTGGAGTGCACTGGTTGCACAATCAACTTGTAAATAGTGCAGACCCTGATGAGACAGCTCCTGCAGGAGCTGTCTCATCTGAGTCTTCACTATTTACAGGTAGGTATATTGACGTGAATAGCAAGCGAAGGGTTAAACTTAAATTGTGTCAAGGTTGGCATTGACAACCTAACCAAACGGTGAAAATCCTGTCGCCCCAAAACACCTTTATTAAAGAAACCCTAAACCCTCATGATTTCAGCTACTGAGCAGGCCATTGTATAGAACTTGATATCAACAATACGAAGCCAATTAAATTTGGAAGTTCAAGGGTCAAAGGGTCAAAATTAGAGTTGGGTTTAATAAAAGGCCTGATTTCCCAGAGTATAGTAACTGCTTGTTACTATTCAAAATGTCAGTTTACGATAAAAAGATTAATTTTTATGTTCAGATGGGTCATGTTAGTACAGTTTATGACAAAGTGAAAGTTTTGGTTTGTTCCTTTTAATTGAAAACTGCAATGTAATTTAGATTCGATATGGGAATGTATTTGTTGCATTTTTATGGCATACCCTTTACTCCAAAGAGTTGGCTTTTAATGCTGTTGTAAACATGAATTTTTATAATGACTTGTGAATTCAGGCATGTTCAGTCATTGTAGAAACTGTAGAGTCAGATCTTTGTTATGTCGTGGGCGAACAGAGCAGAGCCTGATCAGACGTCTGCTATAGGATCCATCCAAAACGCCTTCCATTATACAGTAACACCTAATAAACGCTGACAGGAGGTCTTACATTACAGGTCAAATAGCCTTATGTTGGATGAAAGTTGTACAGAAAGCTACCATAGAAGCATTGCCTTTTGTCCACCATGAAGCAATACCTGCATAAACCATTTCCTTCATATTTAAACACCTTTTCAAACAGGAGCTGTCTGGAAAAATGCATTTTAATAATACTGTAATAATTAAGAATATTTTCGTGCATACAGTCACTGATTTGGAAAACACTTTTGGTTCAATTTTAACTGTGTTTTGTTTTAGCATTTTTAACCAAATTGGCAAACATTGTAGAAAATGGGCCCGTGTCAACCCCAGAAAAAGTCCTGCGTCTAATAATAAGGGTCTGTTCTATTTACCTATGAAATAATAATAATGTGATTTCTACAGTTTCAGTGTTCATATGTCATTATAAATAATTAGTATTAATAGTTAATTATTTCTAAGATGAATATTCAATGGAGAAAGGTTTACTAAGTTTTGGTTTTAGGTATCTACAGCATAACGGACTATACTCATTCTAACATCATTTGTAATAGTCTCAAAACAACAATATACACCTTCAAATCATTTGAAATGTTTCAAATATTAATCTGTATGGCTTGTATCCCATTTGCAATCATACAATATGTATCAGCCAAGTAGGACAATAACGTACTGGTTACCCGTTATAATTACCCTTTCAGTGAGGGAAACAAATCAGTAATGTCTTTTGCAAACAGTGTAGACCCAGATGTGATGGCTCCAAGAGGAGCTGATCCATCAAGGTCTGCACTGTTTGTCACATTACACTTTTCATTTAAATGAAACCCTGAAAAGTCATGGTAAGCTTGACCTAATTTGGAATAGTCCATTCGAAATTCAAGGTTAAATGTACAATAAATTAACCTTTTTCCATAATTATATGACTAAATGAACTGTTTTGCTCCATGCACAACATGTTGCTGCCACCTGCAGTAACACACTTGTATTTGTAACTGATTGCACATGAAACCTCACATCAGTATGATCTGCTAGGGCATGGATGAGATGACGAAAGTAATTGCCTTGTTAATTGCTTTTCTGTCCTATTTGAATGTTTGGTTTTGATAATAGTGCTTTGATAATAGCTGTGAAATGTGTGAGGAAATGAAAGTCGCAATTACAGATTTTTTCCTAGATTACTGATTGGAGTTATTGGCGGTTACATGCTGTGCTGTAATTTTCCCGAGAATGAGTCGGCCGGAAGATTTCAAACCTATAGTTTCAAATTGAACAGTTTGTCAAAAAAATTATCAAAACAAAATCAAGTCTTTTGATGTAAGTGAAAGATTATATAATGGATGATAGCTAGCTGATATGTTGGGAGATTTGTATCTAGAGTTTGCTGACTGCCACATACTGCTGTAAAATTGTCAGTCTGTTTATATCTCAGATCACTATGGCGTACCCTAAAGAGCCTAAAGATTTGAACTAAATTAGGCAAATTTGAGGTGAAGGCTTAATATCTTCTTTAAAAAGTTTGATATTTACAGCTTGAGCATTCTGGTCCGGGTCTACTCTGTATGCAAAGGCATCAATGGGCATGTCTATGAAGTATTTGAGTCTGAAATATTTGAGTCTGTCTCATGATGACAAGTACTAGCGGCTTTTCTGTGGATATTATTTAGAACCCCTTTACCTGATAGAAGCACCTTTTGATGCCTTTGCAAACGGAGTAGGCCCAGATCAGACAGTTCCTGTAGGGTTTGCTTACGAAATTATACAGATCTGATTCTACAGTTTTTACCAAAGCCAAAAAATGCAGTGTACATTACAAAAATTCAGCTTACACATCGCTTCATTATGTCATTATGCCTTACATAAATATTGATCAGGTAAAAAGTGCTAACATTGCTTTGTAGTGTTCCCACATGCAACTTGGGACTGTATTCAATCTTTTAGTGAGATGAATGACATTTTCTTGCTGAAAAGACTGACAAAGATGACTGGCACCAAACTTGAAAACTTCTTTATCTCCGTGATTGCTGCCTTTATCCACAATTAGCTAGCAATGCCAGTTCTTTCTCACTGAAGTTGTGTTTTTAGTTCAGCTTCTCTCTACGCTATTACAGTAGAGCCTGTCATAAGCGACCATCAAAAAGAGGTTTTATTATGGGTCTATAAGGCAGGTGGTAACTGAAAGCAGGGCAAAAGTAATACAGAAAGCTCCTATAGGTGCACTTTGCATTACTTTTGCCCTGCAATAAGCAACCGCCGACTTTTTAAAACCCCTTTGTTCAATAAATAATGACCGCTTAAAATAGGTTCTGCTGTAGTTGGTTTAGGAATGCCAAATGGGAAATCATCTTCACCAACAAACAAACCAATTTCCCATTTTTTTCCCGATGTTTACATTTTACAGTTTTGGTGTTTTTTTTCGTGTTAGAGGCATTGTAGAGTTGTGTACCCTTGGACATGGAGTTTTTTGTATCATGTTAAAATGGGAACCCGTGTGTGTGCATGTGCGTGAGTGCATGCTTTTCTACACCTTTGCAAAGAGAGTAGACCAAGACCAGATGGCTCCTATGGGAGCCGTCTTATCAGGATCTGCCGTGGCCAAAATTTCAAGTGTTATTAGAAAAATTAACTAATTAATATTTATGTCAGATGTCATTATTTCTTACATGAATATTCACGGAGTAAAGGGTTAAGCATGATTTAATGTATAAGTTTAACCAAAAGTCACAAGAGGAGAGATCCGGGCTATATGGTGGGTGTTGTAAAACCTCTATGTGATTCTCCTTCTAGGCTGAACAATTGGCCAATGGGTTGTCATGTAGGACCTTGATGCATTGCGCCCCTGACCTTGGGCATTTAATTGTATAGTGGTTGAGAACAGCACAGAGGACATTTTCTTTGTAAAATGTACCAGTAATACTGTGTGCAGGGACAGGGACTTGAGCAACAATTCCATTAGAGTCAAAGAACAGCCTGGGAATACATAACCTGCCTAACGCTTCTGCTCCGCCAAGCAATAACGACCCTGTCATTATTTTCACCCACCCGCATTTTATTATTTTCTTTATTGTCAGGCTCGAAAAAGTATAGCCACATCTCATCACCTGTTACAATTTCTCTGACACACCTAGGGTCCTTGTTTTTATATTTTACGAGCATGTCTAAAGCTTTTTACCATTTCCATCTTTTGCTCAGAGGTTAATAAATGGGGTATCCAGCGAACACAAACCTTACACAGGTTTAGCTTATATTTTAAAATCAGAAAAAACACTGATTCATAATAATTAATATTTCCCAATCTGCTTGACTGTGCATCTTGTGTCTTTCTCAATTATTGCTTTCACAGCATCTGTGTCTTTGTCAGTAAGAGTGCACCCAGGACGAGCCTCATCTTTGGTGCTGATTGTTCAGTCTTTAAAGAGAGATACCCACATCGGGCAATAGTACAATGTGGACACTTTGTCCAAATCAGCTTTAATTTCTGGTGCACCAATGCCAAGCAGTCCATGTATCTTACAATACGCCCTCCGCTCTTCACGAAAATAGCAGCTAGATAATTGTATAATATACTACATGTATTTCAACTGCAAATAAAATAAAATAAAATAAAATTTACTGTTGCACGTGAATAGTGCCATTTCGGGTCAGTTGGACAGAAAAATTAATACTCTTTCTATTGATATGCCATACTTGTGTCTGCACGTGCAAATGGTGAAAATAGTGGACTGTTGCCACTTACTTTTCAAATGACCCTCATAATATACATACGTATCATTAAAATAATGCTTTATAGAATATTATCTCAAGATAAAGAATGCCCCAGAATGTCGCAAGTACAATAAACCCCCTCTAAACTGATCTTTTAGTAAAGAAAACATTTGATATTTTTAAGCAGGTGACTGCTTATAAACCCTTTCAACACTGATCATGATTTGTCAGATAGACTATTCCAAACGGGTCAAGCTTACCATGCAAATTCAGGGAATTTTCAAAGAAAAGTGTTACATGACAAACAGTGCAAACCCTGATGAGAGAACTCCTAGGAACCCTATCTGGGTCTACATTGTTTGCAAAGGAATTAGTGACCCATTTTCCACACTGAACGTGTCAATGCATGGTGAAAGGTACGTAGAAAGCTCCTATCAACAAATATTGACAGATATATCAAATTTCATTAGCAAACAGAGAAGACCCTGAGGAGCCGTCTGATCTGGGTCTACTCTGCTTGCAAATGCGTGAAAATGCATTTATATGAAGGAAAGTGTTAAAGGCAGGCAGTAATACTTCAATTTGAAAGTTTAGTTTACAGAGATTTTCTGGACTGGAATTTGGTACAATGACTGATAATTCTAACCAGCCGATAATGAAGACAATTTAATGTGATAACAGACGCTACAATTATGCCTGAGTACCATGCTTGTGGCAAGAGGTTAAAATCTCTGCTGTTATTTTGTTGTCAAGAGGAAACTTACCCCGGCTGTGAATAATGTGCATATATTTGCAAGGTATATTTTAACATATTTTTATCTTAAAGTATGGCAATTAAGCCATTATGAAAGTAAAGTAAAAGAAGGCAATCTTATTTCTTATGAGGCTTATTCCATCAAGAATTTGCTATTCATAATGATTGTGGGGATTTAATGTTAAGTATGTTTTTTGTAGTGTAAAAAAAGCTTGGTTTATTGCATCAATGATTTCTGGTTAGCTTTTTGGTTTTTCTGTCTTTTGATGGGTTTAGCAGTAGATAGGATACATAGAAGATAAGCAGGAAACTGTGATTACCTCTGCAACAGAGCAGAACCACCATCTGATTAACCCTTTCCCTGTTCTGTGTTTAGTCCAGATACCAATACCTACTGAATATTCATGGGCAAAATAGTTATAATGAAATATGGAAGGTGGAATATTGTAGCCATTTTAGAAACTAAAGAAACAGACCTATCAATTTCCATTAAGCAAACAGAGCAGACCCTGTTCAGATGGCTGTTTGCAAATGCGCGAAAAGGCGTTTTAAGGCTTCCCATGATGTATGCCATACTAGTCACAGCGAGCTCTTGTAGTTGCAAATTGATACAGTCAATATGCTTTATTTAAGTTTTAACCCTTTCCCTGTTGATTATTTTGTGTAAGAAATAGTGACATCATGAATATGTATTAGTATTTTTATAAGGGCATAATAACACACAAATGTTTGATATTGGTAGAAACTGTAGTCATATCTATTATTATTTTATAAAACTGTCAACTCAGATATATATACATGTATATATATTTCCATAAGTAAACAGAGCAGAACCTGATCAGACAGCACCTACAGGGGTTGTCTGATCTGGGCCTATTGTTTTTGCTGTTTGTTAGTTTGTTGGTCATGGTTGGTTTGTTCCCAATTTTAACGTTCACAATAATTTTGTAGCCAATTGCACATACATACATGTACTTCAAACTTGGCATTCATGTGCAACTTATAAAGGCGAACAGTTTTAGGTATGACTTATTAAGGTCAAGGTCATACATCAAGGTCAAAGGTCATATCGGGGGCATAGTGTTTCATAAACACATCTTGTTTTCATGAATATTCATGAAGTAAAGTATTAATACATAGGAAGTTAGAAAGTTTGCCAAAATGTACCTGCAGGGCTTTTTCTCTCTTAATTGGGAAAGGGGCCAGTTAGCCTGCTGATTTTGGGAAGAATTATCGCTAAAATTACTGATTTGGGAAACAAAAAAGCTGTAAGTTTGGATTTTTGGGAAAACTGCACGATTTTAAAGAAATTTTCAATTGGGAAGGGGCCTTTTACAGGCTTCTGTTATAGAAGGTGAAAAACCCCTGACCTGTCTGTAATGTTGCATGGTACCCATTAGGAAGCCTCTCCTTGAACATAATCCTGTGAGTATGGTAACTTTACCTTATGAATAATGTAAAAAATAATGACACCATGAATATTAATTAACTTAATTTTTATAATTTTATATGGACACAGGAAATTTTGACCATGGCAAAACTGTATCAATTCTATATTATTCCATTAGCAAACACAGCAAGCCCTGATCAGAGGACTCCTACAGGAGCTATCTGATCTTGGTCTACTCTGTTTACAAAGGAGTTAAAAGGCCTCTCTACCAGGAAAGGGGGTAGTAGGACAGTACTATGCTTGTGTAAGTCTTCTATTTTCATTACCATAGTTGCCCCTTATATTCAGTCACTGTATCATCTTCCCTCTCCACCAGTTGGTAATGCTGATTAATACAATTTGGTACTAATTTGATTGTTTCAAATTAGATTGACTTAGTAGCAAATAGTTAGACCCAAAGCTAATTGTTTCTTTAGGAGCCGTTTGATCTGGGTCCGCACTATTTTCCTTAGTTTGTCAGTCCAAATACCTTAGAAGCATAATAAGGCTGACCTGATATAGAACTGATTTAAAAGGTTTTCTTTCTCTTCTGTGCCCTAATGTGTTTTAATTTTGACCACATTCACCGTAATAATTGTCAATGTTTCTCACAGAATGGACAACAAATTACTATGAAAGCACATCAGCAAATTTTGTTTTTTCATGATTTGATGAGGTAAAATGTTACAGCATGCAATTTATCCAGTTTAAGTAATGGAAAACACACAAAAACATTTGCCACAGGGGATTTTGTTTAGACCAGTAATGAATAGTTTATTAGCTGGACCAAATTTTATGGCTGAAAGCATGAAAGCTAGCTGAGTTTGTGTGATTTGCAACACTGTAAAACCTGTCTACAGTGACCTCCATAGGCTTTTTTTAGACCCAACCTCTTTGAATGAATCTACCCAAAAGGAGCATTTACGAGAGAAAATTAAAATTTTAGAATTTTGTAGTTTGAAACCATTGTGATAAATAGAGCATTTCCTCCTGTAGGAGTAAAATGCTCTATTTATTACAATGGTTTCTTTAAGTGACTTTTACAGAGGCGTAGAAAGGAGTATTTATGGAGGAAAGGATTAATGTTACGATGAAAGTTATTTAGACTCTCATGAGCTTTCTGCATTACTTGGATGATTTGCCTTAAGCAACCACCTGCTCTTATAGACACCCATGTTTATTCATTATAATTATGCTGTAGGAAATTTCTGCTGTTCCCCATCTTTGACTCAAGAATTATTTCCTAAGAAATTATTAATCAGGAAAGACTTCGAACTTCCAGTCATCAGGAAAATCTTTAAATAGAAACAGGTATTAAAATACTATGCATCTATATAATTTTTATATAACATTTTGATATATTTTTGTGACAAGATTTTGAAATCTAATCGTGCAACTCCTTGAATGAACTGATAAATTTATTTTCAGGTCCAATAATCGTTCAGAAAAGAACTTGATATGAGAGTCTTTGACGTTTGTCTTAGCTGCATGCAAATTTATGCAATTTATAATAATATAAACTAGAACTGCATGCAGTTTAAAGTATGCCTGAAATGTATGATTCATAAATTCTCAAATGATGTTTAGGTAGATAAATTCAAGACATAATTCACTATTCTAAACAGGTCATTATTGTGAATATTCGGGGATTTTTTAAAAAGAAAGTGTAAGCCCTCTCATCTTGGTCTACACTGTTTGGAAAGGATATTAGTGACTGGTTTCCTGTACTAAAAGTGTTTATTTAAGTTGTAAAAAATGGGCAAATTGACTCATTGAGTCTTTCAAACAGATGGAGTCTGGTGGAGATTGGGAGTCCTAATCATATGGTGACATGGTGTACACATATTAAGGGTAATTTACGTAAGAATGTTTCTTAACCTTTATCCCTTTCCTTGCTCAATATTCATGTGAGAAATAATGACATCATGAATATTTTATTAGCTGAGTTTTTAAAATGTTAAGTTTTCATGGAAATTGTTTGCTTTGACAAAATCTGTAGAATCAGATCTTTATCATGTCAAAAGTAATTAGTTCAGATCATGATCAGATGGCTCCTATAGGAGCCATCTCATCTTGGTCTATCCTGTTTGCAAATGTGTGAAAAGGCATTTTATATGAGGGAAAGGGTTAATTCATACAGAGGCCTTTTGAGATAACTTTACAAATAAAGTAGATTATAGGAGCTATCTGACCTGGGTCACCTCTGTTTGCCTATGGAATAATAATTATATAAATATTCCTCTAGCTCAGGCTGCTGATCCGATATGGGTCTACACTATTTGAATGTGCAAGGGGTTGGATAATTAACTGCCAGTCCAAAGCATAGGTATGCACAAGTCAAATGGAGAATTGGAAGAGGAAGAGGGGGGGGGGGGGGGAATAATAAAATAATAAAATACTCCTGGTTCATTTCACTTGATGAAAGCAGCATCGTAAACATCTGTGCTTTATATGTAAATTGAATTGTTTTGGTATAAAGTAGACACTTTTTTGGCCACAAAGGAGCAGTTTAACAGGACATAATGCTCCTTGTTTTGATCAAGAAGTAATTGATTTTTGCAGCAGCAATAGCTTAACCCTTATTATGCTGCATAAAATATGTCTACCAGAGGACCAGATAAGATGCATCTTTTAAAACATTTTCACATATAGCTCCTTAATTTCTCTACCAAGCCCAGTATGTTGGGACCACTCTTTAGGATCATCCCTTCGAAATGATTCTAAAGATTAGTCACAACATAAGGTTTGTAGGGGATATGACAATTTTAGTATCGGAATATAATTATGCACCTTTATCTGTTGCTCTGTCTCCTAAACTCTGAACTGAAACAATTGAAACTTGCATCCAATTTTTTTCAGTATTTATGTAAGAAATGATAAATAGCACGAGTGAATATTTACTAGCTGAACTTTTATAATGTAAATTAATTTTCAAGGTAATTTCTTGCTTTGACAAAAACTGTAGAATCAGATCTTTATCATGTCAGAAGCAAACAGCAAAACAGAAGCAAACAGAGCAAACCCTGATCAGATGGCTCCTGTTGGAGCCATCTGATCTGGGTCTGCTCTGTTTGCAAAGACATAGAAAGGCATATTTATGGAGTAAAAGGTTAACAGTTTTCTCCGTCATGATGCTGGCTTTTCTTTTGAAGATTTTATCACTGGCCATTGTTGATAGGTATGTCATAAAAAAGCAAGAGTAGGGATATGTTCAAAAAACGTCTAAGATATGAATATGAACCAGCTGGAAAAACCAATCCATAAACAATCTTGTCAGTGAACAGGCTGAGCTCTTTAGATTCTGATAATTAGCCTGGACTCCTAGCATGTAAAGCAATCGTCATCTTCAAATATTTGTTGCTTGTTTCAATTCTTTTTTTTCCTTTTCTCTTCAGCTACTAAAAATGTTTTGATGCACAGATGTTGAGTTACTTGGTATCTGAATTGAGTCCAGATTGTTTGGCTATGTTATAAGGAAGTCGCTGCTAGTCTGCCAGTGTTATAAGGAAGTCACTGCTCGTCTATGAAGCCCTAAGAATGTATTGTAATTGTCTATGCATGTAAATGCAGTGAACAGTTTATTTGTGTTCCATGGAATGTTTATTGGAGGAGGATTCTACAGTACAACCTTGCTAATCCAAATACTGAAAATAAGAATCATGATTGGTCTAAAGTAACAGGTGGCAGCTTAACCCATTCCCTCATATTGACGCCTTTTGATGCCTCTTCAAAAGTCACCCATTGTGATAAATAGAGCATGTGCTCCAATAGGAGCAAATGCTCTATTTATCACAATGGTTTCAAACTACAAAATACTAAATTTTTCCTTTTCTCTAGTTAATGCTCCTTTTCGGTAGATGTATTCAAAGAGGTTGGATCTAAAAATAGCCTATGAGCTTATGGGTTAATACAGGGTGAAATGATTTGTCATAACAATAAGCAAATTGCAACTTAGGCATTTAGTATACATTAAATATTTTTAAGCTGATTTTTTAGTTTCAGTAAATAAGGTTTACAACGTATGCAGGTGGCTGTTTAACTCATTACCTTATAGGCTGTTTTTAGATACAACCTCTTTGAATAAATCTACCAAAAAGGAGCATTAACTAGAGAAAAGGAAAATTTTAGAATTTTCTAGTTTGAAACCATTGTGATAAATAGAGCATTTGCTCCTATAGGAGCAAATGCTCTATTTATCACAATGGTTTCACAAAGTGACATCTACAGAGTCATTAAAAGTCGTCAATATGAGGGAATGGGTTAATGCAGGGTGGAAGTCATGCAGAAAGCCGCAAAGGAGCATTCCCTTGCTTTAACCCTTAACCCTTTCAGTATACCAGTAAGAAATGATGACATTGTGACTATTTATTTCCTTAATTTTAATAATGGCACATGTACAAGGTATTGTGTTGGTATTGGTAGAAGTTGGTACATCATCTAGTATATTTTCATAAGCTAACAGAGCAGGCCTTATCAGATGACTCCTTCAGGAGCTGTCTGATCAGGGTCTACACTGTTTGCCTAAGGCATGAAAAGATGTTTATATGAGCCTAAGGGAAAGGGGCTAAGTAGACACCTGCCTAAAAAGATCTAAATTCTTGTTTACTGAAGGTCAGGTTAAGAGGGTTTTTACTGTACATGGGTTTTGTGAATTACAGCTAGTATAGAATATACCTTTAGCTGTGGGCGTCAACCTCTGATTAGCGTTGCAATCATTTTTGATCCAGATTAGATACTGAGTAACCAGTAGGGTCTGGGATCAAACCCATTTGATATTTTTGGACTTTGTCTTTGAAAAGGAATAGAAAAAATTGTGTTTCTTTAAAATCTGAAATAGAAGACATTTTGCTTGCTAAGCATGCTATAAGTTAATTAGAGCTAATAATCTAGATTCACATTCCGTTCTGTCTGTTTATTAATCCCATTCTGTGAAATGTAAACAGTATTTTTTCATGTCGGTTTGATTATATAAACAGAATGGAAAAAATAGATTATATAAACAATGTTAATTTCAAAAATAATATTTTCGTTGTATTATGATTTGCATATAGCCATTGGTATTCTTTTTGTTATCAGATTTGTTTTTCAGTCTGGTTTTAATCAGTTTTTCTTGCCAGAAGAAAGGATTGTTTTTCTTTATATTAATCTAGATATTAAAACGGAGTGCAATTATTCCATACCCTAACTATCCTTTAAGGATTCAGACAGACAAACTTAGGCAAATACTGCAGACCCAGATCAAGCTGATCCTTCAGGAGCCGTTTGATCAGGCCTCAGGGTCTACACTATTTGCTACTATTATGTAAATCAAATTTAAAGTTGTCAGAATGGTGTCAAATTGACTTATTTAGCTTTACAAACCAGTGGAGGTTGGGTGTTGGAAGACTTAGGGTAATTAGGGTATGTTTTGTTTTGTTTTGTCTTCAGATTAGGAGAAAAAAGAAAGCCTGATACAAATTGTTTTTACACTGTGACTGAGGTTTGGGCAAATCAATAAAAGAAAATTGCATGATTAACCTATTACTTGATTAAAATGCCTTTTATTTTCTTTGCAAACAGAGTAGACTCAGATCAGAAGATTCCTGTAGGAGCCATCTAATCAGGGTCCACTCTGTTTGCTGTAAATCGCTACCGCCAAAATTTCTCCTGTTCATAATTATGCCATTATAAAAATTCAGCTACATTTTTTGTAGTTAATATTCATGATGTCATTGTTTTATACATGAATATTCATCTGGCAACAGTTAAGCTACTGATGGTTAATGGTTTCCTTCATATAATTGCAAACAGAGTACACTCAGATCAGATGGCTCCAGTAAGAGTCGTCAAATCAGGGTCTGCTCTGTTTGCTTATGAAATTATAATAGACCATTACAAAATTTCAGCTAATAAATATTCACGATGTTATTATTTCTCTCATGAATATCCAGTAGGGAAATGGTTAACCCATTCCCTCATATTGACGCTTTTAGACGCCTCTGCAAAAGTCACCTGTTGAAACCATTGTGATAAATAGAGCATTTGCTCCTATAGGAGCAAAATTAATGCTCTATTTATCACAATTGTTTCAAACTACAGAATTCTAAACTTTTTCTTTTTCTCTAGTTAATGCTCCTTTTCAGTAGATTTGTTCAAAGAGGTTGGATCTATAAATAGCCTATGAGGGAATGGGTTAAAGAGTAGAATTGTTCTGCAACTGGTACAATAATCTTGGAGGATTTGTACAATTTGCATGTTCAGTCAATATACAGCAGCTGCTGATTAGGAAGGATTCTACAGTATTTGCCTTTTAAGCCCATCCCTCATTATAGACACCTTTTGATGCCTCTTTAAAAGTCACTTTCTGAAACCATTGTGACAAATGGTTTCAAAATTACATAATTCTAAAATGTTCCTTTTCTCTAGTAAATGCTTCTTTTAGGTAGTTTTATTCAAAGAGGCTGGGTCTAAAAATAGCTTATGAGGTAGTGGATTAATATGCAGACACCCAATCAGTTTGTAAAGCTAATTAACATTTCCCCTGTTCTATATTCACATAAAAAGTAATGATATCATGAATATTTATTAGCTGAATTTTTATGATGGCATAATTATATACACAAGATGTTTTGGTATTGGCAGAAACTGTAGAATCAGGATCTTTTATAATTTCATAACAAGCAGACCCTGATCAAAGTGTAGAGTCAGGTCTTTTATATTTTTATTCCTTGAGGGAAAGGGTTAACGGGGCATTCTCATTTGAACATTTTTCAAGATTTCATGACCTTATGAATAGTTGACAGAACTTTATAATGAAACATGGACTAGACAAGAGTGGGTTTTTTGGCCAAAGAAAGGACTGTAGAAACATATCCATCATATACCATTAGCAGAACCTGATCAAACAGCTCCTAGAGATCCAGGTCTCTCTGTTTGCAAAGGTGTCTACCAGTGGGAATGGATTAACCCTTTACTCCATGAATATACTGATTGCATGAATATTGATTAACCCTTCGCTTGCTAATCGCGTCAATATACCTACCTGTAAATAGTGAAGACCCAGATGAGACAGCTCCTGCAGGAGCTGTCTCATCAGGGTCTGCACTATTTACAAGTTGATTGTGCAACCAGTGCACTCCACAGCAGTGATTGCACAACGAAATACTTGTACACAGTGAAGATATATGTAATTATACAACAGGGCATGGGTAAAGAAGGAGAAATGTATCTTAAAATTCAGCAAGCGAAGGGTTAACTAAATCTTTGTATTGGCATTATGAACAAGGGATATTTTTACTATGGCAGAAGCTGTAGAATTAGATCTTTATTATTTATTAAGCAATCAGAGCCAACGCTGATCAGATGTCTCATACAGGAGTCATCTGACTTGGTCCTACTGAGACTGTTGCATAGGCTTGTCAAAATGTATTGCTATGGAGTAACGGGTTTGGTCATTTCTGTGCCGTGTTGATGTTTATGAACCTAATGGAGGAGCAAATAGTGTAGATCCTGATCAAATGACTCCTTTCAGAAACATTTTTATCTAGGTTTACACTGTTAGCCTAAGTTTGTTCGTCCGAATGTTTAGGGTAATTATGCTAAAAGTTTTCCAATCAATGACAATATCGATAATTGCCAGAACAGTTATTAAGCTCCAGATAAGATGCGTTAATTAAAACATTTTCAAGAATAATTTCTTTATTTATCCACCAAACCCATTGCTCTGACCACTCTTTAGAATAATCTCTTCGAGACAATTCTAAAGAGTGGTCACAACATAGGGTTTGGTGGAGTAATGACAATATTAGTATTTGAGTATGCATCTTTTGTTTTATCTGTTACTAAGCTCTGTCTTCCCTTTCTGAATGTTGATTAACAAAACAAAACTTGTCTCTGTAGAAAATGATTTTTATGACAAACAATGCAGACCCTGATCAAAGGGCTGTCTCAGGAGCTCATTTTGATCTAGGTCTACACTGTTTGCAAATGTCTTAGATACTCAGTACATTAAGGGTTAATACTATAAACTTACTACCTGTGTCTAAATTTGCAATTACTTGTCTGTGACCCAATTATCTGCCTGGAACAGTCTTTGATTGCATATTATGCTTCTTTATCTGATTAAATAACAATTTTCTGGTAATCACCACCCCCACATCAAAGGAGGCAATACCTAGGCCTGCAACATACCAGACGAGTATTAGAGTCTGCTTAATGCAAAATGGCTTACCTAATACACAGTAGATATATATATATACAGTAGAACCCCTCTAATGCAACCACTGAATGAATAAACATGGGTGTCTTTATAGACAGGTGGTTGCTTAATGCAGGACAAAAGTAATGCAGAAAGATCCTCTAGGAGCTATCTGCATTATTTTTATCCTGCATTAAGCTACCACCTGCATCAAGCACCCAGAATTAGGTGGTAACATTAGCGGGGTTTTACTGTATATATATATTTCTTCATTTCATCAGCATTTTCTAATTGGTAAAATCAAAACAAAAATAACATTGTAAACTCAGGAAATCTAAACTTAGCACAATCCAGAATTCGGCATACAGTTGGCATAGAATTTAACTTTCACTCTTTAAATGTGAAAAATGCATCAAAAATGTATTTGCAAACAATGTAGACTGTCACCCAGATCAGTCCTGTAGGAGTTATCTGATCAGGGTCTGTTCTGTTTGCTTATGTAATTATTATAGATCTGACTCTACAGTTTCTACTAATACGTCTAACAATCCTGTGTACATAATTATGCCATTATAACAATTCAGCTCATAAATATGCATGATGTCATTATTTCTTACATGAATATTCAACAGGAAAAGGGTTAAATATTCATACAGTCATTATTTCTTACATGAATATTTAAGAGATAAAGGGTTTACCCTATCCCTCATATAATACCTTTTTCATGCCTTTAGGAGCCGGCTGAGCAGGGTTGTTTGCTAATAGTGACATGATATAGATCAGATTCCACATTTTTTTGTCCAAGTTATTATGGTGCTTTCTCTGACTGTCTCTTCATCCATTCTCCCTTTGATACTTTAAAACTATGTCTCCCTCTTATACTCTAAAAACAATTCTACCTCTATATTTCTTAATGCATTCTCTAACCCAGATTGTCTCACTAAAACTATGTCTCCCTCTAATACTCTAAAAAAGTCTTCCTCTATACAGAGCTCTAGATAAGATGCATAGATTTAAACATTTTCAAGCATAGCTCCTTTATTAGTGGAGAAATGACGATTATTTAGTATTTGGGTACGCATCTTTAATTGTAGCTCTGTTCCTCTATATAATCTTGTCTTCTCTTACCCTGAGACACTCTCTGTAAAGATCTGTTGAATGTCAGTTACATTATTCTCTCATGTTTTAGTTTGCTTTAAACAACCTCTGAACTATATTCTGATGGATACTCTCTTGTATTCATTGATCTAACGACAACATTTGCTTAATTATACAGTATTTTCTCCCTCATTAAAGCTGCACGGTGTGCATTGAAACTTCACACTGATCACTGTTGTTTTCTCATCCTCTGTAATTATGAGATATGTTTTCAATAGGAGCTCTTTTATATTAAAATAACTATTAATCATGTCTGAATTCAAGCTAACAGTGAGAGATTGTTCACAAAGATAATTAACCCTTTACCTGTTGAATATCCAAAGTGAACTGACCCGTCAGTGTTTCACTAAGGAGCCCATTCATTATTCAAGGGTATAACTTTTATGAGAATTTTGAATGACAAACGGTGTAGATCCTGATCAGAGGGCTCCTATAGGAGCCCTCTGATCTGGATCTACACTGTTTGCAAATTCTATATACTTGTTTCCCCGCAATCAAAGGGTTAAGCAGACTATTGATCAAACACCCGTATGACTAGGATGCATAGCCAGTAATGTAATAAACAGTTTGCAGAATTGCCTTCAGCATAAATTATCTGTGTCATTCCAAAGTAAAACATCCTTTTTGCTATTACGTTGTTACCTAAATGCATTCATCCTTAGGTTTTATGCAGTTTATTTATAATATTCGATAATTTTGAATGACAGTTGCTAAGTGCGCATTATTTCAAATATTCACAGTAAAGTTAATGTAGTTTGTCAAAAGTATAGATCATCTTTACCATTCCCTCAAATAAACACCTTTTAACGTATTTGCAAAGAGTAGACCCACTTGACTCTCTGTGTCTTGCCACTATAAGCAAGGACCACAATGGAAATAAGGAATTTTGTTTCCTTTTTTGTGTAATCCTTGGTTTCTAGTGCGACCCAGATCAAACGGCTCCTATAGGAGCCATCTGATCAGGGTCTGCTCTGTTTGCTTTTGACATGATGTAGATCTGATTTTACAGTTTCTGTCAAAGCAAAATATTTCTTTGAAAAGTTTCTATTATAAAAAAACATCTAATAAACATTCATGATGTCAGTATTTCTTACATGAATATTGAAAAGGGTTAACCTTTAGAATGTGGGAAATGAGATTAGCAGTCATTTGCATACAGGGTAGACCCATATCAAATGGCTCTTAATGGAGACCTCTGATCAGGGTCTGTTATGTTTGTCATTCATAATCCTCTGGCAAAGGTTAGCCTTACACACTGAAAGGACTCTGTACCCTCATTTGGTTTGGTTTTTATCAGGTTTTACATCGTTTTAACAGTATTTCAGTCATCTCACGATGTCCAGCTAATTACAGGTGGAGGAAGAAACAAATTGCATGAAACAATTTGCATTGTTTTTTGTACAGAAGAACATCCGGGTAGAACCACCGACCTACCACAAGCCATCTGGGAATCCAGGATGCGATGCCCTACTCTTATTATCAATAGTTTCTCTGGTTCTTTTAGATGCCCAGTGATATTGATGCACTGATACATCGGACCTTGGTTTATTTATTACATTATAAATCTCATCTGAAGGACTTGGTCTGGTGGGAGATCAAACTTGTGACCCCTGATATTGCAGATGAGTGCATTAAATGCTTAACCACATATGCCAGTGTCAAACGATATACTCAGAGGTCCAGATATAGGATGTGTAAATTAAAAAATTTCCAAAAATAACTTCTTTATTTCTCAACCAAACACTATGTTGTGATCACTCTTTAGAATCGGCTCTTTGAGATGATTCATAAGAGTGGTCACACCATAGGGTTTGGTGGAGAAATTACTATTTTAGTATTTGAATACGCATGTTTATCTGTAGCTCAGATATATTATTATATTATTTTATTCAGCTTTACAAACTAGTGGAGAGGTATGATTAGGTGTCTGAAAATCAGCGAGGTTGAGTATCGAATTTTCAGCATTCAAAGGGTTAACCCTTTGAATGTGGGACATGCACACACTGTTATTTGCAAACAGTGTAGACCCAGATCTCCAGGAGCCCTTTGATCAGGGTCTGCACTATATGTCAATCAAAATCCTCAAGCAAGTTTTTTACACTGAGTGGGCTGTATAGTTAAACACTGATGTAAATTCCACTATGTAAATTCAGCATTGAAAGGGTGAAGAAGATGAATCAGTGGTTGATTACAAACTTAGCCATAACATGAAAGAGACATTCAGAACCTAGTTTTGCAGACTTAAATAACATCATATAATGCATGGAAAGCTGGAAATCAATGAATTTCAGGAGAATTTAAGACCTGCTGATTGACAATAGCAGTTTCAGACAAGAGTTATGACTCCTGAAAGTTTGAAAATTATATTGATAGTATCAGTTACAGCTCCTGCAGGTTTGCCAAGGTTTGTCTGAATGTTTATTCCATAAATATGCCTTTTAACCCATTCCCACTTAGGCTATTTTTAGACCTAACCTCTTTGATTAAATCTACCAAAAAGGAGCTTTAACTAGAGAAAAGGAAATTTTCAGAATTGTGTAGTTTTGAAACCTGTGGAGCAAATGCTCTATTTATCACAATGGTTTCATAAAGTGACTTTTACAGAAGCATCAAAAGGTGTCAATATGCGAGAATGGGACCCAGTTCAGACTGCGCCTGTAGGAGCTGTCTTATCAGGGTCTGCTCTGTTTGCTTATATAATGATAGATAATTAATGTAGATCCAATTCTACAGAATCTGCCATGGCATATTTATGTATATTATCAATATGCCATTATAAAAATTAATCTAGTTACTCTTCATGATATCGTTATTTCTAACAAATATTCATGAGGGAAAGGTTAAGCACTTTATTCCATGAATATCCATGTAAGAAATAATGATATCATGAATATTGATTAGATTAATTTTTATGATTGGACATGGACACAGGAATTTTTGGCCATGGCAGAAACTGTAAAATTATATCTATATTGTTTTATAAGCAAACAGAGCAGACTCTGATCAAACGGCTCTTACAGGAGCGTAGGAACTCTGTTTGTAGACTGTTTGCAAAGGCGTAAAAAGGCGTATAAATTTATGGAGTAAAGAGTTACCATTGCCTTCATATAAACATGTATTCACTCATTTGCAAACAGTGTAGACCCAGATCAGAAGGCTGATATAGGAGCTGTCTGATCAGGGTCTGCTCTGTTTGCTAATGGAAATTGAAAAATCTGTTTCTTTACTTTCTTGATGGCTATATAAGAATTACTATGCTAGTAGTTTTGAAGTTCAGCTGTATTTTGGCGAGTTGGAAAAGTTGTTAAATGCGAGCCTTGGCGAGCATTTAACTACTTTTCTGACGAGCCAAAATACAGCTTAACTTCAAAACTACTAGCGTAGTAATTCTTTTATCATGCAACACCAAGAAAAATGGAGAAAATGAAGAAAAAGAAAGATTGCTAAAGAGGTTTCGTCCCCTGAATGAAAATACATGCAAGTATGATATGCGTGACGTCATATTGGCAGACAGTGACGTCACCGACTTTTACAACATAAACAAACTTGATTTAATCCTTTTATATGGACAGATAGTTGAGACAAAGGTGAGCAAATGTGTTAAAGTTTATGTTAAATTATGCCTTTTCTTCCTTCTGTTTTCCTCCTATTGGCTGAATTAAATTTGCATCTCAGTGGGGTCAGTACACATGCACTGTACCTCACAAAATACAGCGTCGATGTGGAAAATATTATGCTAGTAGGTGGTGACGTTGCATGATAAAATGTTCTATCTTCCATATTTCGTTGTAACTATTTTTACCATGAATATTCAGTAAGTAGTGAAATTTGGAATAAACATAGAAAAGGGAAAGGGTTAACCCTTTCCTCCATAAATACGCCTTTCTACGCCTTTGTAAAAGTCACTTTATGAAACCATTGTGATAAATAGAGCATTTGCTTCTATAGGAGCAAAATTAATGCTCTATTTATCACAATGGAAATTCTAAAGTATTCCTTTTCTCTAGTTAATGCTCCTTTTCAGTAGATTTATT
Source organism: Azorinus chamasolen (assembly GCA_963576725.1). NCBI lineage: Eukaryota > Metazoa > Mollusca > Bivalvia > Cardiida > Solecurtidae > Azorinus > Azorinus chamasolen. The sequence goes on from OY755248.1 coordinate 65,024,211, forward strand.
GAAAGTGGTTGGGTCTAAAAATAGCCTATGAGGGAATGGGTTAAACAAAGAAATTTTACCTCCCCCCCCCCCCCCTTTTAACCGCTATTTCCTGTAAACTAGTTTATCTAGACAGTTGTTTAATGTCCCACCAGGAGGAGGTTTTCAGACTAGAAGGTGTGAATTGGCAAACAATGCAGATATTGATCAAGTATTACAATTCCACTTATAGAGCAATGTTTGCAGTCAGAGTAAATATTTATCCTGCCATTGGTTATTGAAGATATGATGTTGATGTATGGATAAAACATGTTTTTAAAAGTTTGTCAATATAGTGTTGCACCATGTGAAACGGCATTGTCTTGTTTCCAGCAAAGTTGTCTTTAACCCTTTTACTCCATAAATTGGCCTTTCTATGCCTTTGCAAACCGAGTAGACCCAAATCAGGCAGCTCCCTTCACTGCCAGTGGTGAATCTGTGATTACATTATTCAAACAGTTTTTATCCAGATGAGATTCCAAATAATATGGCATCTCATCAGGATCTAAACTATTTGGTTCAGTGATTCTGTTTCTTAAAAGTAGGAGAGATTTATACCAAATGGTAACACATGATAAATGAAATTTTGCAGATGATATTACATGACAGCAAATTGGTTAACATTATCAAAATGGTGCCAAGCTGAGTTATTCAGCTTTACAAAATGATGAAAAGAGTAAATTGAGCATCCAATTACTTAGAGCAATTAGGACAGGTTATATGGTGTTTAGAGTTACTGAAAGCTGCATGAACATGACACTTTCATTTCTTAAAAATTTACACTCAATATGACTTTTTGATTCTCATTATTCAATTCTTTAACCTTTAGCATGCTATAGGTGATGTTTTGATTACCTAAAAAATACAAACAGTTTTGGTCCAGGTGAGAGTTCTAGCAACTTATTGTCTCCCGAAAGTCAAAAGTTTATGACTCTTTTATAACACTTTTGTAGAGGAATTGAATATATACATTGTGTCATGTATTTTGAAACTGGATTGGATGAACAAGCAAGCAAACTAAATTTGTCCAGCAGGCTAAAGGTTAAAACACTAATCTGAAATGGCTCCCACCGGTAATTGTAGCTCTCAAAACATAATAGCAGCTCTCAGAATAGTATTTAATGTTTCAGGACAATAATTATTACTAGATTATTGCTAGTTTTAAGGTCGCATCATAATGACATCGTTTAATATGGAACCAGAATTTTGAGCAATAATCATGTGCTGTCAATAGCAGAAAGATCGATAACTGTATCATGTACTGTTAAAGGGAAAGTGAGCAAAGAAATCATGTTCTGTACAAAGAAAGTAAAAACAACAGTCGTGCACTGTCCAACAACAAATAATCATATTGACTGTCAAAGGCAAAATGGGCAGTAGTCATGTTCAGTCAAAGGCAAAATGAGCAGTAGTCATTGACACAAAGACAGAATGAGCAGTACTGACTGTCAAAAGCAAAATGAGCAGTAATCATGTACTGACTGTCAAAGGCAAAATTAGCAGAAGTCATGTACTGTCAAAGGCAGATTGAGCAGTAAACATGTACTGTCAAAGGCAAAATGAGCAGTAATCATTGACACACAAAGACGGAATGAGCAGTACTGACTGTTGAAAGCAAACTGAGCAGTAATTACGTACTTACTGTCAAAAGCATAATGAGCAGTATATAGTAATCATGTACTGACTGTCAAAAGCAAAATGAGCAGTAGTCATGTACTGTCAACGTCAAAATGAGCAGTAAACATGTACTGTCAAAGCCAAAATGAGCAGTAATCATGCACTGACTGTCAAAGGCAAAATGAGCAGTAATTATGTACTGATTGTCAAAGGCAAAATGAGCAGTAGTCATTGACTCAAAGCCAAAATGAGCAGTAGGCATGTACTGTCAAATGCAGAATGAGCAGTAGTCATTGACTGTCAAAGGCAAAATGAGCGGTAATCATGTACTGACTGTCAAAGGCAAAATGAGCGGTAAACATGTACTGATTGTCAAAGGCAAAATGAGCAGTAGTCATTGACTGACTGTCAAAGGCAAAATTAGCAGTAATCATGTACTGTCAAAGGCAGAATGAGCAGTAATCATGTACTGACTGTCAAAGGCAAAATGAGCAGTAATCATGCGCTGTCAAAGGCAGAATTAGCAGTAATCATGTACTGTCAAAGGCAGAATGAGCAGTAACACATGTACTGACTGTCAAAGGCAAAATTAGCAGTAGTCATGTTCTGTCAAAGGCAAAATGAGCAGTTGTCATTGACTGACTGTCAAAGGCAAACTGGGCAGTAGTCATTGACTGTCAAAGGCAAACTGAGCAGTAATTGTGTACTGTCAAAGGCAAAATGAGCAATAATTGTTTGATATCAGAGGCAAAATGAGTAGTTACCATTTACTGTCAACAGCAAAATGAGCAGTAATCATTTACTGTCAAAAGCAAAATTGTGTACTGTCAAGGGCAAAATGAGCAGTAAGGTACTGTCAGAGACAATGTAGGCAGTAATCATGTACTGTCAATGGCATAATGAGTAGTAATCATTGACTATCAAAAGCAAAATGAGCTATAATCATGTACAGTCAAAGACAAAATGAGCAGTAATAATGCACTGTCAAAATTAAGATGTGGAGTAATCAAAGTTAAAACGAGCTGTTAGAATATACAAGGCATAAACATCAGTATTTTAATATGTTAAGTCATAATGGCCAAAGAACAGTTAAGTCATTGTACTGTACTAGGCAAAATGAGCAGTAATCATTTACTGTAAAAGACAAAATAAGCAGTAACCATTGTACTTAAAAGACAAAATGAGTCATAATCAATCATGTACTGTAAAAGACAAAATGAGCAGTAATCATGTACTGTCAAAAACAAAATGAGCAGTAATTATGGACTTTCAAAGGCAAAATGATCAGTTATTGTGTACTATCAAAAGCAAAATAAGCAGTAATCATGCAGTGTCACAGGCAAAATGAGCAGTAATCATGAACTGTTACATGTAACAGGCAAAATGAGCAGTTATTATGGACTTTCAAAGGCAAAATTAGCAGTAATCATGTACTGTCAAAAGCAAGATGAGCAGTTTTCATGGACTGTCAAATACAAAACAATTGTAAGTAATCTTGTACTGTCAAAAACAAAATTATCAGTAATCATTGACTGCCAGGCAAAGTGAGCAGTAATCATGTGCTGTCAAAGACAAAAGGAGTAGTAATCATGGACTGTCAAGTGCAATATGAGCAGTAACCATGGACTGTCAAAAGCAAAATGAGCAGTTACCATGGACTGTCAAGGGCAACATGAGTCAAAATGATCAGTAATCATCATGACTGTCATTGGAACATGATCAGCTATCATGTAATGTTAAGGCTAAAATGAGAGGTAGTCATGAACTGTCCAAGATAAAATGAGCAGTAATCATGGACTGTCTAAGGTCCAAAGTAAAATGAGCAGTAATCATGGACTGTCCAAGGTAAAATGAGCAGTAATCATGGACTGTCTAAGGTCCAAAGTAAAATGAGAGGTAATCATGGACTGTCCAAGGTAAAATGAGCAGTAATCATGGACTGTCTAAGGTCCAAAGTAACTTGAGAGGTAATCATGGACTGTCCAAGGTAAAATGAATAGTAATCATGGACTATCCAAGGTAAAATGAGTAGTAACCATGGACTGTCCAAGATAAAATGAGCAGTAATCATGGACTGTCCATTAGGCAAAATGGGCAGTATTTGTGTACTACTGAAGGCAAAGTGGGCAGTATTCTTTGTCAAAGGCAAAATGAGCAGTAATCATGTACTGTCAAAAGCAAGATGAGCAGTACTAGTAATCATGTACTGTCACAAGCAAGATGAGCAGTACTAGTAATCATGTACTGTCACAGGCAAGATGAGCAGTACTAGTAATCATGTACTATCACAAGCAAGATGAGCAGTACTAGTAATCATGTACTATCACAAGCAAGATGAGCAGTACTAGTAATCATGTACTATCACAAGCAAGATGAGCAGTACTAGTAATCATGTATTATCACAAGCAAGATGAGCAGTATAGTAATCATGTACTATCAAAAGCAAGATGAGCAGTACTAGTAATCATGTATTATCACAAGCAAGATGAGCAGTACTAGTAATCATGTACTATCACAAGCAAGATGAGCAGTACTAGTAATCATGTATTATCACAAGCAAGATGAGCAGTACTAGTAATCATGTACTATCACAAGCAAGATGAGCAGTACTAGTAATCATGTATTATCACAAGCAAGATGAGCAGTACTAGTAATCATGTACTATCACAAGCAAGATGAGCAGTACTAGTAATCATGTACTATCACAAGCAAGATGAGCAGTACTAGTAATCATGTACTATCACAAGCAAGATGAGCAGTACTAGTAATCATGTACTGTCACAAGCAAGATGAGCAGTACTAGTAATCATGTACTATCACAAGCAAGATGAGCAGTACTAGTAATCATGTACTATCACAAGCAAGATGAGCAGTACTAGTAATCATGTACTGTCACAAGCAAGATGAGCAGTAATCAAAGCCAAAATGAGCAGTAATCAAAGCCAAATTTGCAGTTACATTAAGGCATAATGATCACAGGCAGAATGAAGTGTAATCATGTGCTGTCAGAAGGGCTGTAATAAGGCACTTTCTTAGGCAGAATGAGCAATAAAATGATGTCTTTGGAAGCAGAGTTTAGGTATTATATATATAATTATTCCCCTAACATCTTCATCTGATGGCATATTGTTGTTTGACCTGTCTGCCAGCTGGTCTGTTTGACTGTCAAACCAAAACTTTAATGGTAGATCAAATAGATAGATAATGATTTTAAAGTTAAATACAGTGAAGCTCACTTATAACGAACTTGGATATAACGAAATACTGCATATAACAAAATAAAATTCATTCCCCCTCTCTACATATAGTAAAATGGACCTGATATAACGAAATTTGGATATAACGAAAGAAATCAGAGGGTCCTGAGGACTTCGTATTTGGCATGTACACAGAGCAACAGAAAAACATGCATACTCAAGTACTTCAATTGTCATTTCTCCACCAAACCCTATGATGTGGTTAACCATTTCCTTCATATAAATGAGTTTTTACACATCTGCAAACAGAGTAGAACCAGATCAGATGGCTCCTAGAGGAGCCGTCTGATCAGGGTCTACTATGTTTGCTAATGGTATTTGAAAGATCTGTTTCTTTACTTTCTAAAATGGCTACACTGTTCCACTATCCAAATTTTATTATAACTATTTTGTCCATGAATGTTCAGTAAGTATTGAAATTTGGAATAAACATAGAACAGGGAAAGTGTTAAAACAAGTTAAAACATTTCTGAGAAATAGAAGTAATGGAATCAGACTCAATAAGCAAATAGTGCCAACGTGATCAGACAGCTCCTACAGGTGTTAGTGAGACACACTGCAGACATAACCAGCTTTGGGATATATAATCCCAGTAGTTGATGATAACAGACACATCTGCATATTTGAACATAACCTTTTTAACATCAAATGATTTAATCAAAAGCAAATTTATATTCTTGTTCACAAGAGTTTCAAATAGTTTGGATCCTCATGAGTCACACTGCCAATTACTCAGCGTCTGCATCTGATCTGGATCCAAACTGTTTTCAAATTTTCATCTGCTTCAATTCTCAATCTACATAAATTTATCTTTCACTTCTGTGTTTTAAACCCATTACTCCATGAATATTCATGTAAGAAATAATGACATCATGAATATTAATTAGATTAATTGTTATAACAGCACAGTAGTAGGGAAGTATGAGTTTGGGAGAATGCCTGCAGCCCTGCAGCCCCTGCATCCCCTGTCACGTGACCTATGACGTCACAATGGGAGGGTATACTATGACTGCCTAAGAACAATGCGCAGGGGGTCACGCTCATTGACCGTGACCTAACAATAGACTAGCACAATCCATAGAGGTCACGCTGACCATCCCGCATTCCTAAGACTAGAGCCTAATAGAGCCCTAGAACAATAGGGACGGAATCGTATGACACTGCCCAACAACAACCGAGGTCACCCCGACCATCCCACATTCCACCGTTACTGGGTGCCATCCCGCATTCCACCGTTGCCGGGTGCCATCCCGCATTCCACCTTTGCCGGGTACCAGTTACTATAAAAACCTTTTAGGACATTCGCAAACAGCGTAGACCCGGCTTTATAATCGGCTTTAGGATCGGTTTCACCTCCATATTCTATATATACCATCATAATAGCGATTTACAATTTATGGACCCGTTTTTATTTAAAGAATATTCTTATTCTTTCGGTCAAAGGCTTAGAACAATAGGTCAATTCAATTCGTTATAATAGCGCTACACCTTTTAGATATAAAATCGTTTCAATGTGGGAATACCCGAGAGTATATCGACCTTCCAAGGTGTCTATGATCCGATACAATGTCATTCCTTTCGACCGTTTTGAAAGGCGACACTTTTTTACCAGTGGAAGGACAATGTTAAATTTAACAATGGGATCGAGGTAACGTCGTTATAGCTTTTCCTTTGATACCCAAATTTAACTACTCTTTCCTCCTCCTCCTCCTCCTCCTCCTCCTCCTCCTCCTCCTCCTCCCCCCCTCATGAGGTAGTACCTCCTCCTCCTCCTCCTCATGAGGCAGCACCTCCTCCTCATGAGGCAGTGCTTCTTCTTCCTCCTCCTCCTCATGAGACAGTACCTCCTCCTCCTCCTCCTCCTCATGAGGCAGTGCCTCCTCCTCCTCCTCCTCCCCTCCTCCTCCTCCTCCTCCTCATGAGGCAGTACCTCCTCCTCCTCCTCCTCATGAGGCACCGCCTCTCCCTCCTCAAGAGACATTACCTCTTACTCCAAAATTCTTTTCAACAGCACCATCGTTTCCAAGTAGGTCATACTTTATGATATGGAAGAACGGCGATCTATAACAAGGTAAGAAACCTCGTAGATAAAACATAGATTGAACTGACGCGAGATGGAGCGGTCCAGGATCTTTCTTAGAATACATTATCTACTCGCCCTGGGGAAGGAGACGCCTAGTCATAGACGCACGATGATCCGTTCCATGACCACCGGACAGATGGAATGCCTTCAGATAATAGTTAAACAGATAGTGGACGGACAAATACCCATTTTAGAAAGGGACTTCAACTATTTTAGTCGTCACAGACGTTTACTCAGGACTTTGAAAAGCGAATGGGTGTCACTGACTCGCAAGAAACGTTTACTGTTAATGTGGCATGCCCTTATCCCTAGACTATTAAGACGTCGTTATCTACGTTACGCTATAGGAAACGAAATAAGATCTTCGGAGGACTAACCTAGGTCAACGTCGTTTTTTTATTATTTTTTTTTTTATTTCCGCGCCCTATGGTTACACCGATATCCTACATAAAGGCGGCTCTTAACACAACCGGCTCATTAACAGTTTAGCGGGAAAGGAGTCAACATGACAAGATATCTGGATATATTTGAAATGAAAACGCCCACCAAACGTTCAAAGTCGAATAAAACAAAGCCGAAGACATCCGTCAAACGATCAAAGACGGATATATTTGAAACTAGACGCAAGACACCCGCCAAGCATCTAAACGCGGATATGTTCGTTACGCCTAAACTTCGCATTAAACCCATGCTTCCGGTGGATAGCACTGTGGCCAGAGCTAAAAGCATGCTACGAGACCAGGGTCTATTAAAAAAGGAAAAGAATGTCGGCAAACTGCGGAGCAAACCACGGAGAAAAAGCCGGAATCCGGTTATTGGCAAGACATCCGAAATAATCGTAATTAGGTGAAGACTATATTTAATCCGTGTTGACTCCATAGCTGTCATTTAGTGTAGAGTGACGCACGCGTGAACACGATGAAATGTCCGGATTGTCATCAATATTTTTCTAGGAAGGATAATATGTTACGACACCAGAGACAAATGCATGATGGTTCTAATCAATCGTATCCATCTCCTCAAGAATCGTTTACTCCTCAGCGAGCGCTTTCTACTCCTATTCTGCCATCGCCAGGGGGACGTCGGGATAACGCGGAACCCACTATTCTGCTGCACCCATTCACCATGATGATTTCCGGTCCAACGGGTAATTATATGTTATAATATTTAGATTACTACAGTAAATTTGGTTCAATAAACAACAAACGTAGTTCCCATATAAGCGGTAATTTCATCGAGTTTTCTCCCTTTCAGCCTGCGGAAAGACGACCTTTGTCAAGACCTTACTACAGAAACATTCCGATAGAATTCGACCCGGTATACAGAGAATCGTTTACCTGTACAAAAGGTGGCAATCTTTGTATGACGTCATCGAGACCACAGTCTTACCCAGAGTGGAATTTATGCCAGGCATTCCCACTGACCTAGATGATGACGATTTCTTTGATCCTAACATCAATAACTTGTTGATATTAGATGACATTTACTCCGAGGCGGGGAAGGATAAGCGTATCACGGGTCTGTTTACTGAGGGCAGTCATCATAGGTCGTTATCAGTGATCTCGATCAATCAGAACCTTTACGGAGTTAAAGATCCGACGCAAAAGAGAAATACCCAGTACATGGTCTTATATAACAATCCGGTAGACCGCCAGTGTACTTTGACTCTAGCGAGACAAATGTACCCCGGAAATGGCGAAATGTTCATGAAACTATTCGCCAAAGCGACAAAACTACCGTACCATTTCTTCTTTCTTGACCTTAAGCCTACGACACCAGAAACCAGGAGATTACAGTCGGATGTCATATGGCCAGATGATCCTAGACCACCGCCCACCCTTACCAGTCAAACCTACGTTCCGAATACGATACCGGAAACACCGCGCATACTTCCCGACACAGACGTGTCAGCCGTCTCTAGGGCGATAAATCCGATCATTAACGACGTTTCCGATCATTCGAGAGACGTCACTCAAAGTGAACAGTTCGATAGTAACCAGAAAGAACTAAAACCAGATACCATGCTTTCTTGCGACGACTGCGGCGTGGTCTTTGAACGCGGTTACGACCTACAAAATCACGTAAAACGTTGGTGTCCGGAACGCGAGGATCGATCTGAAGAACCGCCGCGTAAAAGGATGAAATTCCATTCCGAAGAAGATGACGACATATTCCGACACATGGATGAAGAAAATACCGTTTACAAGAAACTAGCGCAATACGCGAGGGACCATAACGAAGATGAAAGACGGAAAAAAGTGGTCAAATACCAAAAGCGAGGACTATCCACCAAAAAGGCTACCGAAAAAGCCAATCAAGCTCTACGAGAAGAAGACGTGCGAGCGTTTCTGTCGAAATATGCCGTCTTGCTGTCATTTTTGTTTAAATTGAGAGACGGTTATCTTCATGACAAAATTAGGAATACGATCGTGAAATACCTCGAGCGAGATATGAATTTAGAGAAAGCCATCCGGTTGAGTTTAAAGAAGTATAAACATCATTTCGAAGAGATCGTGGAAGGGAAAGATGATGACGTCACTGATGACGACACCAACAAAGAAGAAGAAGAAGAAGAAGAAGAAGAAGACAGCGAAGAGGATGACAGCGATGTCGAGGAAGACGAATAAAACGGCAAAACGCGTCGATATTCTTTCATTCCGTACCGAAACTCTGACACTTTTAATCATGGCGAGAGACAAGAGAATCCCACCGCCTCCCGGCATCCCAAAACGCAAATGGAGCGTCACCAAAAAGCGACGTATCATTAGAAATATAGAAAAGTTGTCAAAGACGTATCAAAAGCGAAATATTACCAAACGGTCCAAGAAAGAAAAGATTACGCATTCGAGATATAAGCGAACGCGATGGTAGATCATCTGACGTCACTGACGGGCTATTTAATATCCAACTCCGATAGGCGAGGCTTCACTCCTTCTCTAGTCAGCCATGGAACAAGTTCACAGAAATGCCATAAGAAAAAGCTGGACGACCATCGTCGAATCTTTAACGTCGGAACAAGTATCCCGCATCGTTGATGTTCTAGTCGAACAGAATATCTTGACATCGGGTATGAGAGAGGAAATAGAATGCGAAGTTCGCGCTAGATCTAGAACCAGACAATTGTTAAGCGTCGTGCAAAAGAGAGGACCCAGCGCTTTTCAATCTCTAGTAAATTCCCTTTTAATCGCGGAGGCAAAACATATCGTCGAAGTTCTTCTGTCGAATTTAGAAAGCGGTTCCAAGGGTCATATTCCTGAACGGTTAAATAGAGAATCCGGGGTTGAAACGAGGGCAACTGTATTACACCTACAAAGCGATGCACGAGTCAGTGGTGAAACGGATAACGATGAGGGTACTATCTGCAAGATTTGTATGGAAAACGGAATCTCGGTAGCGCTGAGTCCCTGCGGACATACATTTTGTTCCGCATGCGGAGATAGATTTCGTCATCGAGGAGCTTGTTGTTACTGTAATCGATCAGTTTACGATACTCTTAGAATTTTCGTTTAATTACCACACTTCCCAGATTATAAAAATAAGAAGAAAATGGACCGAGAATGAGTCATCAACGGGTTTCTGACTTTACTACTCTTTTTAATTATGCTACATTGACAACAGTCGTTTACCGATTTTAATTGACATGCCATTATTGTAAAGTGTAATCGGGGGACCGCCCTAATCCCCGTCACACTGTATTGAGCGGGGCTAATAAAACGTAATATATCATTTCGCCATTTTTAAATTTCCTCTCCATTTACATCCAATTTTACGAACCGAGTCATTTACAGATACAGAGTATACATTAGGCTCGTCACGTGTCATTACTCTCTCTCATATTTGGAAGCAGTCAAACTAAAAGCCAAACTTTCTTAACCCTTTACCCAATAGCCTGTTTCTAGTTTTGAAGACATATGACCACTTAAAGCAGGTTGAAAGTAAAGCAGAATGCGCCTTAAGGCGCATTCTGCTTTACTTTCAGCCTGCTTTAAGCTACCACCTACTAGGATATAGAAAATATTTATTATGCAATATGTTCATGACTGTATGAATTTGAACTATTTTCTTCAGCGGAGGAATAAATCAAACACGCTAAAAGCCGCTTCTATCAGGTAAAGGGTTAAAGAATATCGCATCCTAAAAAGACATTGTTCCGAGTCGAAAGAATCAAACACATACAGAGAGAGAGAGAGAGAGAGAGAGAGAGAGAGAAAGAGAGAGAGAGATGGAGAGAGGCAGACAGAGACAGACAGACAGACAGAGACAGACAGACACACAGACACACAGATAGAGTATACAACGATATAGGCCGCTTGTAAACGGCGCAATGTTACCATAGAATTTGTGTGTAATACGCTTCCGCTTAAAAGTGTCATCTAATCAACTTTAGTAATATTCCGTACTCATTGCGCGATATAGTTCAAATTTTATTTCGCTCTAATGAGTACCCGCGAGTCTCATCGCTCAATGCTCATAGATTATATACTATTAACCTAGACGATATATATATACTCTATAGAAGATCCCTTCTGTCGTCTGCTAAAGGCATTGGCTTAAAACGCTTCTTGTTTGCTTAGGGTCCAGTTCATTTGCCAGATTTTTACGTAACATACTCAAAACTATATAAACCTTTTATATAAACCATCTCTTCAATCGGTACTCCCGCTGTATAAAATGTTCATTTTCCGCGGGAAACGGATATCGGGGTCTCTACTGAGCTCAGGCCCCGGTGCTTCCGAAAATTCCTCGTTAGTCGATGACGTCATCTATATAGAATATAGAAAGGGTTAGCCAACGCTTCTAGTCTCGATAAACGATTCTGACCATAATTTTTTGGCGCTGTTTATACATGTATGGCTTTAACGATCGCTATGTCGTAATAATTTTCAATTCACTCTCGGATCAATATATTTTAAAATGCTTAAATTAACGGTTGGTAACCGAACCACGTCTAATTAGCTTCTATGTGCCTTATCCCTTTCCCTCATAAAAACGCGTTTTCACGCAAATAAAGTAGATCCAGATTAAACGGCTCGATATTTAAGCTCCAACAGGAACTGATTGATCTGGGTCTACCCCGTTTACAAAGCTGTATCAAGGAAGTAAAAAGTTAACAATATCTATAATCGAAAATTCAGTCAAGTGCTTCGTGTTTAAACTTTTATATACATATTCTATCGATTAGTTTTGGGTCCAACGTAAACGTATATCTTATATACAGTAAGGGTAACCAGTTCTTATACGATAATTTAGGGAATACCAGTTATAATACGATACTTGTAGAGCGTAAAAACTTACAAATATTAACCCTATAAACGACGAACTCGAGAGTACTCCATTGACATTTAGTAGCAAAGGCTTAAACTTAGTAGACAAGTTTGAATGATGCGCTATGCAGACCCGAATCAGAGGCTCCTAGATCCGCGAGCCCTTTCATCTAGTTCTATACCGTTTACAAATGACGGAGAGTACGTGTCCAACAGTCGATGGTTAAAGCAAAAGCGTAAATCGTAAGCGGATATCGCGTTTGTTCTATAACTATTTGTTTGCAAAAATGTCGTATGCTGCATGTTTTCAAAGTTATGATTTTCTACTAACAAGGGTGTAAAGAAAGGCATAAAAAAATTCAGCTAAGAAATATTCGTGTCATCATTTCTATCATGAATATTGAACAGGGAAAGGGTTAAATCTTTGAGTGCTGAATAGTCAAAGTGAAATGGTCCATTCAGTATGCAAAGGTATAATTTGTGAAGATATTTTGAATGACAAACAGTACCGACCGTGATCATGGGGCGTCTAGAGATCTGGATCTACACTGTTTGCAACTGACAGGAAATACCATTCCTTTCCTGCATCATTTACTCCGTATATACACATTTCGACGTCTTTGCAAACGGAGTAAACCCAGAGTTCAGCAATATCTATAATTAGATCTGACGCGTCAGTCATCGGGTATATACTTTTAATATGTTCTATTATATTAAAACAAAAGAATAACAGCACCCGTTGGACATGTTCAGACTTATTGGGCGCACCCTAATGAGAGTTAATTCATTAATATTAAGGGATTGGGAGTAAATATAAAAGAATTGATATGGAATATCTTGAATAAGGGTAACAGAAGAAATTTAATCTATCATTTTCACGCTGGACGCCTACGGAGTAATTCGTAAGGGTCTTGTATTTCGGTGGGCGGTGAAGCTTGTAAGACATTGTATTGAAAGACAAACTTGTCATTCGGTAAACATTTTATAAACTGTTTCGATTTTAATCAAAATATGTTATTTACCGAATGACAAGTTTGCTATGGGTTTGATATAAATCCACCGTATAGACGTCATTTAGAAGGAAAAGATATAAGGGGTCCCGATGTTACCTCGATCCCATTGTTAAATTTAACATTGTCCTTCCACTGGTAAAAAAGTGTCGCCTTTCAAAACGGTCGAAAGGACTGGCATTGTATCGGATCATCGACACCTCGGAAGGTCGATATACTCTCGGGTATTCCCACATTGATACGATTTTATATCTAAAAGGTGTAGCGCTATTATAACGAATTGAATTGACCTATTGTTCTAAGCCTTTGACCGAAAGAATAAGAATATTCTTTAAATAAAAACGGGTCCATAAATTGTAAATCGCTATTATGATGGTATATATAGAATATGGAGGTGAAACCGATCCTAAAGCCGATTATAAAGCCGGGTCTACGCTGTTTGCGAATGTCCTAAAAGGTTTTTATAGTAACTGGTACCCGGCAAAGGTGGAATGCGGGATGGCACCCGGCAACGGTGGAATGCGGGATGGCACCCAGTAACGGTGGAATGTGGGATGGTCGGGGTGACCTCGGTTGTTGTTGGGCAGTGTCATACGATTCCGTCCCTATTGTTCTAGGGCTCTATTAGGCTCTAGTCTTAGGAATGCGGGATGGTCAGCGTGACCTCTATGGATTGTGCTAGTCTATTGTTAGGTCACGGTCAATGAGCGTGACCCCCTGCGCATTGTTCTTAGGCAGTCATAGTATACCCTCCCATTGTGACGTCATAGGTCACGTGACAGGGGCTGCAGGGGCTGCAGGGGCAGCAGGCATTCTCCCAAACGCCTCGCACTATACTACTCAGCACAATGCACTCAGGAATTTCTGACCATGGCAGAAGCTGAAGAATTATATCCATACTATATCATAAGCAAACAGAGCAGATCCTGATCAGACGGCTCCTATAGGAGCCATCTGATCTGGGTCTGCTCTGTTTGCAAAGGCATAGAAAGGCGTATTTATGGAGTAAAGGGTTAAAAACTTTACTAGAGTGTCTATGAGACATGATGCTAATACTTCAAGTTTGTATCTCATTTGGATCCATATAAATGTTTGCTAATGTTTAAATAACAAGAACTTATAATGCAAATACACTAACAGAGACGTCATGATAATCTAAACAAACACATTGGATCTAATTTATACACTAACAGGGACGTCATGATAATCTAAGCAAACACATTGGATCTAATTTATACACTAACAGAGACTTCATGACAATCTAAGCAAAGACATTGGATCTGGATGAGATGTAGAGTAACTTAGAATTTCATCAGGCCCACTGGCATCCAACTAGTTGAGATGTTTAGTAAATTGGCACTTTTACTTTTTGACTAAATCTTTTTATAAGAAAAGATTACTTTGAGAATTGTAGCAGATGACAGTTTTGGGCAGAGGACAGTTTTGGGCAGAGGACAGTTTCTTAAAGTGCAAAGAGTTAACCCTTTCCCTGTTCTGTATTTAGGCCAATTTTCAGTACCTACTGAACCTTCATTAACAAAATAGTTATGAAGAAAATATGGACGGTGGAATATTGTAGACATTTTAGAAAGCAAAGAAACAGATATATATCAAATTCTATTAGCAAACAGAGCAGACCCTGATCAGACGGCTCCTCTAGGAGCCGTCTGATCTGGGTCTACTCTGTTTGCAGATGTGTGAAAACACGTTTGTATGAGGGAAAGGGTTAACATGCAAAACCTTTTACTGCCAAGTATATCATTCAGGGTGAATTTTCTCATACAAGACTTGAAAATGATGAAAATAATACAGTGAAGATTCTGAGAATAGTGGTCTGAAAGATATTGGGAAATGTAAGCTACATAATTATAGCCTGTCAACAGAGGGACTGGGCCATTACCTTGTCATAATCTGCAGCAAAATAGCAACAACAAAAAGTATAACATGAAAACCCCCTTTTTAGTAAAGAATGGGGGACTTCAGTTACTGCCTTTGTCATAAAAGCTGTTTTATGAAACAGACTAGAGATTGCTGATGTGGCTTGCTTAACCCTTTCCCTCATACAAACGCTTTTCTGTGCATTTGCAAATAGAGTAGAGCCAGATAAGACAGTTCCTAAAGAAGCTGTCGGACCAGGGTCAGCTCTGTTTGCTTATGAAATTTTGTAGATTTGACTTTGCAGTTTCTACCAATACCAAAAGATCCTGTGTTTGTCATTAAAAGAATCATCTAATGAATACATGCATTTATGATGTCATTATATATTAGATGAATAATGAGATGCAAACAGAGTAGACCCAGATCAGATGGGTCCTATGGAAGATGTGGGATCGGGCTCTGCTCTGTTTCCTTATTCTGTTATATACATGTAGATACAAGGATCTGTTTCATAGTGCTTGTGGCTTAAAACTGCAATGCACTATGAGACAGATCCTTGTACATCCAAAGGATGCCTGTGGACCAATTTATCACATCAAGTGTTAACCCTTTGCTTGCTAATCGCGTCAATATACCTACCTGTAAATAGTGAAGACCCAGATGAGACAGCTCCTGCAGGAGCTGTCTCATCAGGGTCTGCACTATTTACAAGTTGATTATGCAACCAGTGCACTCCACAGCAGTGATCGCACAGCGAAATACTTGTACACGGTGAAGATATATGTTATTATACAACAGGGCATGGGTAAAGAAGGAGAAATGTATTTTAAAATTCAGCAAGCGAAGGGTTAAGGGCATAACAACCTGCCTTGCTCAAAAGACTATATTGGTGAAACAGAAAGGACAATAAAGCATGATTAATGGAGCATCGTAGACCAAGACCCAGCACCAGTGAAGTGTCGCGTCATATACACAAAGACAGTCCTGGACATGCGGTGTCTTTGGACTCTGTACAAATTTCGACTTGAACCTCTTTTGGTTAGACCGGGGTAAAAGAGGCGATATACATCAGAATGGGTAAACCAGTGCTGAACAGGGATGGGGCTCGCACATCTGGGACAAAACATTAACATCACTCATGCCCTCGAGTGGTGTTAATCCTAATCCCCAGTCCCAGTGAGAAGATCAGTTTGCTGGCAAAGTCCACAGTACATGGGTGAAAGCTAACGAGGTTAGCTTTATATTTTGTGTGAGAAATTGAAAAGTATAAACTTTCTATAAAGGATTCAAGCACTTTGACATTCTGACTAAATATTTAGGGAAAGAAAAAGAAATGAAACCTTACTTGGAAATTGAAGCAGATGACATAAATTGGAGCAAGAAGACAATTCGTTGGAGTGATAAGAGGTCAAAATAACTCAATATTAGTGGCCTTAAGGAAAATTAAGGCAGAACTGGCAATGGATTCTGCCAGATACATTCATCTGAGTGAATTATTTATAAGCATGTGCTTTATTGTGTTTTCATTACCTTTTTCGCCATTCTCATAATGTTTCTAAGCCTCGGTGTATGCACACCCCAGCTTCTGTAATCTGTCAATTGATAAAAATTCAATTTCATTGACTGCTGACTTGATGACATGACATGAAAATCAGTGATTTTTTTGCAATACAGTCAAACTACTGCGGCCAATCAAAAGAAGCCTAATTATGCACTTTTAACCCTTTGTCTTATGAATATTCATGTAAGATATAATGACTACCATGAATATTTATTAGCTGAAATTTTATAATGGCAAATGAACACCACAGGGGTCTTGACCGCTTCATTTGGGTCTACATGTACTATATAATAGTACATATAGACCCCAATGAAGCGGTCCAGACCCCTGTGATGAACACAGGATATTTTCAAGTATTATAAAAGTTCAGCTAATTGATATTAATGTCATAATTTCTTAAACAGGAAGGCCTTACATTTGACACATTTCAAAAATGCCTAAAATATACAAAACTCATTTGTTTATATGCTGAAAAGAAGTATATCCCAAGAAAACCTATCGAATAAACGTTGAAAATGACAAAACTGCCATGTGTTTTATATCGACGACCCCGGTAATATTCGCCAATGTTTAAGTTTTAAAATTTATCCGGGTTGGATTTTAATTTCATATCTGTACACTATACTTCGCGTCTCTCCGGCCACTTCGGAGATTATGCTGTCACATAAACAATGGAGGAATGAGTGGTCATCAGCAAAAACATGGAAAATTTGAAACAGAAAAGGCAAATAATACTTTGTTGTATAACCAAAATTACAGTATTGATGAAATCTTGTTGTATAACCAAAATTACAGTATTGATGAAATCAGTTTGTTTTGTATCACAGGGGTATTTTTTTATCTATATTCAAATTGACAATCTTTGTAATAATGATTGAACATAACAAATACCAAGTTTTATGATGTTATTGAAAATATGCATTCATTGTAGGGACTTCCTCTTTAACCCTTTCCTCCATAGGCTATTTTTAGACCCAACCTCTTTGAATGAGTCTACCCATGCCAAAAGGAACATTTACTAAAGAAAAGTAAAATATTAGATTTGTGAAGTATTGAACCCATTGTGAGCAAATGCTCTATTTATCACAATGGTTTCAAGAAGTGACTATTACAGAGGCGTAGAAAGGCGTATTTATGGAGGAAAGGGTTAAATGAATAATTATATCATGAGATTTAGTTGAATGAACCAGACTTGGATTATTTCTGAGGAGTCATTGTAGAGAGGGTTTGCTGTAGTTTTGTGATGTTGAGTTACTCAGGATCTAATCAGGATCAATACTGTTTTCAAAATTATTATGAATGTATAGTGAACTCTGCAATAACATGTTTAATCTGAAAGAGATGTCTTTTGATCGATGCCTTTACAAATGGAGCAGACCCTGATCAGGCAGCTCCTACAGGGGCCATCTGATCTGGATCTACGCTGTTTGCAAAGGCGTGAAAAAGGTACATGGTAAGATTGTGTAGTAGACAGTATTAAATTGTTGCATTTTTTAAAATCTTACTCTGTTACTGAACAAAAAAAATCGCCTTTTTGTGCTTTTACAAAGAGTAGACCCAAGTAAGACAGCTGATATAGAATATGTCTGATCAGGGACTACTCTGTTTCGTTATGGAATTTGACAATTTCTGTCCTGGCCAATGTTAGTGCAAATGCCATTACAAAATTTAGCTAATTGATATTCATATGATAATTATTTCTTAGATGAATATTCATCAGGTAAAGGGTTCATGTAAAGTTGACCCTGTCATTCATATCAACACTTTTTCACGCCTTTGCAAACAGAGTAGAGCCAGATCAGACGGCTCCTGTAGGAGTCATCAGGTCAGGGTCTGCTCTGTTTGCTTATGAAATTGTAATAGAGACTGTACAGTTACTAGCAATATACTAAAAAATAAATTGTAAATATGCCATTATAGAAAATATCAGCTAATAAATATTCATGATGTCATTATTTCTGACATGAATATGCAACAGGGAAAAGGTTAATATCAATCAGTGCCTCAGAATACTAGTGACATTGCCATCAAATGCGTGACTCTCAAGCAAAAAGCAAAGAAACTATGCATGCTTTATGCCTTTGTAGGTGATTGTACATTATTATGATAGCAATCTACTCCCCACAAAATCTCATCAGATCATCGTAGCGCCAGTCAGGGCTGTGTTGTGTGGAACTGTTTTTCAGAGAGCATAATTATGCAAGGTGTGTTACTACTTCTCAACATCAAGCATTTGTTCTCTGAAAAACAATGTAGGCTCCATTTCTAAAAGTGCAGTTATTCTATGTGTTTGATTAGACCTACATGTACTGAGGCAAATAGACCCTTAAGGAGCAGTTGGGTTAGGGTCTATACTATTTGCTCCTCTCTGAGTTATAAGGGGATATACAGGATTTAGCTTGTCAGGTGTTGTTGTCAGTCCTTGCAAACTATGGAGTGAACAACGTCTACTTTTTGCTGTATTTTTATGAAACTTTACAGAGTGATGAACATGATCATTGATGAGTAGCTGTTACAGTTAGTGACATAATCATTTTTATGCCCCCCAGATCAGATCTGGGGGGCATTATTGTTTTTACTCTGTCTGTTTGTTTGAGGACAACTTTAACATTGGTCATAACTTAGTATGTTAGAGACTTGATATTTGGCATGCATATGTATCTCATAAAGCCGCACATTTTGAGGGTTGACATGTCAAGGTCATCCTTCAAGGTAAGAGGTCAAATATATAGGTCAAATCACCGACTTTAACATTGGTCCTAACCTTTGAACCAGTAGTGAAAGAGACTTGATAGTTGGCATGCATGTGTATCTCATGAAGCTGCACGTTTTGAGGGGTGACATGTCAAGGTCATGGTCATCCTTCAAGGTCAGAGATCAAATATATAGGTCAAATCAACAACTTCAGCATTGGGTATAACTTTTGAACCAGTACACATACAGACTTGATAGTTGGCATGCATGTGTATCTCATGAAACTGCACATTTTAAGGGGCGACATGTCAAGGTCAAGGTCATCCTTCAGGGTCAAAGGTCACCGACTTTAACATTGGCCATAACTTTTGAACCAGTAGAGATACAGACTTGATATTTGGTATGCATGTGTATCTCATGAAGCTGTCAAGGTCAAGGTCATCCTTCCGGGTCAAAGGTCATATCAGGGGCATAGTGTTTCACAAACACATCTTGTTTCAATCAGATGCAAGGTTGCCAACTGTTGGGTATTTTAGATGTTGTAGTTACTTTGTGGAGTGAATTTGTTCTGCAGTTTTTTGCTGCATTGCTTGAAAAATCCCAAAGGTGATTGATATATGAGGAGCAGTGGATGACATAGCATTTTGTCCTGTTATATTCAACATGGCCAAGTGGTGGCCAATCTAGATTTTGTAATTACCTTGTGGAGCAAACTTAACCCTTTAATTATTTCCATGTTGAATATTCATGTAAGAAATAGTGACATCATGAATATTTAATAGCAGATTTTTTATAATGGCAAATGTACACAGGAGTTGTTAGTACTAGTAGAAACTGTAGTCAGATCTATGATAATTCATAAGCAAACAGAGTAGACCCTGATCAGACACCTCTTACAGGAGCTGTTTGATCTGGGTCTACTCTGTTTACAAAAGCGCTAAATGTATTTATGAGGGCAAGTGTGTGACATAAATGTCTTTATCCATGAATATCATTATGTAAGAGGGAAAGTGTGCGACATAAAGATTCACGATAGCTACTTGATGACCATCATGAAATTTTCAATGTCATTATCCCGTTATTCCATGAATATGTATGTAAGAAATAATGACATCATGCATATTAATGAGCTGAAATAATCACCTTCATTTACAGTTCTTTCATGTAAAATATCAAACAATGGAGATAGGGAAGATTGGATGTCTTTATAATTAGATATATAGGGTAAATACCGTAATTAAAATCAGAATAATATCTGTAATCAGTATAATTAACATTATTATCCATCAATATGCTGAAAAGATGTTTTCAGTTAACCCTTTACTCAATGAATATTCATGTAGCAAATGATGACATCATGAATATTAATTTTATTATTTTTTAAAATGGCATAATAAATATTTACTCATGAAATTTTTGCCAAAGTAGAAACTATAGAATCAGATCTATATTATTCAACGATAAGCAAATAGAGCAGGCTCTGATTAGACGGCTCCTATAGGAGCTGTCTGATCTGGGTCTACTCCGTTTGCAAAGGCCTAGAAAGGTATAATTGTATGAATATGATGAGTGTGTCATGAGTTACTCAGCATCTTCTCCGGATCCAAACTGTTTGCAATGGTTATAGGTTTGTTGATAGCATGTTAAACATTAAATTTGTTGCATCGTAATTGATTGCATATCTAATTGCTCCTCTCTTATAATCTCTTCACAAAATCAGTGAAAATCAGTCTTAATGTTAATAAATGTAAAGATTGCTTACATTATTAGCTGTTAAACTAGATGAATTGATATCCTGCAAACCTTCATAGGTGGCTTTTAAGCTCGCCTGAGCTATTGCTCAAACGACACCATCTCTGAAACCAGTGGAAAGTGACAGATTTGCATGGATATTCCTTGGATGAGCCTTATGGAAATTGTTTAAAGAATTTTATTCCATATAGAACTGATTGCCAAGGCAACCAAAAGGATTTTAAGCCCCCGCCTTTAGGCGAAGTTTTACCCTTGTCCGTACGTATGTACGTCCAGATGTACGACTGTCCTGTAAAATTTTATTCAAAGGTTTCTTGGCTTGCGTATGCTGGAATGATATTATGATATTTGGTCTGAAACATAATCATAGTAAGTTGTACTGTCAGTGTGCTTCCCCTTTTCAGGTCTGTCGTTCATCTACTTCCTATTTGCCAACACTTTTTGGGGATTGTTTAATGACAAACATTTTCATCAAAGATTTTTTGGCTTGTGTATGCTGGAATGATTTGATATTTGGTCTGAAGCATAATCATGGTGAGTTGTACCGTGTCTCCCCTTTTCCGTCTGTAACTCATCTACTTCCTGTTTGCTGACACTTTGATTGAATTTTGCTGATTGTTTAATGACAAAAATGTCAGCTGGAATGATTTAATATTTGGTCAGAAGCATGATCATAGTAAGTTGTACTGTGTCTCTTATTTTCAGGTATTTCATTCATCTACTTCCTGTTTGCTGACATTTTGATTGAATTTTGGTGATTGTTCTAATGACAAGAACTTTCCTGAAAGATTTCTTCGCTTGTATCAGCTGGAATGATTTGATATTTGGTCAGAAGCATGATCATAGGGAGTTGTACTGTGTCTCCACTTTTCAGGTCTGTTGTTCATCTACCTCCTGTTTGCTGACACTTTGAGTTTTTAAGTGCATATGAACACAAGAATTTTTGGTCATGGCAGAAACTGTAGAATCCGATTGTTCCTACAGGAGCTATATAATCTGGATGCACCTACAGGAGCTGTCTAATCTGGGTGCAAACTATCAGGTAATGGGTAAATGCTTAAAACAGTCTGCTAAATTCTTTAAAGTTTATATAGAACTTGGACAATTATTTTATGTGAATGATCATCATGAGTAGGGCCAGTGCGGCCCTCTTGTATGACTTATGGCCAATTTGGTATTGTGCTGAAATAAATTGCTATTTACATACATCTTTTAATGTCTTTTCCAACATAGTAAATCTAGAACAGACAGTTCCTGCAGGAGCCGTCCTATACGGGTCTGCTCTGTTTGCTAATGGAATAAATGAGATTTGACTCAACAGTTTCTGCCATAGCTTAATATTCCTTTGTTCACATTATTACAACTATGAGATTAAGTTCATTAATGGTGATAAAGTCATTATTTCTTACATCAATATTCATCAGGTAAAAGGTTAACAATTTCAGACTCCCGCAGACAGAATTTACAATTATCAAAGGTGGAGTACCCTGTCTGTGAGTTTTGCAATCTTGGGGAAATCGATGTGTGATGAAATTCATTAGTCCAGTACTTGCATTGGAATGGTTTTTGTCAGCAGTAATTACATTCCTTCTTTGCAAATTGGGTGGCTGTCAATATCAAAGGTGCAATCAAAAGTTAACATCTAAGCTCTATATACATACACTAGAAGTGTTGAATAAATTCTGTAAGAAGAAGATCAAACACAGAATGAGGCTGGGAGTCAAGAGCCCTAGGTGTTGTCACATTTGCAGAATCATCTGTAAGACAGGTAATTAACCCTTTTAATGTGGTACATGCATAGCAGCATTACAGTACTGTGATTTCCGAACAGTGTAGACCCAGATCAGAGGGCTCCTATGTAAAACCAAGCACAACCAGACTCATAGAAAACAAAAGACAAGACACCACAACTTATTCACAAGTATAACAAGACATAGCATCACAAAACCCCTTCCTGAAAAGTAAACCTCGGTTGGGCTTGATCTAGGGCACTGTGACACTGAAAAGATCACATAGCACCAAGGATGCTGAGCATAAAGGAACTCCACAAGCACTGAGTAACAATAATTGAAGAGCACTCATACACATACTTATATAATCACTCATACAAACAATCATATGTACAAGAGTATGAACGATGCACAATACAAACTAAAAAATAGAGTGAAGACATGAGTACGGCCTTGGAACGGTCAGTAGTAAAGTTACCACTGGGGGTTTAAACCATGGTTAGGGCCTGTTCCCACCTCATACTTATCTTATCTGCACCCAATCAGATGAATAGTGTAAATAAATATAATCCCCGCCAGACAAAAGTGACAGCTAACACTGCAGTGTACATGTATGGGCATGTAAAACAAGAAACAGTACATTTGTAGATAGAAAAAGGATTCGTTAAACACACTAATTGGAACCATAACAAATAATCCCAGCATGTGCCTTTAACAAACCAAAAGGTGTAACTCTGAAGCCAGTCACAATTTTACTCAATGACTTTTCTGAAGTCAGAGCAATTGTAGAGAAGCCAGTAGGCATATGACAGAAAGAACAATGTACATTGTACAAAGATTCGATATCCTTCTTCCATCCCCTGATTTGGGAGGTCATCATCATAGAGTACTATGGCCTTCCTGTCTTCAGTGTGTTGCATTATGTAGTTTTTCAAGAATTATCTTATGCATTTTCTGAACAGATATTGAAAATGGAATTACATAAAGTTTGTAAATCATATCAACATAAAATTACCTGTGCGAAATGCCTTGTCGCAGGATCAACTTTAAATTACATTTGTATGCATCATGAATTGATGTAAAACAAAAAAAAACGTTTGCCAAAATTAAGCACAAGTATAAATTACACTAAAATAGTTGTACTTTTTGTCTTTACGTCATTGCTCATGTTGTGGAGTTGTCTGGAGAGGGATTTTTACTTTACAACTTGGGTGAAGGTGGGATAAATGTGAGGTTGGGTACATGCAAATTTGTGTATTGGTGAACATATTAAATTTTTGATATTGATTCAATGACGTTTTCTTTATTATCTTACAAGCGTCTTTGACCTCAAATTTCCATTTTGACCATTTGATCGATAATAATATAACCGTATATACTCTTTCTCTAAATATACAAGTTAAGTATCAGGCTATTTGGATCCAAATGAGGTGTGCACTTGGCAGTCAATACTAATGCAAAGTGCACTTGCCAATCAAAACTAATTTGCATTACTGGTACTGTCTGATTCGTCTATAATGTTTCTGAGGTTAATGTAGTGGAACTTCTTCTGTATGATTAGTAATTTTTTGTCGTCCTCGTCTCTGCAGTGCTGTCTATAAATCTTATATTCTTGTTTGCTTTGAAATTGTTCCAGATCGCTAGAACATTTTCTTCAACCCTTTCCCTGTTAGAGAGGCCTTTTCATGTCAAATCAAAGCTCCAGATAAGATGTGTAAATTTAAATATTTTCAACAATAGCTCCTTTATCCCTTTCCCTCATATACATGTGTTTTCATGCAGTTGCAAACAGAGTAGACCCAGATCAGATGGCTCCTAGAGGAGCCGTCTGATCAGGGTCTACTCTGTTTGCTAATAGAATTTGAAAGATCTGTGTCTTTACTTTCAAAAATGGCAACAATGTTCCGCCTTCCATATTTCAATATACATGTAACTATTTGTCCATTAATATTCAGTTGGTATTGAAATTGGAATAAACATAGAACAGGGAAAGGGTTATTTCTCCACTAAATCCTGTATTGTGACCATTCTTTAGAATCGTTTCTTATGATTCTGAAGAGTGGTCACAGTATAGGAAAATTAGTATTTGGATATAATGCACTGTTATCTGTAGCTCTGCTAATTTGCTAACAGAATAGGCAAAGATCAAATGGCTCCTTGATCAGGGTCTGCTCTGTTTGCTTTTGCCATGGCCCAAAACTCCTGTGTTATATTTTAGCTCTGTTCTTGATAATCTTACCTTTTCACACTTTTGCAAACATCTGGAACTTATGCTACAGATGTGATTTTCTACTGTTAGCAATGGCAATACAACCGGGTTTTCCACGGAAAATCCGGTTATTGAAATGGTGATGTACGGCGGACGGGCGGCTGCCAATCTTGTAAGTGCAACATCTCTGAAACTGTTTGACAGATTTTCATAAAACCTTGCATGTAGCAAGGACACAATATGTAGATGTGCATATTGTTGGTGATTTTTATGCCCCATTGACGATAGTCAGGGGGCATATTGTTTTTGCTCTGTCTGTTTGTCTGTTTGTCCGTTTGTCTGTTTGTTTGTCAGCAACTTTAACATTGGTCATAACTTTTGAGCCAGTACAGATAGAGACTTGATATTTGGCATGCATATGTATCTCATAAAGCCGCACATTTTGAGGGGTGATATGTCAAGGTCAAGGTCATCCTTCAAGGTCAGAGGTCAAATATATGGGTCAAATCACCGACTTTAACATTGACCATAACTTTTGGACCAGTAGAGGTAGAGACTTGATATTTGGCATACTTGTGTATCTCATTAAGCTGCACATTTTGAGGGGTAACATGTCAAGGTCAAGGTCATCCTTCAGGGTCAAAGGTCAAATTGTCTGTTTATTTGGCTGTAACTTTAACGCAACCTTAACATTGGTCTTAACTTTTGAGTCAGTACAGATAGAGACTTGATATTTGGCATGCATATGTATCTCATAAAGCCACACATTTTGAGGGGTGACATGTCAAGGTCAAGGTCATCCTTCAAGGTCAGAGGTCAAATATATGAGGAGGGGGCATAGTGTTTCACAAACACATCTTGTTCCTTCTGCAATTTTTCTGGGAGTTATGCCCCTTTGAACTTAGAAATCGCCAGTTAATAGTGAAGGAAAACCCAGTTTGATGTTGTGTCAACATTTCTTGTATATTTTTAATACAAGAATTTTTATTATTATATTGATAATGGGCGGAATCTTGCATATTAATCAGTTAGCCCTTGCCCTCATATAAACACTTTTTCATGCCTTTTTATACGCCCGAAGGGTCGTATTATGTTATGGTCTCCATCGTCTGGCCGTCTGGCTGGGTGTCCGTCTGTCTGTCCGTCCGTCCGTCCGTCCGTCCGTCCGTCCGTCCGTTAGCAAATTCGTGTCCTGGCTATAACTTACTCATTTTTTCTCCGATTTTCAAAATTCTTTCACACAAATGTTCAGTATCACTTGAAGGTGTGTCGCGTACAAAACCCAATTGTGAACTTTCAAGGTCAAGGTCACAAATAGGGCGTTAGCAATTTTCGTGTCCTTGCTAAAACTTACTCATCTTTTCACCAATTTTCAAAATTCTTTCACACGTATGTTCAGTATCACTTGAAGGTGTGTCGCGTACAAAACCCAATGGTGAACTTTCAAGGTCAAGGTCACAAATAGGGCGTTAGCAATTCTGTCCGTCCGTCCGTTAGCAAATTCGTGTCCTGGCTATAACTTACTCATTTTTTCTCCGATTTTCAAAATTCTTTCACACAAATGTTCAGTATCACTTGAAGGTGTGTCGCGTACAAAACCCAATTGTGAACTTTCAAGGTCAAGGTCACAAATAGGGCGTTAGCAATTTTCGTGTCCTTGGTAAAACTTACTCATCTTTTCACCAATTTTCAAAATTCTTTCACACATATGTTCAGTATCACTTGAAGGTGTGTCGCGTACAAAACCCAATGGTGAACTTTCAAGGTCAAGGTCACAAATAGGGCGTTAGCAATTCTGTCCGTCCGTTAGCAAATTCGTGTCCTGGCTATAACTTACTCATTTTTTCTCCGATTTTCAAAATTCTTTCACACAAATGTTCAGTATCACTTGAAGGTGTGTCGCGTACAAAACCCAATTGTGAACTTTCAAGGTCAAGGTCACAAATAGGGCGTTAGCAATTTTCGTGTCCTTGGTAAAACTTACTCATCTTTTCACCAATTTTCAAAATTCTTTCACACATATGTTCAGTATCACTTGAAGGTGTGTCGCGTACAAAACCCAATGGTGAACTTTCAAGGTCAAGGTCACAAATAGGGCGTTAGCAATTCTGTCCGTCCGTTAGCAAATTCGTGTCCTGGCTATAACTTACTCATTTTTTCTCCGATTTTCAAAATTCTTTCACACAAATGTTCAGTATCACTTGAAGGTGTGTCGCGTACAAAACCCAATTGTGAACTTTCAAGGTCAAGGTCACAAATAGGGCGTTAGCAATTTTCGTGTCCTTGCTAAAACTTACTCATCTTTTCACCAATTTTCAAAATTCTTTCACACGTATGTTCAGTATCACTTGAAGGTGTGTCGCGTACAAAACCCAATGGTGAACTTTCAAGGTCAAGGTCACAAATAGGGCGTTAGCAATTCTGTCCGTCCGTCCGTTAGCAAATTCGTGTCCTGGCTATAACTTACTCATTTTTTCTCCGATTTTCAAAATTCTTTCACACAAATGTTCAGTATCACTTGAAGGTGTGTCGCGTACAAAACCCAATTGTGAACTTTCAAGGTCAAGGTCACAAATAGGGCGTTAGCAATTTTCGTGTCCTTGGTAAAACTTACTCATCTTTTCACCAATTTTCAAAATTCTTTCACACATATGTTCAGTATCACTTGAAGGTGTGTCGCGTACAAAACCCAATGGTGAACTTTCAAGGTCAAGGTCACAAATAGGGCGTTAGCAATTCTGTCCGTCCGTTAGCAAATTCGTGTCCTGGCTATAACTTACTCATTTTTTCTCCGATTTTCAAAATTCTTTCACACAAATGTTCAGTATCACTTGAAGGTGTGTCGCGTACAAAACCCAATTGTGAACTTTCAAGGTCAAGGTCACAAATAGGGCGTTAGCAATTTTCGTGTCCTTGGTAAAACTTACTCATCTTTTCACCAATTTTCAAAATTCTTTCACACATATGTTCAGTATCACTTGAAGGTGTGTCGCGTACAAAACCCAATGGTGAACTTTCAAGGTCAAGGTCACAAATAGGGCGTTAGCAATTCTGTCCGTCCGTTAGCAAATTCGTGTCCTGGCTATAACTTACTCATTTTTTCTCCGATTTTCAAAATTCTTTCACACATATGTTCAGTATCACTTGAAGGTGTGTCGCGTACAAAACCCAATTGTGAACTTTCAAGGTCAAGGTCACAAATAGGGCTTCAGTATCACTTGAAGGTGTGTTGCATACAAAACCCAATTGTGAACTTTCAAGGTCAAGGTCACAAATAGAGCGTTAGCAAATTTTGTGTCCTGGCTGTAGCTAACTAGACCTACATCATTACCTTTAAGGTCAGTCATATTTGAAGGTGAAAGGTTAAACGCACTTATGTCACGTTCGGTTTAAACTTTCTCGACTTTTTTTCCAAAGTTCAAAAAAGTCTGAAAGTCTGAAAATGATTGCTATGTACACTGTTCTTACCATGCTCATATCTTGGATATTTTTCATTCTGGAGTTATTGCCCTTTGATAGTTTCGGGTAGCAATTTCTTGTGCAACTAACTGCTCCTTTATTTTTCAACATAATTTTATAGAACAGCATTCGGGCGTATATTGCCCCGTCTTGCGGTGCTCTTGTTAAACATAGTTTGAGTGATCTGGTCAGGGTTTGCTTTGTTTGCATATGAAATTATAATAGATCTGACCTTACAGTCTCAATACCAAAACAGCCTGTGTACATGTCATTATAACTATATCAATTAAAGGGTTAACCCTTTACTCCATGAAATACTGACATCATAAATGTTAATTAGATTCATATTTATAATG
This sequence comes from Azorinus chamasolen, assembly GCA_963576725.1. Classification (NCBI taxonomy): domain Eukaryota; kingdom Metazoa; phylum Mollusca; class Bivalvia; order Cardiida; family Solecurtidae; genus Azorinus; species Azorinus chamasolen. Next base: position 65,053,099 of record OY755248.1, read on the forward strand.
GCATATATGGGGACAAAGGAAATATTGGCCAAAACTGAAGAGTCGTAATTTATCAGCAAACAGATAGACCTTGATCAGACAGTTCCTATCTATAGGAGATGACAAACAGTGCAGTTCATGATGAGAGGGCTCCTGTAAGGAGCCCTCTCATCTGGGTCTACACTGTTTGCAAAAAGACATTAGTGACTCGTGTCCAACACAGTAAGGGTTAGAGAGCATCAAACATGTTGAATCATATGAAGAGGATCAGAAGTTATCACATTAGTCCAATTGGCACACTAGGAATTGACATGAACCTTAAAAATCATGTGCACATAAAATTTGTTTCATTCTCTATTTAACTTGATTTAATGTTGTCTGATTCCACAGCATCAATTTCAAACAATTATATACACTTTTATTTAGCAGAAAACACTAGATGAACTACCTTTTTATGCCTGGCTGCCGGCACAGCGCACACATCTACTGGAAAATTGGCAGATTTGGTTATTTATTGAGACAGCTGCTTTTTCACAGTTTAGTAAATGTACCACAAATTATGAGAATTTCAATAATATAATCAAACACTTCTCTAGGGGAAAATTAGGAACAGGCATTTACTAACTTCTCGGTTCTTTCATACCTAAATAGTTTTAAATGGAAACAAAACCCCTCTGAGTTTAATGCTATTAATTAGAACCTAAATTTGTCATGAGAGGGATAATGTTCAATTTGGAGTGTGTTAAGGTCTTTATATGACTGATCAGTCAGACAGCTCCTACAAGTCAGTGTCAGAACTTCATCTACTTTGTTTACCTTTGATCGTGAATTGTGGTATTGTCTTGGACATGGTGCAACTCAAAAGTACATGATTGTATGAGTCATGCAGGAAAACACCACATACAAAACACACAGCTGCCCGAACAGCACCACGACAAAAAACAGTAAATGTACATGCATATATCAAAAGACACAAAGAGACACACAGAGACATAACAAACAAACAATAGGTGGAAGATGGAACGGTCAGTGACAATAGTCACTGGGGGTTTAAACCAGTTTAGGGGCGCCCAACCTCACACTTATTCCATCCCCACCCTAAAAGAAAAACAGTGTAAATAAACGTATCCCCTCTCCAACCGCAATGGCAAATACAGTGGTAAATTGCATGTAAAACGAAAAAATTGCAGCTTCATAAGATTAGTGAAGCATGCCAAATAAAAATCTCTCTCTTTAATACTAAGGAAAAAGTCTTAGAAATGACCTTTGGCCTTGACCTGTTACCAACTGATGGAGTCGGGAGATTGGAAGTCAAAAACTATAGGATAAATATGGTAATTTTACATTTTTATGCTCTGGAAACATAATAGATCCAGATCAGACAGATCCTGTAAGAGCTGTCTGACTGATCAGAGTATAGTTATTTGCTTACATAACTGTCTTGATAGATCTAATTTTCTAAAAGGTCTGCCATAGCAAATGTTTGTTTATTTCATGCACCAGTATTTAACCCTTTCCTATAATAAAGCCTTTTCACCCCTTTGCTAACAGAGTACATTGTAAACCCTAATTAGACAACTCCAGCAGGAGCCATATGATCAGGGTCTGCTTTGTTTGCTTTCGAAATTATTATAGATCTGACTATACAATTTCTACCAATACCAAAACATTCTGTGTATAATTATATGCTGTTATAAAAAATCAGCTTATAGATATACATGGTATCATTAGTTCTTACATGAACATCAACAGAGAAAGGGTTAATGAAGAAAAGATACAATATAGTCATGTGCATGAAGGCTTTGATGTACAGTAAACCCCCACTAATGTGACCACCTGAAAGAGGTATAATTCTGGGTGTTAGATGCAGGTGGTAGCTTAATGCAGGACAAAAGTAATGCAGAAAGCTCCTAGAGGAGCTTTCTACATTACTTTTGCCCTGCATAAAGCAACCACCTGCTTCTAAAGACACCCATGTTGATTCATTAATTGGTCACATTAGAGGGGTACTACTGTATTTTGACCATTTAACCCTTTGAAAGCGAGAAGCAAGTTATTGCAAACAGTGTAATTAATGCTCATCGGTCATGTTTCTCACATGAATATTCATCAGGTAAAGGGTTAAGAGAGAGATGAATACTTCCAGAATGCTGAAAACATAAATCACTTTACTGATCTTTTTTAGCTCATCTAGCCTGTTGTTGTTTTTAAGAAAGAAATATGAGCTATTGTTGTAACTCCGGCATCCGTGTTGTCGTCGTTGTCATTGTCATTATTGTCCGGAAACTTTTAACATTGGCTATTACTTCTTTACTATTCATGCAGATCTTATGAAACTTCACACACTTATTCACAAGGGCTACAATTGAACAGACGAGTGCCGGCACCCTCATGTGGTGCACTTGTTTGTTCTTAGTAATAGTATTTTTGTGATATGAAAAGAAAAATTCTAGATAACATTTAACCCTTCACCTATTGCAAATTCATAAAAATGTGTATCTGTCAGGTAAAGATTTAACTGTTACATGATTTATTTTCCTAATTTTAATGTCATATCAATTCAAAGAAAAACGTTAAAGAAGAAAAAAACAACCCAAGTTTTAGCTCTTTTGGCGCCAAATGGTATTTGTCTGCAAACATTGTCATCTGCTAAAGTTTTAGTTTGGATTTCATTCAGTTTCTTTTACAAATATAATTGGAGTGTCAAACAGTTTTGATCCTGATGGGATGCCAAGTCACATGGCTTCTCATCAGGATCAAAACAGTTTGCAAAGGTAATCACAGATTAACCCATTGCAGCAAGCCCTATTAGTCGCCTTCCAGTGACCGTGGTGATGAAAGAGTTGACAAGTCTTACAGATTCCACAGGCAATTTAATTAGTGCAGAATTAAACCTACAGAGACATGTACTAATTACTCTTTAACCCTTTTCCCATTTTTCCGTGACACGTCACTCCCATTTGCAAACAGCTTGGATCCTGATGAAATGCCGAGTAACTCGGCATCTCATCAGGATCCAAACTATTTCACACTGGGTCAATACTTTCTCAAAAACTCAATCAAATCGAAGTAGTTATCAATACACGAGATTCAAATTTGAGGAGGCATTACTTTTTTCACAGCAGAGTAAGGGCCAACTTTAAGCACACAATGGGCAAATTATGGTTATCTTTGTACACAGTTTGGATTCAGATTAAAAACCAAGCACTTGTTTACCCGTTAGTATCAGAACTGTGTCAAACTACAATTGTATATTTGTAGAAAAAGATAAAAAAAATAAAAATAAAAAACGTGTTGGTTGTTAATTTATCCCACATAGAAAAAGATAAGGGAGCTTTAAATTTGTTTTTAATCCATTTCGAGGGCTTGGTGCAAAACTATTCTAACTCCTTCACAAAGTGAAGGAGTTAGAATAGTTTTGCACCAAACCCTCGATTTGCCGTCAAGTAAAATTCATCTGCCAACATTTTCTACTAAAAAAACATTTTTTAGATTGTCGAGTTTCTTCCATTTCTTTACAAAAAATATTAATCATTGTTAAACAATTTGGATCCTTATAATTAGGAGATGCTGAGTTACTCAGCGTCACCTCAGGATCCAAACTTTGCGACGGTTATCATGGGTTCATCTGGCAGCGAAAGACTTAAATATGAACTGGCCAAGTGTACACTGGGCAAGTATTTTCTCTTCTCAGGCTAAAGGTTTAGGCCTTTACCGTATGCAAATGGTTTTTCATGTCTTGCAAACAGAGTAGACCCGGATCATATGAATCTTGTTTGCTTATAGCATAATTATTATAGGTCTGATTCTATAGTTTCTACCTTTATCAAACTATTCTGCAGTTAACCCTTTCCCTCATACAAACGTGTTTTCACGCATTTGCAAACAGAGTAGACCCAGATCAGATGGCTCTTAGAGGAGCCGTCTGATCAGGGTCTGCTCTGTTTGCTAATAGAATTTGATAAATCTGTTTCTTTGCTTTCTAAAATGTCAGCAATATTTCAAGTTAAGTGCCTTTATAAAAGTTATAAAAGAAATATCCATGGTGACAGGATTTCTTACAGGGAAAGGGTTAATAGATAGTCCTTTCTGATAGAGGAATAATGTTGTCTCATCTTGTCAATAACATGTGCATGGTGCCACTTGGCTTGTAATTCTTTTCTAACTCTTACAATGTTGTAATGTGATTTTGTGATGATATTAGCAAACACTACAGACCAGACTAGATGCTAGGTATATGATACCTTATTAGGATTCGAACAGTTACTGTTTTAATCATGAATTACCATATGTCATGCTTAAAGATTGAAAGAAATTATAGGTTAACAAATCAAACAGATTACTATTTTTGTAGTGGTGAATATCTAAAAGAATACAAACACATAGGGATAAAAGATACTGAAGGTAGATAACTCCATGTAATTATGAAAGGTATGTGATATTACTGAGAATGGGTGGTGATACGCGCAATAAACTCATAAACGCAATAAACTCGTAGTCGGAGACTTATTAATTACAGTATGCCACCATAAAGAAAAAAAAACACATTTTCGCAACTTTCTTGTAGTATGCAGGATATTAAATAGTGTTGATTTAAATGTTTTCTAGAAAAACAACTATTTGTTGGTTTGGTAATAAAAAGAGAATACATGGAACTAGATAGAGTAGAAATTCTTTGATGATTGATGGCATAAATTTCCTGTAATATTAATCTTGTCTGACGGTAGGATCATGCTATGAACAGTGGGACTATAAGATAGCAAAGTATTTAGTGACTTGTGATGAATGTTGAAGGCTACCCTAATTACTGTACTCAACAAATTAGACAAATTTAGGCAAATAGTGCAGACCCAAACTAAACTGCGGCAGAAGGAGCAGTTTGATCAGGGTCTACACATTTTGTTGCTGTGTCAGTCTAATTTAAAGTTATCAGAGGTCCAGATAAGATGCGTAAATTAAAACATTAAAGAATAGCTCCTTTATTTCTCCACCAAACACTATATTGTGACCACTCTTTAGAATTGTCACGAAGAGACAATTCTAAAGAGTGGTGACAGTATAGGGTTTGGTGGAGAAATGACACTTTAAGAATTTGGGTACACACCTTTATCTGTAGCTCTGAGAATTACCGTATGTCACATCGACTTATTTGTCTTTATAAATCGGTGGAGAGGAATTTTTGGGTGTTCAAATACTTAGAGTAATTCTGGTATAAACAGTGAAGGTATTAGTGACTGGTGCTGAATGTTCAAGACTAAGTACAGTAAAACCTCTCTATAGTGGCCACTAAATAACATCAATTATTTTGTTTTAAAGGCAGGTGGCTGCTTAAAGCAAGGTGGAAGTAAAACAGAACGCTCATATAGGAGCGTTCTGTTTTACTTTCTTCTTGCTTTAAGCAGCCTCCTGCACTAAATACCAAATAATGAACACAATTTAGTGTCCCTTATAGAGAGGTTTTACTGTACTGTATACTTAACTGTTGTTCAACTGTTATGTTAGAAACAATATGGCAAACATAGGTTCCTCACAGCAAGTTATTTTCCTACTGTGATGTACACAATGGTTAGATATTAATTTTCCATGACAACAAAGCTCAAATACTGATTGCGCTGCCAACCAATTGTTAGTACTATATGGTAGTTGCTGCGCCATTGGGATGGTTTTAGTGGCTCATTACTAAGTAACATGTTCCTGAAATATTGTTCTGTACTGATATCTTCAAAAACTGTAAAATGAATCCAGTATTTTCAACTTAACCCTTCACATCATAAATATTCATTTGAAGACTCGGCCCATAATTTTTAATTATGAAATTTGTGTATTGACCCATAGTCCGCCAGTCACAACTATAGTTGCATTTGCAAACAGTGTAGACCCAGATGAAAGAGCTCCATACATACACGCTGCAACATGTTGCCACATTTCTGTAAATGAGAACTCGAACGGACAAGATGTGTGACAGACAGACAGACAAACAACTCCAATAAAACAATATGCTAAGGGAAATAACTCAAAATGTTGCTACTGTACCATAGTAATGGACTTCCATAAATGAAATGTCATTCCAATAGCATCAGCAGAACAGGAGTTATTGATCGGACAAAAAAATGTAACAAAGGGCAATAACTCCAAAAAGTGTTGAAGTCAGAGTTATGGCCCTTGTTCATGACACTTTCTTTCATGATGTTCTTTCCATGTACAGTAAAACCTCTCTATAACGGCCACTAAATTACATCAATTATTTTGTGTTAAAGGCAGGTGGCTGCTTAAAGCAAAGTGAAAGTAAAACAGAACATTCCTATAGGAGCGTTCTGTTTTATTTTCACCTTGCTTTAAGCAGCCACCTGCCCTAAATACCAACTAATTAAGCAGGCTTATTAACACAATTTAGTGGCTGTTATAGAGAGGTTTTACTGTATGAATTTTCAATACAATGACATGAGCCATATAGGAGTTATCGTCAGGACAAGAAAGTGTGAAACAAATGTACAAGGGGCAATGATAATAATAATCCTGTATATTTTTGTAAAGATTTGCCTAATTAATATTCAGAGAGCAGGGTGATAGAAATATGCAGCGGGCTAAGGGTTAACCCTATCCCTCATAAAAACATTTTCAAACTGAGTAAATCTAGATCAGATGGCTCCTGTAGGAGCAATCTGATCAAGGTCTGCTCTGTTTGCTTATGAAATTTTGATAGATCTGACTCTACAGTTACTATCAATACCAAATGTCCAGATAAGACGCTGAGTATCTCGGCATCTCATCACGATCAAAACTGTTTGTTACTGTGACTGTTTCTTGAAACAAAAATGAAGAAAAATAAGAATAGAAAATTGTAGCAGACAACATAGTTTGCAGACGACAAAATGTGGCAGCGAAAGAGTTAATGAAATTGATCACCATGGCAAAAAGTATCCAATCCTATCCAATCTGCACCGTATTAAGCAAATACAGCATATCCAGATCAGACAGCTCCAATTAATTGTCAGGAGCTGTATACTGATCTTGGTCTTGTCTGTTTGCAAAGGCATAAAAAGGTGCCTCTATGAAGTAAAGGATTAATCTTGGTAAGACATGATTGTGTTGTCAATGTCAATTATGGGATAAGCTTTTAACCCTTTACTCCATGAATATTCATGTAAGATATAATGACATCATGAATATTAATTAGATTAATTGTTATGATAGCGCGTGGACAAAAGAAATTTTGGCCATGGCAGAAACTGTAGAATCTTGTCATAAGCAAACGGAGCAGACGGCTCCTATAGGAGCTGTCTGATCTGGGTCTACTCTGTTTGCAAAGGAGTAGTTTATGATATATGGAGCAAAGGGTTGTTGTAAAGGAGCAGGTAATTTTATGTTTCCCCAAATATACAGTAAAACGGCTAAATAATTCTGGGTGTTTAACAGTTTTTAACCGTTTACTCCGTACATTAAGGCAGTAGTCCAGTCACTGTATGCGGGATTATTAACTCTTTACGTGTTCAGTATTCATGTAAAAAATAATGACATTGTGAATATTTATTAGCTGAAAATTTAGAATGTAAGTTTTTTAAGGGAATTTTTTGCTTTGACAAAAACTGTAGAATCTGATCTGTAATACATCACAAGCAAACAGAGCAGACCCTGATCAGTCTGGCTGCTGTAGGAACCATTTCATCTCGGTCTACTCTGTTTGCAAAGGAGTGAAAAGGAGACGGAAAGGGTTAACTTTCATTGCTAGTAGCAAATCTGTCGTCGCCTAGATGCTAAATGTCTCATCGGGATCCAAACTGTTTGGTATTGTGATCACAGGGGCAAGACATGTTTGAGTCAGTATATATATATATATATATATGTACATATAAAAAGAAGGGATCCGACTTAAAAATATCCAAATTACCCACTCCTATACTTTTAAACCCTTTGCACTGCAAGAAATGCACCAATTTTGATCAGATAAAAAGCTACTCCGTAAGCAAAGACATGTTTTTATTTGAATAAGCAAAGTTTGTCCCAGTAAAATTAGGGATAAACTTAACACAACATCAGAAACATGAGCAAAATGGCCAAAATCCATTAGTCGGATTCGACCTCGTCCCTGAGTGGGAACCGCTGATAGCCTTGAAACGATTACTTATACGTCAAACACAATAAAATTTGGTGTCCAAATCAGCAATAATAATATTTAATGAAAATAACTTTTTTACTGCAATCTTACACAAAAACGTGGTTTTACTGCCCTTTCTGTGTTTTTTCATGTCCCTCTCATGTCAGCAATTTTCATTTTCAAGTTGATGAGTCATGTCACGTGACTTCTTGTTACGCATGGTTTGATTAGCCGTTGACGAAAGCGAACTATCCAACCTTGTTCGTGATACATCGGAAAACCATTGCCATTTTCCGCCCGTCCAATGAAATAATGCGTACCAAATGCTGCTGCTGTATAGTCACGTGACCAAAGTTTGACTTCTTGAAAACGAAATCAGCTGCAATCGTTGAAAATTGCAGGAAGGAAGGTAAAACCACGTTTGGATGGTAAAACCTCTGTTTGCTTATGAAATAATAATTATAGATTTGATTCTACAGTTTCTGCCATGGCCAAACTGTGTTTATAATTATGGCATTATAAAATAATTCTGCAAAAATATATTCATGAATATTCATCAGGTTAACCCCCTTTACTTCATGAATATAATGAAACCATGAATATTTATAAGTTGAAATTATATTATGACATAATATCAAAACAGGAATGCTTGGCCATGGCAGAAACTGTAGAATCAGATCCATATGTTTTCATGAGCAAACAGAGCACACTGATCAGACGGTAACAGGAGCTGTCTGATCAGGATCTACTCTGTTTTCAAAGGCGTTAAGAGGTGTATATAAAGGGTTAAATCAGAGAACTTTCTGACTGCAGCAAACAGCTCAGATGCTGATGAGAGACAACATTTCCATGTCATCTGTACTGTTTGCAAAATCTGAGAGGCCTTGTTTATGTAATACAGCTCAGCCACTTTTTGAAACCATTGTGATAAATAGTGCATTTGCTCCTATGGAGCAAATGCTCTATTCATCACAATGGTTTCAAAACCACATGATTCCAAAAGTTTCCTTTTCTTTTTAGTAAATGTTCCTTTTCGGTAAATTTATTCAAAGAGGTTGGGTCTAAAAATAGCCTATTGGGGAACGGGTTAAGACAACTTTTTGACTACTGCAAACAGCTCCGATGCTGATGAGAGACATTTCAATGTCATCTGTACTATTTTCAATATCTGAGAGTCCTAATGTTTATGTAACACGGCTCAGTTGTCTCTTTGCCTGATTATCTTCCAGGGAAGAATTATCTTGAAATGATTTACAATATGACACAGTCATGCCGTAACTCTTTAAATTCAGGGAATTGAATTTACTGTCATTTGCAAACAGGGTAGACCCAGATCAGAGGGCTCCTATAGAAGCCCTCTGATCAGGGTCTGCACTGTTTGTCATTCAAATCCAGTAGCAAATTTAATCCTGACTGTATCGTTAAACAGAGATAGGTCATTCCACTATGTTTATATTCACCATTCAAAGGATTTAATGTGAATGTCAAGAAAATAGACCGACCAACACAAAACAAAACAAAAACTGAATCACAGTTTCATTTCTCATACATTTTGCTGAGGTATTGATCTCAAAATCAATTATCTTTCATACATGGACACATTTTGTAATTGTTCTAGCCTAATTACCCTAAGTATTGGGACACCCCGTTTCTACTAGTTTAAACAGCTGAATAAGTCAGTTTTGGACCATTTAGGACATTTCATTTACTGTATGGTCTCTAATGAATGATCCCGGAGTGTTACATTTTTTCAAAAGGAGCTTCTTGCAGTTTGATTAATGCAGAATGAAAGCAGTACAGAATGTAACAAGGGGAGCTTTCTGCATTGTTTTCAGTCTGCATTAAGCTGCCACCTGTATTTTGGAAAAGCCTATATTTCTTGAGGCAATAGTTATTGTATAGAGTTTTTAATTTCCCAACCAGAAGTAAGGGGGCCATTATTAGAGTGGGGAGCATGTATTAAGGAGAATACGGTTCTCTTAAGACATGTTGTGTGGGTACAGTATTCCTTGTGGTTCGTACAAACAGACTGGATCCAGATCATATGCCAGACTGCTGACACTTTAATGCTATCAATGAGGGAAATGATTCATTAATGTCATTTGCAAACAATGCAGACCCAGATTAGAGGGTTCCCCGGGGTCAGCCCTCTCATGAAGGTCTGCACTATTTGTGATGACAGATGTTACAACTGATCAAGTATTTGAAAAATGATTCCTTGGTAGGTGGAGAGTTAACCCTTTATGCCATAAATATTAATGTAAAAAAAATGATGTCATGAATATTAATTAGATTAATTGCTATACTAGCACATGGACACAGGAATGTTTTGCCATGGCATAAAATTTAGAATAATATCTCTATTATGTCATAAGCAAAGTGGATCTGGGTCTACTCTGCAAATGCGTGAAAAAGCATTTATATGAAGGAATGAGTTAAGGATGTGATGTATGCATGTCTAGTGTTTATGTGACAAGGACTATCGGCTGTAAACAATTTGTTGTAATTTCCAATTATCCCAGTCAGGTCTAGGTGTCCCGGTCAACTTTTAACAGGTAGAAAATTGTCTTCTACAAATGCTGCCTTGAGACTGCTTCACTTCTCCCAATATATGTTTTGTTTCACTTTTTTGTTTTCCTATGTTAATCATTGTTAAATATTGTGGATCCTGATGACTACTGAGTAACTCCAAGTCTTGTATGTATCAAGATCACAAGTGTGAAATGGTTAACAAGTTTACCCCCTGTGTGCATAGTCTGCATGCGAGCAGCAAGTTTGCAATAACTTGTATAAACACAGTTTGTATCTGGATGAGAAGCCCGATGTCTCATCAGGATCCATACTACATAACACTCTGACTGCTCTCAGGATCCATACTACATAACACTCTGACCGCTACTATCTGACTGACTGGAATTTAAAAAAAAAAAGTATGTTAACAATTGCATTCGATGCAACATTTTGCAGACTAGAACTTGCAAAATGTCAAGGTGGATCTATTCAGGACTCTCAAGTTGCTCTCTGCTTATCGATTGTGACCATCGATTTATCTGAAGGCAAGCAATCAGTGTAATTTATCTATTAAATCCTTTTGAATGCTGAATTTTCGAAGTAGAATAGCCTGTCAGTGTTTAACTATTGAGTCCACTAATAATATAAAAGGCTTGAACTGGCTAGAGGATATTGAACAACAAACAGTGCAGACCCTGATTAAAATCCCTCTGATTTTGGGTCTACACTGTTTGCAAATGACAGTGCATATGTGTCCCACATTCAAAGGTTTGAATCCCATTTGATGCAGAATTTGCAAAATGGAATGTCCTATATGTACCTTGATTTTTTTTTACACTTTCCTTCATTTAAACGCTTTTTCACACAATCATAACAGATCAGATGGCTCCTATAGGAGCATCTGTTCAGGGTCAGCTCTTGTTTGCTAATGGAATTTGATAGATCTGTTTCTTTAGTTTCTAAAATGGCTACATTGTTCCACCTATCATATTTAAAGGAATAAAGGGATATCTTTTAACCCTTTATTCCATGAACTCTCATACATGTAAGAAATAACGGCATCAGGAATATTAGATTAATTATTTTAATAGCACATAGACAGAGGATTTTTGGCCATGGTCGAAACTGTAAAATCATATCCACATTATGTCATCAGCAACAGAGCAGAGCCCTGATCAAACGACTCCAACAGGACCCATCTGAGTCTACTCTGTTTGCAAAGGCATACAAATGTGTATCTGCTGAGTAAAGGGTTAATCTATTGTTTTCCAAACTGAAACTTGAAAAATGAAAGATACGTATATCTCAAACGCTTGTGTATATTTGGAATCGAATCCTGAATCTTTATCATTAGATGAAACCTACAGCTCATAGCAGCAGTGTATCTCTATGTCACCACTATTATCGTATTAACCCTTTCAGTGCTGAATAATGGAATAATGGAATATTCCAAAATTCAAACAGGTCAAGCTTACTATGAATATTCGGAGATTCAGAGTGTATGATGCCAAACAGTGCAGACCCTGTTGACCCTCTCATCTGGGTCTGCACTGTTTACAAGGGAAGGAAAAAATACTGATTTGTTTCCTACACTGAAAGGATTAATAAGAATTAATTCTATTACAGAACGGGAATATATTTTATGTTCCTAAGAAAATCTACAAATTCTATAATCAATTCTGCAAGTTAATGGTTCTTATTTCACATTGAGATTATTTTTTTTAAAGTAATTAATAATGTTAGCAGATGACGGCTGTGAGTAGTGACATTCAGGAGATCTGAGTTCCATAGATGGGCATGATACTGTAAACAAGTCATATTAATATCAACAACACATGATTATCAATTAGCCCATAACCCTTTCCTTCAAAAAGCGCCTTTTCACGCATTTGCAAATAGGGTAGACCCAGATCAATTAATTAATGTTTACCCATTCCCTCATATTGAGGCCTTTTGACGAGTCTGAAAAATTTACCGGTTGAAACCATTGTGATAAATAGAGCATTTGCTCCTATAGGAGCAAATGCTCTATTTATCACAATGGTTTCAAATTACAAAATTATAAAAAAAAATCCTTTTCTCTAGTTAATGCTCCTTTTTGGTAGATTTATCCAAAGTGGTTTGATCTAAAAATAGCCTATGAGGTAATGGGTTAATGATGTCATTTTTTCTTACATTAATTCTTATGAAGTAAAAGGTTAAGAAAATATATCATCTAGCATTAATGCAAACACTGAAGACTTTGATATACAACTGGTATTAAGGAATACTGGGTATAATGAGCATAAGTAAACTCTTCTGAAATTTCAGATCGGAATGATTCATCATTGGTGATGATAGAGTCCATTTCGAGGGCTTGGTGGAATACTATTCTAACTCCTTCACTTTAGTGAAGGAGTTAGAATAGTTTTGCACCAAGCCCTCGATTTAGAATGAAAGGGTTTATTTCGCTAGAGGAATTTGAATGATAAAATGTGCAGACCCTGATTGGAGGACTCTTCTATGAACCCTCTTATCTGGGTCTACACTGTTTGCAAATGGCAAATCTGGGTCTACACTGTTTGCAAATGATTCATTTCCCACAGTTAATGGATTAAATCATAATCTTCATTTGTCAACATACAGTCTGAGTGGCAATTTGTACCCTGTTGAGATGTGTTTACTCTGCAATTCGATCTGGATCCACTAGATCCAGTCTGTTTGCAATGGTATTCCCAATGTGTTATTGCCTGCTAAAGGTAAATGAAGGATTGATATTAGTTTTTGTCAAAGTTTGGTTTAGTGTGCTCAGCAGTATTTCAAGATGGCTGTCTGTCCCACAATTGTTAGTACCATTAGTTCGCCTCCTCTAATCGCAGTCTGACTCACACTTGCAAACAGATTGGATCCAGATAAGACACTGAGTAATATGGTATCTCATCAGGAGGATCGATACTGTTTTACATTCTGTTACCAGTTTCTCAGAAGTTCTAAGGTATAATCGGAAGTAGGCAAACTTGCACTAGATCCAAATTAAAGCCAACTTTTTTTTACAGCGGAGAAAGGGTTAAGTTATTGCGCTATTTTGCGGCACAGAAAGACAGTGCTGGGACTCTGTGGTTGTTACAAAGGCGGCATGTTTCTGTTGGAAATGCTGTTGTATTATTTGCCAAGTTATCAGGTGACAAATCTAACAATAACATTACAAGTTCCCCAGTGTTAAAAGCCGTACATCTCCATCTTGCCATATCTAGGACAGATATAAGTGTTCGTTCTGGCAAGCCGCTGCAGCTTTACGAGGAAATGTGACATCTTACATAATTGCATTTTACACATCACTTTTCCTGTGAAATATATAGGCATGTAGATAATACAAGAAAGTAAAATATCATCAAACACTTATCACCACTGTTTTCAAACTTCCCTTACATTTATCCTTTAGTTCATGAACAATTTATATGTAAGAGTAAAGGACTTTTGTGAATTTGATGAATATCAAATACAGTAAAACCTCACTATAATGGCCACTAAATTGTGGTAATTAGTTGGTGTTTAGGGTAGATGGCTGCTTTGACACAAATATTTTATGTAATTTAGTGGCTGTTATAGAGAGGTTTTTCTGTAGCTGAATTTTTATAATGGTATATGAACACATACTATTAAAAAAAAATATTTGGCCATCACACTAATTGTAGAAGCAGATCTATATTATTTCCTAAAGAAGCAGAGCAGACCTTGATCAGAAGGTTCCTACAAGAGATGTCTAATCTGGGTCTATTTTGTTTGCAAAGACGTTACCCTGTTCCTTCATATAAAAGCTTTTTCATGTGTATGCAAACAGAGTAGACAGAAGCCGTTTGATCAGGGTCTGTTCTGTTTGCTTATGAAATTATAACAGATCTGTCGCCACGCTTTCTTCCAATATCAAACAACTCTGTATACATATTCAGCTAATAAATATGCATGATGTAATCAGAGCTACAGATAAAGGTGCGTAGTCAAATACTAAAATTCATGTAAGAAATAATGACATAATGAATATAAATTAGATTAATTTGTTATAATGAAACAGCGTACTCAAATACTAAAATTCATGTAAGAAATAATGACATAATAAATATAAATTAGATTAATTTGTTATAATAAAACATAGATACAGGAATGTTTGGCCATGGCAGAAGCTGTAGAATCATATCACTATTATATCATCAGCAAACAGAGCAGACCCAGATCAGACGGTTCCTATAGGAGCCATCTGATCTGGGTCTACTCTGTTTGCAAAGGCATAGAAAGATGTATTGATGGAGGAAAGGGTTAAATCATCCAAAAAAATCTTGTCTCAATATCTCAAGACAAGTTTGGCATGCAGGGAAAGAAGTGTTTGATAATTGGCAAATAGTTTGGACCAAGGTGAGGTGCCAAATCACTTAATGTCACTCTTCAGCTTTCTTACTTTCACATTTTATTCAACAACAATAAATGGCACTACTGTTTATGCAGAAGACCTGCTTTTAGAGCACGCCACACTGTACAAAACACAATGAGCAACCATTTTAACCCTTTCCTTGTTCAATGTTCATATAAGAGATAATGACACCAAACATATAATA
The DNA here is from genome assembly GCA_963576725.1 of Azorinus chamasolen. Classification (NCBI taxonomy): domain Eukaryota; kingdom Metazoa; phylum Mollusca; class Bivalvia; order Cardiida; family Solecurtidae; genus Azorinus; species Azorinus chamasolen. Next base: position 65,068,273 of record OY755248.1, read on the forward strand.
TATTAAGCTTATTTTTATAATGGTATATATAATTATGTACACATGCTATTTTGGAATTGGTAGAATTAGTTCTATACTTATGGCATAAGCAAGCAGAGCTGACTCTGATCTGGGTCTACTCTGTTTGCAAAGGCATGAAAAGCATTGCTACGAAGGAAATGGTTTTAAACCCTTTACTCCATAAGTATGCTTTACAATGGTTTTACAAACAGGATAGACCCAGATCAGATTATGATCTTATGATATAGTATAGAATATTCATTGTGTAATGGGTTCTAACCCTTCGCTTGCTGTTCACGTCAATATACCTACCTGTAAATAGTGAAGACCCAGATGAGACAGCTCCTGCAGGAGCTGTCTCATCAGAGTCTTCACTATTGACAAGTTGATTGTGCAACCAGTGCACTCCACAGCAGTGATTGCACGGCGAAATACTTGTACACAGTGAAGATATATGTAATTATACAACAAGGCATGGGTAAAGAAGGAGAAATGTATTTTAAAATTTAGCAAGCAAAGGGTTAAAAATCTGCTTGTGTGCACTATCTTCATGTCAGAAAAAATGATTGTATGAATATTAATGAGCTTTTTATAATTGCATTATGAGCAAGGGAATTGTTACCATGGCAGATGCTGTAAATTGTTCTGGTTTCAATAGCAAACGGAGCAGACCCTCTCTGCTTCTCTGTTTGCAAAGGTGCCAAAATGAGTCTCTCTGGAGTAAAGGGTTAAGGCAGGTGGTAGCTTAATGCAGGACAAAAGAAATAAGAAATGCAGAAAAGTCTAAAGGAGTTTTTTTGCATTACTTTCCATTGCATTAAGCAACCACTCAGCATGATGCTGTTGTATCATTTCAATAAAAAAGAACATTCAAAAGAGATGCAGATGATACATTTCAGAGAGGAAACCAGTGAACCAGTTAACCCATTACCTCATGATTATTCATGTCAAGATTAATTAATTCATGAATATGTATTAACTTTTATAGTGGTATATTAATTAATACAGGATTGTAGAAACTGTTCAATCAGAACTATATACGGAGCAGACCCTGATCAGATGGCTCATACATGAGTTGCCTGATCTAGGTCTGCTATGTTTGCAAAGGGGTGAAAAGACAACTCTATCAGGAAGAGGCTTAACCCTTACAGTGTGGGACACAAGTCACCAGTGTCCTTTGCAAACAGTGTAGACCCAGATGAAAGGGCTCCTAGTGGAACCCTCTCATCAGGGTCTTCACTGTTTGTCATGTTACACTTTTCTTAAGAAAAATCCTTAAACATTCACCATAAGCTTTAATTTGTTTTAATTTGGGAAAAGTCCATTTGAAAATTCAGCATTGTAAGGCTTAAAACAGGTTTTCATGTAATAGACCCAAAGGCTGGTGTAGGTTGTGCTATGACATGATACAGACATAAACATTGGCAGTTGTCTCCCAATGAGGTTTTCCCTTCTTTTCTTGAGTAAATTGGACACCTAAACTCCTCTATAGCTGAAAAGTTCAATTTGGCACCATTTTGGTAACTGTAAATTAGACTGACATAGTAGTAAAATTTATAGTCTCTCCAAATTCTTGCATGCTAGGTGCAGATTCTCCTGCCATTTATGACCTCTGCGATCAATTAGGAAACAGATCGAGCCCAACAAAAGGTGGATCAAATCTGAGTGAGATACAAACTGTTTGTCACTCACTCAACTTCTGCAAACAAAAAATGAAAACGAAGTGTTATGAAAATGTGCCAGACAACAAATGCGCAGCAGACAGCAGTTGAGCAGACAACAAACTACTTAGCTTGCAAGAGTTTAGATCATTAGTGTAACCTTTATTACTCTGATTAGAGTAATAATTGTCTTCTGCAAAAGATTATCTTCTGCTATGATTTCTTATTGTCTGATTATATTTTTTTCCATTTCTTTTGGAAAAATAATTCAGTGTCAAATAGTTTTGATAGAATCTGAATTCATCTGAGTTTGAAGTTGTTTGCATACATTATGAATTCACTTCTACTGCGCTAAGAGTTAAAGACTTAAGTACATGTACTACTTTATATATGCAAATACTTAATTAGTGTGCTTTAACTGAGATAATTGTATGATCTGTCAATTATGTAGATGAAGTATGAGTCCTGTAATCTACTTGTTATTGATGAAGCTAATTTCATCAGATTTTGAACTTCTTAGTGCAGTGTGTAGGTCTTAACCCTTTTCTCTATGAATATTCATGTAAGAGTTAATAACTTCATGAATACTAATTAACCCATTCCCGTATAGGCTATTTTTAGATCCAACCTCTTTGAACAAATCTACCAAAAAGGAGCATTTACTACTAAAAAGGAAAATTTTAGAACTGTGTAGTGTTGGAACCATTATGATAAATAGAGCATTTGCTCCTATAGAGCAAATGCTCTATTTATCACAATGGTTTCACAAAGTGACTTTTACAGAAGCGTAAAAAGGCGTCTATATGCGGGAATGGGTTAAGTAAATTATATTTTTAGCACTTAATCTGATCAGGGTCTGCTCTGTTTGCTTATGAACTAATATAGGTATGATGTGACAGTTTCTGCCATGGCAAAACATTCCTTTGTCCATGTGCCATTATAAAACTTTATCTGATGAATATGCATGACGTGTGTATTTCTTACATGAATATTCATGGAGTAAAGGGCAGTGCCAGAGGTCAATGTTATCAGTCATCGGCTTGATCACCTGTTCTGAATTAACCTTTATCATGATGTCAAAAACTACCTCTGATCTGGCACAGGGCTGACTGTTAAAGATTGGAGAATATACCATTGACAAATATCAAACATCATAGATCCTGGTAAGATGCCAAGTTCTGAGCTTTTTATCTGGATCCAAGCTGTTTGTAAATGCCAGACAGGCCGTGCACTGCATGAAAAGGCTTAACCCTTACAGCGCTGAATTTTCAAATGGACTAGTCCAAAATTCAAACAGGTCAAGTTTACAGTGAATATTTAGGGATTTTTCTAAAGAAAATTGTAACATGACAAACAGTGCAGACCCTGGTGAGATGGCTCCTCCAGGAGCCCTCTCATAGGGGTCTACACTGTTTGCAAAGGACATTGTAGTGACACGTATCCTGCACTGTAAGGGTTACGACTTGGAATTATGAATTACTTTTGTATGTAAGCACTAGTTCTAAAAACAACATTCTTAATTTATATGCTATTTGGGAGGACTTGAAACGAGGAACACACTTGTAATACTAAATTGACTTCTGACACACAAATCACAGGAACTGATTTATTCATGTTTATCTGACAGAATGGAATCATTCATTTGATTATGGCACCTACAGTATTCAAAAGAGCAGAGTTGAGCCCTTAAAGCACTTATGGAATCTAGAGACGTTATGGGAAGTCTTGATTTACAGCAATTGCTTCTACTATCATAGCCCAAAGTAAATCCCACTTTCTAGCATGCAACAATTTGGAACACCTTTGTATGACAGAAGTGGGAAAGTCTTGGCTGTTTCCTTGCTTTAGACATTTCAAGAATGGTTTCCAAGACTCAGAGCGACATTTTTTACGACATATTTTACATGTAAATTTTGGGAGTATTTCACTCTTTTCCTCAACAAAACTGTTGTTGCTAAGTGGTCAAGTGACCAGCTGTCTTGATCATGTGGTTTGAGGCGAGTCGAGAACACCAGGGTGGGGGGATGGGGCAGCTCCAGGCCTGGGCCCTAATTGAGTGAGGATCTCTGCTGTACTCCCCTCTCCTCAAGTGATGTGACCAAGCCAGGTCAACAACAGTTTGCTAATGAAGGGACTAAGAGGTAAGGGATTCATTAGAGTAGGGGCATTTGTTATGGAGAATACAGTATGAATATCATTTCTGAGAGTGACACCACTATAGCAAACTATTAAGTGTTAGAACCAAAGTTTGCAATTTTTGAAGTTTTCTTCTCAGAATGTAACTACTGTCTGTTTCACCCGGCTCTGTCACTCGATTTCAATCGAGATTTGTTTTTTATTCTGCTACACAATTGCATTAAATATATATCATTCGATCGCATCATTTTTTATGAACTCTCACCTTGAATTTCCCACTAATCTTGTTCATGTAAGCTGTGTGAGTCTGTATTGAAGAGTACGCTGTAGAGGGAGAGGGAGAGAGGGAGGGAGAGAGAGAGAGAGAGAGATAGAAAGAGAGAGACAGACAGACAGAGAGACAGACACAGAGAGACAGACACAGAGAGAGAGAGAGGGTTCATCGTAATTTATTATGTTTTGTTTGGTATCATATGCTTAATGTTTATGTTTAATGCATAGTTGCATAGTTTTTATATATTATTTTTTTATAAATTGCTTGCTTACAAAGAATAACCCGTCACAATAAAAAAAAATCATATGTGATCGATATTCACGATCTATTTGAATAAGCAAGCATTTACATTTCCGTTTGTTTTCATTAAACCCTTTTCCAGATGTATGGATATATGTTATTATACCAGTTATAGTCGTATGTCTCTTAACACTTTCTTAATTAAATATGCTTGGTGCGCTAGATTCAATTTTGATTTGGAGGTATATAGATCCACCTACTATCTAGTATCTAATATTCCCGTATTACATTTAATTAAAATGGCGTAGATACTGTGGCATAACTATCAAGTTACTCTGTGTTACATCGTGATCTAATCTGTCTGCAAATGTTATCATGGATTCGCAGAGATGAGATAATAAAATAGAAACGAAAATAAAGCTAATTACCACTTGAAATACCTAAACAGATTAATGGACTTACTAGGAAAACATGACGTAATTTCCGTCTTTATTGAGTGAAAAATTACGTCATACTTAAAGTTTAGTTGAAAAATGATGAAGGGTTTACCGATTACATGTATCATGTTAAAACAGTATTCCACACTTTATCAATTTAATAAATTTCAATAAAAATAGAATAAAATTTAATGCAGCGTGTATAGAATTCGATGACAGTGTTTGAGAGTTTTTAGGCAACACAACAACCAGCATAAACCAATTACTTGTTTGAACACCAGATCTCCCTACATTATTACACATGGACTGTTCCAGAAAAATTACGTCTATCGGCGGCCATTTTAACTATCAAAAAGACTAATGCTACAACGTGAAAAATGAATTTTTGCTGATTGTCAAGTCAGATAAGCAGGGCTCAAAATTTTATTCAGGATCTGACTACATAAAAAATAAATACATCGATTGAGGTAAGTTTAAAAACACAAAAATATGGAGTAAAAAAAAATCTCGATTGAAATCGAGTGACAGAGCTGGGTGAAACAGACAGTAGATGTACAAGTTAAATGGCAAGCCTCTTTTTTGTTTTTTAATTTACAAGTTTAAGCTGCAAGCCATTTTTTATTTGTTTAATTTACAAGTTGAAGCTGGCATGCCTTGTTCTTAGTGGTTTAATTTACAAGTGTAAATCACAAGTCATTTGTTTAGCAGTTTCAATAAACGTGTCCTAGATTATCTTTTAACTTTCTACCTCATGAATATTCATGTAAGAAATAATGACATCATGAATATTGACCTGCTGAATATTTACAACTGTGTTACAGTAAGTGAACAAGGAATGTATAAGCCACCATCCAGCAGCAACTATAGGATCAGTGCTACAGATAAACGTATACACGTATAAACGTGCATACCCAAATACAATAAAACCCCACTAATGCAACCACCTAAAAGAGATATAATTCTGGCTGCTAGATGCAGGTGGTAGCTTAATGCAGGACAAAAGTTATGCAGAAAGCTCATATTCTGCATTACATGTACTTTTGTCCTGCATTAAATAACCACTGCTTATAAAGATAGCTATGGTTATTCTTTAATTGGTCGCATTAGAGGGGTTCTACTGTACTAAAATCGCCATTTCACCATCAAACTGTAGTGTGACCACTATTTAGAATCATCTCTGAGACGATTCTAAAAAGGTGGTCACAGTATAGGGTTTGGTGGAGAACTAAAGGAGCAATTCTTGAAAATGTTTAAATGTATGCATCTTACCTGGACCTCAGTACAGTAAAACCCATCTAATGTGATCACTTAATGAATAAACATGGCTGTCTTAATGCAGAAAGCTCCTATTGCTTAATGCTGGATGAAAGTTTTGCAGAAAGCTCTAGGAGCTTTCTGCATAATTTTCATCCTGCATTAAGGTACCACCTGCCTTTGCCACAGTGACTTTTGCTGGTCACATTAGAGGGGTTTTACTGTATATATTTTTCCATTCAAACACAGAGCAGGCCCTTAGTTGGCTCCTATAGATTTTTAAAACAAATGGAAGAGAATTGTAGTCAAAGTGAAATTGTTACAGTGTTAATGGACAATAACTGAACCATTCACCTCATATGAATATTTAGTAAGAAAAAATGACCATGAATATTAAAAAGCTGATTTTTAGCTTGTCTATTTTCGAAGAAAAAAAGTTGTGATCACTGGGTCGTAGGCGTTGGCGTTGTCGTCATTGGCGACGTGCAAAAACTTGAATGTAGCTTATTAATCAAAAAGTATAAGAGGTATCAATATGAAACTTCATAGGTTGGTAGATCTCTTTGAGGAGAAGTGTATGCAGTGGACAAGCACCAAATCCGATGAACGTTGGCGCCACACGTGGCTCTTGTTTATAATGGAATTATAAACAAGAGCATTTTTACCATGGCAGAAACTAGAAGCAGTCTCTATATTTGAATATTTCATTAGCAAACAGAGCAAACCCTGATCAGATAGTTGCTACAGGAGTCGTCCAATCTGAGTCTACTGTGTTTGTAGGAGGGAAACGGTGAAGAAAATGAAGGAAGTTTTGATATCCAAAGCAACAGTTACAGATAAAGGTGTGTACCCAAATACTAAAACCGTAATTTCTCCACCAAACCCTATGGTGTGAGCATTCTTTAGAGTGGTCACAACATAGGGTTTGGTGGAGAAATAAAGAAATCATTCTTGAAAATGTTTTAATTTAGGCATCCTATCTGGAGCTCTGCCACGACATAGGCAGGAGATGGAGATACTAGAGGCCAATGCCTTGCAGTCTGTAAGGAAGTCACATAGTCGGCAGGTGTCAACTGGAGAAAAGGTTGGATCTGTTTTATACCAAACCTTTACTATTATAGATTCCATCCATCAGTCTATCTGTCAGCTGGTGAGGTTCATGCCGTGACAATAATATCTCTGGGAGACCCAAAATGTCTACATGATGGTGAAAAAGTTCTGTTACTGTTACACCTTGCTTCGTTTTTAACCTTGTTGGGTTTCTCTCCTGTACATCAATTTATTAATAGAACAGTTCTGAAGTTAAAAATTCAGTTTTACAAGCATTATGGTGCCATCATTCTGAGCACTTTTACATGGTACATGTATCAGCTTTTACTTGTAGAATACTGAGTAACCATCACTGTTTAACTATAGCGGCTGTTCAGTATGAAAGACATACATTTGCTAGAATTTTTTCGAATGACAGATAATGCAGACCCTGA